>WFKH01011925.1:78086359-78102452 GCA_016163765.1 Magallana hongkongensis
ATACAAATCTCATAGCATTGCATTAAAATCTCATAGCATATCATTAAAACTGCATGCCATATCAAAGCATAGAATTCTAAAAGATATGCATGAAATGACTGTAAGGACTTCCATTAACACATCGGCACGGAATAACCATGATCTATTTTTTTCTAGAGTACCCTGGTTTGTCAAAGCGTCCCGGGTCGGTGTTAAAATATTTATGTTTTTTTCTAAATTTTACCTTCTTTCCCTCTCTCTAATTCCTTTAAAGCTATCATCTAAAAAATAAGTTCCAAATATCAGCATTCTTAAGATTTGACCTTGTATATGCATTCATTCTAACTGCTTTTGAAGGAGTTTCAGTAATCATGCATTATGCCTTTAGAAACCTAAGAACTCTTGTGAGGGAAGCGGGGAAATGACCCATCATCATTAAACAAATCATTGCATGATTGACAACTCGATATTATTTAAATGATATTTCAAATGACCTTTGGACTAGAAGGCTTTGCCCCCTGATTGTAAATAATAAAAATTAAATTTTTTTTCAGGTCATGACCCCTTAAATCTTAAGGTCATTACTTTGTTTACACCTGGTAAAGCAGGAAAACTTGTTGGCAGAGGCATCAGGGTAGGAGAGTTCTACAAGATAACAACCAAGGAAGAATGTGCTGCAAAGTGTATTGGACTGCATGTCACTAAGTGTTTAAGTTTTAATTACGATTTTGGATCTTCTGGACACTGTGAGCTTCTGGAGGCTATTGAGGGGCATGATCACAAAATATCACATGTAAGTATTAAGTGGTCGAACTACTTGTGTTCTAGATAATATAGAAGGTCAGTAAATAAAGCTAATTTCAGTAAAAATCATCATAGTTCATGTATATAAACATTTAATTTTCCTTTGGGTTTTTTTTTTATGATGTTATAATGCTTTTTAATTGGAATTTGTATTAGGATGGGCGTTACATGCACTATGAAAAACTAGGAGTAGGTTCCAACCGAGGATTTGAGTACAGTAATCTACAACTTCCACATGACCAAATCATTTACTTTAACTTCCGCATTCTTAATAGTCTTGGATTTGAGAACATACTGTCTTCCAATGCTATACGCACGGATTTTACTCCACCAAATCCAACATCTTGTAAGTACTTGTATTCTTATATTTATATGTTTATACAACGTAAAGCTGTAAATCTTTCATTTTTTATAATTCGAATGATTTTTAGCTCACCTGAACCGAAAGTTCAAGTGATCTTTTCTGATCACCGTTGTCCGTCGTCCGTCTGTCCGACTGTCCGTCTTTAAACTTTTCATATTTTTGACTTCTTCTCTAGAATCACTGGGCCAAATTTAACTAAACTTGGTAAAAAGCATCCTTATGGGAAGGGAATTCTAAATTGATGAAATAAAGGGCACATCCCTTTTTAAAAGGTAGAGAATTGCAAAACAGTGAAAATAGGATGCATGTCCTTAAAAATCTTCTTCCCAAGAACCACTGCACCAGAAACGCTAATATTTACACCAAAGCTTGTATATATAGTAAAATCTTTCATTTGTTAAAATCGTGACCCCCGGACTAATACTTGGGCCCCAAGAGGGGTTCAAAGTTTAAGGTAATAGTCCATACCCCACTACAAAAATCAAATACCTACAGAATTTTTTCAAATTTCTCAGACATGTATTTGGAGATATATCCTTATCAAATTTTACCCAGTTAACTGGTCCATCGGTATTATAATAGCTAGGGCCGTTGCTAAAAATAGAACCAATTACGCAAAATGGTGCTTTTTTCATACATAAAGAATATTAGCCTAAGCCTGAAATTTGACTTTCAGAAAATCATTTTTGACTGATATCCTATGTAAAATGAACAAATTTATTTTTTAAAACAAATACTTTAATGTTACACATGCTTATTTATTAAAAAATAGATAAATTTGTTTATAAATGAGATAAAATTAAACAAATTTTCAAAGAGAATTTAATCTCTTATAATTTTATTTACCTACAGATTTCTCTGAAATAGTGATAATGTTTACCACTTACGGCCCTTAATCAATAGAAAATAAAATTACCCAAAGGACCGGCCTTTTTAGGATCACAATTGGCGTATTTTTGGTAAAATTCATTAAAATATATATTTTGAAAAAAGTTCCGTAAAAATAAAATTTTGCATAGTTTTATCATTTCATCTCTTTAAAAAGTAAATTTAGCTTTTTGTTAAATAGAAAACATTATTTGAACAAACCGTTGATCAATCTGAATTAAATAAATCGCAAAAGATGGGGTTTTTTTAATATCGGTAAGTATTATGGATCGAGATCGGTATTTAGAAATTGCAGTCACATACTGGGAAAACACTAATTACCTGATATGCTTTCAAAACAAAACCTATATTCAACTATTTTTACTGGTTTTAAAGACTGTTCTAAAAAATGAAGTAATTTTTCTTCAACGTATAATTTTAATTCTAAAACCAATTTTAGGGAAAATATATTTATGTTCGTTGCTAAGCGTATAGAGTAAAGATCGGGCACGGGCAAGACGTAATAACGCGTGAATTACGCCATACGTTGTTTTGTGACGTATGGACAATTACCTTAAGATAGAAATATTTAGGGATAATGTTTAAAAATCTTCTTCTCAAGAACTACAATGCTACAATTTGTTAGATTACTATGCATGCATCCTCAAATAATGTAGATTATAAATTGTTAAAATAGTGACCCCCGGACTAATACTGGGGCCCCAAGAGGGACTCAAAGCTTCACATAGAAATATATAGGGAAATGTTTTAAAATCTTCTTCTCAAGAACTACAATGCTACAATTTGTGATATTACTATACAAGCATCTTTCATCTTTCATTTGTTAAAATCGTGACCTCCAGACTAAAACTGGGGCCCCAAGAGAGGTTCAAAGTTTAACATAGAAATATATAGGGAAAATCTTCTTCTCAAGAACTACAATGCTACAATTTGTGAGATTATAATGCAAGCATCCTCATATAATGTAGATTCTAAATTGTCAAAATAGTGACCCCCAGAGTAGTGCTTGTGTCCCAAGAGGGGTTTAAAGTTTAACTTAGAAATATATAGGGAAAATGTATAAAAATCTTGTTCTCAAGAACTACAAAGCTACAATGTGTGAGATTACTATGAAAGCATCCTCAAATAATGTAGATTCTAAATTGTTGAAATTGTGACCCCCGGATTAATACTTGGGGCCCCAAGAGAAGATCAAAGTTTTACATTGAAATATATAGCGAAAATGTTTAAAAATATTATGCTCAAGAACTACAATGCTACAATTACTATGCAAGCATTCTTAGAAAGAGTGTGACCCTAGAGTAATACAGGAATCCAAATAAGAGTTCAATGTTTAACTTTCAAATATATTGGGAAAATATTTGAAACCGAAAATAAAATGATACAATAAACTGTTATTCAGGTGAGCGATGTGGCCCATGTGCCTCTTGTTTTATAATATTAAACTTTATCACTGTATACATACTTCTTTAAGAACTATTAAAACAGGATATAAACTCATATATTTACAATAATTTTATAGGGCGGATAAACATAACAAATGATAAACTAGAGACCATAAGATGTGCTGATGTGATTCCTGACAATAGAAAAGATTGGGAGGATATATTTTGCGAAGGAGTCAATCCCAAGACAAAAAATCACCGCATTGTAATCGACGGAGAGGGTTCAGAAACTGTTTTCAATGGACACACTTATAAGAACGACCTCAAGTATACTAGAGCTAACAGATATATATCTGGTAATCTCAGACTAAAAGAGGAATAAAGGGCTTTTTTAATTGGTCTACTTTAATGTAAATTTATTGGTTTAACATTTCTGACAGTTGGTAAGACGAAAATATTACTTATATGTGGGGTAAAACAGCTTAAAGATGTACAGCTTGACCTTTGTAATATGGACTTATTTTTTTTCTCTGATTAAGTCGTTTTAAATTCCTCAGCAAACTGGGATGGAATCTATGACAATGAGACAGGAATCCTAGGATACTCGGTCACTGCCGGAGAATCCATCTGTGAGGAGAAGATCAAACAACACCATGACCCCCATGCCCACTTGTTTGATCGGTCCCAGTGGACACACACTGTCATGATGACCCCTCTGGAGGAACCCTATACTATTTTACCAGGTATTATCTTTAAGTGGTTTCATTCTCTGAATAATTTTTGATATAAAATTGTTTTACTGTATCAAATAGCCATAATATTGTAGTTTTTTTCAAATCTTTGTATAAAAAAACATTTCAGATGGCCCTTATTATGTCACAGTGAGAGCTATTAACAACGTACATTATGGAGGAGCACTCAGCACTAGCTTCTGTCATTCCACGCCGTACATAGTGGATAACAGTCCCCCACTGGTCTATGAAGTTTACAATGTTCGCTACAATGAGGACAAGTCTAACCTCTCACTGTCCCATAATTCATCGTATGTATTCAGCCTGAACTAGAATGACGTAACTCGAGAATAATGTACTTTATGTACGACTAGTTTTATTTCAACAATTGATCTTAACTGTGATCTTGGCATTTCAGTGATCCAAACTCTGGTGTTATAAGAAATGATCTTTGCCTGGGAAAGTCCACCAGAGACTGTGATGAACTGATGTGGGTTCCAATGAAGTACGACCGAAATATGGCCTACTTGATAAATATGACAGAGGGTATCTCCATCTGGGTGAAGGTCAAAGTTGTAAACAATGGTAATGAGTAGTCCTTATCTTATTGTGCTCCCAAAAGTTCAAATAAAACAAACCAAAGAAATACTAGTACTAGCTTAATGCATGTACTGAATGATCAATCATGTTTTAAAAACTAATATGCATCTAATGTATATTTTCCAGTGGATTTGAGAACAATTGGAAGAAGTGATTCTCCCCTCATTGTGGACAGATCACCCCCAGTTGCTGGAATTGTGAATGATGGAGAAATACAAGGTGTTAACCTGAATTTCACTAGATATGAAAACAAGGTAATTTTTTTAATGAATGACACTGAAAATACCAAATAAATGAAATTGTATTTTGCATTATTTTTTCTTACAGTATGAATTTTCAAATTTTTAACAGATCTGCAGCAACTGGCAGAGCTTTTATGACCCGCAATCTGGTATTGCTATGTACATGGTGGGGGTTGGATCCTCTCCCAATCAGATGGATGTTGCCAACTTGACTCGCTTTTCTAGTAAATCTCATGTGGCTTGTGTCGAGCTGAAGCCAGATAATTATCTTTCACACAACCAGAAATACTTCACTACTGTGTATGCATACAATGGTGGTCACAAACAGCAGAATGTATCGGCGATTTCAAATGGAGGTAGGAATTGAATCCTCTGAGTGCATATATGTGGAAATGTAGGTAACATGTACTTACATGCCTCATATTTATTCGTCCTTTTCTCTATAACTAGTTTTGGTCGATTTAACAAAACCAGTTCCAGGACAGGTGGTGGATGGAAATTCAGTCAATTTTACGGACATGAAGTACACCACGAGTCAAGCTAAAGTTGATCTACAATGGAGAAACTTCTATGATCCAGAGTCCAACATTAGTCATTATGATGTCAAAGTGTATAGGGCACGGTATGAAGTGACACAATTAAATCTGCAGAAAACTTATAATAGTGAATGTTGTTGGGTTTTTTTAAAAAGCATATCTTTGAGAAATATTTACAATTACTGCTTTAAACGTGTCGATGCTTAAGACATTAAATTTGATCAATATTTAGTATTATTCCGTTTTTAATAAAAAAAAAATATGTTACCTGTCATTTAATTTATAAATTATTTATTCACAAACATTATATGTCATCATGAAAAAGATAAATGATTAAAAAACATGTCAAAATACCTGTTTACTAAAGAAACCTTAGTCAAGACTTTGAAGAAATCCGAGACTGGACAAAGTCTGATGCTTCAACCAGCAGTGTTAAATGGCTGAATTTCCACAATCACCACAAGGACAGAATTAAAACCTCCTTAAGAACCACAAACAGAGCCTTGAATGAGATTGTGAACACCACAGACGGGTTTATTGTAGACCTGACTCCTCCACAGTTACACTACTTGTGGGATGGGGCTCTGGGCAAGGACAGAGAGTTCCAAGTAAGCCAAAGGAAATGGCAACAGATTTGTATATTCATTTAAATTTCATACATTACATTGTAATTTAGACATTACAAATGGAAATTAAAAAGCAATTGCATTAAACAAAGCAAAAAACATACTAAATCTATATATTTTAAAATGAAACATACAGACCCTTTAACTCTTCTACACATTCACAAAGAACAGGAAAGTAATTGGATCATTCAGAAAACGTATACATTTTGTACCTTTAAAAAACATACAGAAATGAACCATGCAACTGCTGTATTAACATGTATCAGTTTCTGTATATAATATCATTTAAAATTTTATTGAATTACAGTCAAACACAAGTCAGCTGACAGCATCATTCAAGTACACAGACAAAGAGTCAGGTGTGGACCACATCAAGCTGAAAATCTTTGAAATGTATCAAGGCACTCGAATGCAGAAATACCCAGGTGATAAATTTTGTTCTGCTTTATTTGATTATATAGAGATTGGTAATGAAATGCATATTATGACAAAGTCTGTTTTAAAGGTTTGCTCGAGAGAATTTCACATTTCACATTTTAGTGAGGTTGCAATGAACACTTTATGATACAAGGGATATCAATAATTTTGCAAAATCTTAAATCTAATATAATCGAAGTGGCGTATGTGTTGCTAGAATACATGAAATAATTTTTTGCTTATCAACATTGGTTTAAGGAGGGTATATGTCCGAATTGATATGCGATTGCATGCCGTATACTGTTAGAACTAAGAAATCAAAAGTTAAATGCAAATCTCGTATCAATGACTACTAAAAGGTTTGAAAGGTTTGAGCAGTTGAGAAAATATCAAAACTGTTGTAAGAAAATCCTTTGTAAAATATGATAGGGTCAAAATAGTCTTCGAATAACATTATAAAAAAATGTATCACATTTTCAAAAGTCAAAATTTTGTCAGTCGAAAATAACGATAGAGGTTGTAATGAGTGATTCAGGGACATGAGTTCGACATGAGAGCAAAGGAGATGGTCGAAGTCGTACACCTCACGGCTGAACTAACTTGAATCAGTAAATCTGTTCTGTGTGAAACTAGAAAAATGTCTTAAGAGTATATGCATTTTCATATATACCTTTATCTATCTTGACCAATTTCAAGTGGTGCGTAATGACTGGAAAGACCTTCCCAGTGGAAACATGACCAGCTACACATGGACAGGCCTGTCTTTGAGAAATGGAGCACGATACACCATGAGAGTCGGAGCTATCAACCATGCTGGGTCCCTGGCTTCGTTTGAAACAAATGGAATTGTCATCGACATTACACCCCCAGTGGTAAATGTTTCAGTCTTGGCAATTAATAAACTTTTTCCCATACACCCATTTCGTCAAAAATTAAAGTCTATTACATCAAAACACTTTTTATATCTTAAACAACAAACATTAACTTTATTAAACAACTTAAATCATATGAAAACATAAATTCAATTTTTTGAATTTGATAAAATTAATTGTTTGAATTATATTTTATCGTAAAGACCTGTTAAACCAGGTATTGGTATGAGTTTAAAAGAAAGTAACTTGATATATATGACGTTTCATTAAAATTTCAAATGAAAGGCAACATGTTTTTACTACCCTTATTAAAAATTGAAACCAAAAGTGTTTTATGAAAATTCAAACACCATGCAAAAAGTAGGAATTGGTGAATCGGTGATGTAGAGAATTTTCCTATGTATTGTGACTGTTTGAACTTCATTAATAATTATTCATGTTGCAGGTTTTATGGTTGAAAATTGGAGTAATTGGAGATGCCAAGGAGCAACAGATAGATGGTCATGTGTGGCAGGCAGATAGGAATGGGATCCAGGCCTCCTGGCTGTGTAAGGACCCAGAATCTGGAATCACAGAGTATGAAATAGCAGTTGGAACCTCTCCAGGTTTGTGAAATAGAATATATATGTACATAGCGTAGTTCATTTTAGCCATTCTTAGACATTAAATGTAAAGTATATCTTGAGGAAACTTTCAGTATATTCAAAGAGCCAGAGCCAGAAATGGGGCAGGAGGGGTCAACTCCTCCCCTAAAATCTCCACACCTATCTTTGTGGTGGAAGAGGACAAAGCTGGTTTTCTATCATTTACATTTTATCTTGCATGTATATTTGAAAAAAGGTACTTTTTCAAGAAGACACAGTTTACAACCGACTTTTCAGTTACCGTATATCCGGGGTTTTTTTCACGTGTCACAAAATCTGCGAAAACGGGGAAAATGTGTAACTTTTTTTTAATTGCGTCAGTCATTTTTGCGTTTTAATATGTTCTTAAAACAATCAATAACGGATATAACTTTTGCGCATTTGATATGTTGCTGTTAAATGATCGCGAAAAGGTGAAAATTAGAACATCGCGAAAATTATCTGATATACAGTATCTTGCTAAAAGACTATTGTATAACAATGTAGGAGGAACAGATAAGCTGCTGTGGAAGTCAGTGGGAACAGAGAGCAGTCAATACATCAGTGGACTGGATCTAGAACTCACCAATCAGACTACGAGATCTCCTGTGTACTACCTGTCAATCAGAGCCAGAAATGGGGCAGGAGGGGTCAACTCCTCCCCTAAAATCTCCACACCTATCTTTGTGGTAGAAGAGGACAAAGCTGGTATTTATAAAATTCACTATGAAAAGGTTTACATGTACCACCATCACAAGTTTTGATAGATTAGTATTTATCGAAACTTTCTACAAGCAAAGTCAGAATTTATGAAGGTGTTCTGATTATTTTCTTTCAGGCATTGTGGTGGATGGTCCCAAAAATGTGGATCGGACAGTGATAGAAAAACAAGCAGTAAGCGTCACTTCAGACATCGACTACCAGCTAGGCTCCTCTACTGTGTCTGTCCAGTTCACTGGGTTTGAGAGTGCCCTCCACGGAGTGATGCGTTTTGAAGTAGCTGTTGGTACACAACCTAGTGGGGATGACGTTCATCCATTTACATCAGGCAATATTGTCCACATGGAAGAAGTGGATGTTGCAGGCCATGGTAATTTATTTTTTTTTTCAGATCAAAAATGGATCATTTAATTTTTATTTAAACTATACTTAATTTAGTAAAAACAAATCTGTTTCACTTACAAAAGATTTTTTGAGATTTTGTATTTTAAGACCAACTTATTATTATTTAACAGGTTTATCAAGTTCTGGTTTTGTCCAGATGAACTTGCCTCTGGAAGCCAATAAAACCTACTTTTCAACAATACGAGGTGTAACAAATGGAGGCAATGTCTTGGAAACCAGTTCTGATGGATTTACTGTGGACCAAACACCTCCTTTGATTGAAATTGACAGGTTTACCTTTTCTTTATAACTTGAAAATTTCATGTCTTTACTTTCTTGTCTACTAGTTTTCTTCTCAGCATGTGGCATTGGCGATCAGAAAATATATGATATATTATGAAACGTTTACGAAGAGTAACAAATTTGACTTTATCTTTGGTTTTTACTTAGATATGCAAGCAACAAGAAAAAACAATTTTACAGATAGAATCTATTGTCCAAATGATTACAGTAGATGGTTTTGTGATTTTAGATTAGGAGGCAAATTAGCTGTTGAGGAGGATATAACTGAGGGAGGGTTGATTTATGAACAAACAGTGGATGCATTATCAGCTATGTGGCATTACAATGACACTGAGTCCCAGATTGTCAGGGCTTGGTACTCTGTAGGAACCTACCCATATGGCCAAGACATTGCCAGCAGAAAAGAAGTCACCACGTCATCAACACTGTCGAGTTTCCTTGCAAATAATGAAGTCACTCCTGATATTACAGGTAAGACTTGACACTTTATTTTTTAAAGATAACCAGATAATTTAATCCACAATTGTTAAAAACCTTTATGCTGAAAATGATTATGGAATTTTAAAATTTTGACAGGAAAGCCTAATATCGTCAGTGTGTGGGCAGAGAACTCTGTAGGACTGGTCAGCAAATCAAGAACAGGAACTGTGGTCGTTGACAAGACAGCTCCAATGGCAGGCACAGTCAGTTGTCCAGCATTCATAAAGGCATGTAGACATGGTTTCACACATCTAACATTATTTTGTTAAAAATGAGAAAATACAGATTCTGATGTTATAAAGTCTTTGGTTTTATTTGATGTTGTTTGTTGTAGGCCTCTGTTCCTGTTGAGTGTACATGGACAGGATTTTTAGACACAGAGTCACCAATCAAGGAGTACAGAATAATGATGGGAAATTCTAAGGGAGACAAATCCCTGTTCTCTGGTGGTCTTGTGCCTGGCTACATGCAAACTTTCACCATTCAAGGTAGTATTTCTGGGGGGGCGGGGGTGTCAAATATTACATTGTAACCTCTTGTTTTTATTAAAATATACTTACCTATAATGGAGAATTTGTTCAAAGTTTTTGTTATTGTATTAAGTAAACAAAAACTATATGGCTTCATTTTTTTCAGTTGTTTACTTTAGAATAATTTTTATAGGCATTGGACAAAAACTGGAGCACGGGGCAAAGTACTATGTGACAGTGACAGCAGTCAACTCTGTAGACATGACTGAGAACGCTTTCTCTGATGCCATCGGAGTGGATCTAACCCCACCACAGGCAGGAATGGTGGTTGATCTCAGCTCAGTGTACAGAATTGATGTAACCAGCAGTGACAACACTGTAGCTATGAATGCTAAAATCTGTCTCACAGAAGATGGTGAGGATTAAGTCAAAATTAGTGAATTCCAAGTTGCTAAAACTTTTGACAACTTTTAGCATTTATCACTGTTGTATATATTTATTTCCACAGAATGCAAGTCTCTTGATGCAGTGTGCACAGAGTCCTTGACCTCTCTTTCCTTGACTTGGATTCCATTCACTGACTCGGAATCAGATATAATTGAGTAGGAAATCTTTTTTATTTCAAAAACATTAACTAGACACGTAAATTTTAATTTTATAATGTTCTGTTTTTATTAAAAACTCCATTTATTGATCAGAATTAGATAAAACGACGTAGGAACTTTTCATAATCCTGTGCATTGTTTAAGAAACTTTTTAATCTTATCATATAATTTTACAACTGATTAACTCTTGTGTATGATGGCCAAGATATGCATATTAAATTACCTGATGAATTCACACAGGTATCAGGTGGCTGTAGGAACAACACCAGGAGGGGGACAGGTCAAAGCCTTCTACAAAATCCCTGTAGACAGTAAGCATCACACGGTCACTGGACTCAACCTGGATGGCTACAGACAGGTAGGTGTTTGTTTGTGCATACTCATGTAAAATATTGCTTTGGAATTAATGATTTTTTTAGTATATATCTAAATTATGATTGAAATCCACACAATTACATGTACAGCATAGTAGAAAAGTCAAATTTGACCGATAGCTTATTAAGGGGAAATTTTTCTACCAAAAAAATAGTCCATTTTCCTATTGAGAGTTGTTTTTCTTATCAGAACTTTTTGTACCTTAACAATGGATTTATAAAAGACTAAGCAGCATAAAAGATTTAAAGTAGAAAGTTTAAAATGAGATGGTTGTCAAATTATTTTGAATGTATTTGCAGTTGTTTGTCTCAGTAAAGGGGATCAATGGAGCAGGGTTAAGCAGTGTCTCTACTTCTGATGGAGTGTACATATCATACCTGAGTCAAGGGAGACCACCCCTGTCTCCTATTGGTGTCTTTGACATGACTGATGGAGAAGATGTTGATGTGTTAGTATCGGTGTATGCTCTGAATTGTGTTTTAATTGAAAGTGAAGAGAATACATATATTTACTATATGAAAATAAATTGTCGTACTTTTATCTTGTAGAGATTTTCAGACGAACATTAACACCATACAGGCTGGGTGGGACATGTCAGGTGATCCCTGTCCAGCGGTCAAATATGAGTGGGCAATCAGGAGAATTGATGGACTGGAGGTCTCCAGTTTTCTGGATATGGGAGGTATGGATGTATCAGATTTATCGTATGCACATCCTGTGATTAGGTTCCTGTAAAAAGGCAACATTGAAAATACATAAAAGAGATTGTTTAACCTTCATCATTATCATTTTCTTTTAAAGTGAAAACAAGGGGACTGAATGATGGATTAGTCATGAAAAATTTAGAAACCTACATAAACTTGTTAAAAGTGACAAATGCCATAGGATACGAATACACCATGCGATCCAATGGTGTGACAGTACAGGAGACACCTATACTGCCAGGCAAGGTGTTTGATGGAGACATTGATGGTTATGATCTGAATTATCAACCTACCAAATCTACAGTATCAGCCAACTGGAACGGGTTTGGACTTTCAGCAGATGCGATAGTTCAAATCAATGTTGAAAGTGGTACGTATTTAAGTAACAAACAAACAAACCGAAATTGTATTTAAGTATCTACTGGATTAATTGACCTGATATTAGAATCTCTGTAAAAACTTAAAGACAATACGAAATAAGTGCAATAGTTCCTGAAAATAATTGTTTTGTATTGTGAGATAAAATGTGAGTCCTGTCCCATGTCTGTAGTGCCCCCAACTTTTTAATAAAGAACTTAAAAAAGATATTTTATTTGAAACTCTTGCTATCAAAAATATCCTAATATTAGTTCAAACTTAAGTCGATTGGAACAAACTGTTTCCAAACTGTTTCAATGTTAGTGAAATATTCTTGGGCCAATTACTGGTAATAACATTGTACAATTCATTTTGCCCATGATTCAAGTTTACGTTTTTGGTGTAAATTGGGCAGAGGCATAAATATTACATAAACATCATGCATTGTTATATTGTTTCATTTAATAAAAGAAACCTTTATGTTATCTTTTCTATGTCATTCAAACAATACGTAGATCTACATTCAAAATTATTATTCAAAACAGATTGAAAAGCAAGAATGTTAATAAGTATGTACAGATGTTTGGTTAAAGTGGACCATATCATAATTTTGTAAAATATAAACAAAATAGTTATGTACCTCAGAAGTTCAACAATATGTGTATTTAAAGTTTAACATTTATGATTCTAAGTTAGTTTTGCCTTCATTGTCTATATAACGTGTGTCATTTTTGAACAGGTAATCCAGGAATACAGATAGACAAAAACAAACTAGAGGAGCAAGGTGAAAGTCAGAAAGTAGCATATTACCTTGTGGCACTGGGATCTGACCGCCGATTCAACCATACTAGAGATGATGTTGTACCATACACCAACGTGGGAACAAACACTTCAGTGACCTTTTATGACCTTGACCTGACCCCAGGCACTGCTGTTTATTATTTCTCAGTGTATGCCATTAGTAAATCATTTTCCAGAACACTAGTGACATCCAATGGCTTCTATGTAGGATATGATGGCGGAATTATAGGTTAGTTTGAATTCAAAAAACAGACATCCTCATGTTATGCTGAATATTATAAATATGAAAATGAAAGACATTGACTTGAATGAATACATAAAAACAGCAACAATCATAGATTTGTAGTGTAACATTTGTTGAAAGAAATTAGCTTTTTCATCGTATTTTCTTCTTTTAGCTGGAACAATTGTAGAGCCCGGCCCATGTGTGCCAACATTAACTTCATTAGAAGTGCAGTTTGACGAATTCACTTCAAATATTGGCATTCTCGGGTATTATGTAGCCATCTCAAATCACGCCGAAGCTAATTCCACAAACTGTAAACGATATGTAAGTCAATGTAGCACATACATAAGTTGTTGGTATTGTGATGCAGTAGCACGTAATAGCCGTTAATTCCATTCATGGTCCTTTAAAGTTAGAAACCTGAGTTTAGTTCCTTTTATATTTTAAACATAAATCTAAAACAAATCTTTTGAATATTATCTGTCTATTTTTATGTTCTAGAATGCATGTTGAAAATCAGAAATTTGAATTTGATACAAACGTATGAAATGATGATTTTTTTTAGATTGCTGTTGGTAATATAAAAGAACAAGAGAGGAAATCATTGTTTTCTGTACTTGACGTCACTAATATGGGGCATGACACTTACACCAACATATCAGGCCTACAAATGGAACAGGGAAAATCTTACTATGTTTGGGTCATGGGTATGTAAAATATGTTTAGTAAAGATTAATAAAAAGCAAAATATGCTGTTCCGGTGTTGTTATATTTTACAGGTACATCGTAATACAGATACTAAATGATACTGATATTTTACTAATCTCAGGCACTGACAAGTCGGGGGCCTGTAAAGCGACTTATTCAGAGTTTTTAGTGGACACCACCCCTCCTGAGATTGGATGGCTCAAAGTTGGACCAAGATATGATATGGTAAGTATTGGTCTTGGCTATGCCTTTTCTACTCTTTTGAATTTATTTTATAGCATTCACTGACAATTATCAGGTTTCAAGGTAAACCTGGTTATTCATGTGTTCTTTAAATACTAGTATGAAATATATGAACACTTGAAGTTTAAATGTTTGGTTTAGTAAATCGTAAAATAAGTAAAAGCTAATGTGCATAGAAATATCTAGTACTTTTTCATGCTGAACAGAATGTGACTTATACCACTGACAACAGCAGCATAAATGTAACATGGAAGGGATTTAAGGACCATGAGTCAGGAATATCAAAGTTTGAGGTATCCCTGTGGAAGAACAAAACCTGTCAGAAAAGCAGTGAGACAGTCCTAGTCACTGATTGGATAACACTCAGTAGCAACTACTCCTTCTACCAGTTATTGGACCAAAAACTAGAGATAAATGTGCCCTACTTTGTAAGGCTGAGAGTGACTAATTGTGCTGGTCTGTCAGTGGTGAAAGAGTCTCCTCCAGTATTGGTTGACTACACTCTCCCAACTCCTGGGGTAGTCAAGAATGGAATTGACTTCCAGAGAGACCGGCTGTGGTTCCATGATCCTACTTCTGTTCAAGGTAAAATCAAATATGCTAATATAATACGCGATTTTGCTGCTTGCAACATCAAAAAAGATCTATTTCAAATTTTGTTGAGATTTTAACTTACAACATTATTTGAAATTTGAAATTTTAGTTAGATATGTGCTTCCGCTGATATATAAAGTATGTATTAGTTTGGGGGTTTTTTACAACTATTTTTTGCACTCCTAAGCTGAAAGCTCAAGTGAGCTTTTCTAATCACTTTTTGTCGGGCATCTGTCTGTCTGTCCGTGTGTTTTTAAACTTTTTTACATATTTATGTCACCTAAGTCATTCAGGTGACCTATTTTTAGCTTCTTCTCTGAAACCACTTAACCAATTTCAACCAAATTTGGCTTATAGCATCTATAGGTGAAGGAGTGTGAAAATTGTAAAATTCATGGCCCCTGCCAGCCTGGGGCCTGAGGGGTGGGGCTAAAACCATCAAAATTAATGCAATATTTAAAAAATCTTCTTCTCTACTTCTGGACATCAAACAGTCAAACTGCTGGCATGATTGTAATAATTATTGAGCTCTCTACCTGAATTGTGAAATTCGTGGCCCAGGGTCAGGGGTTCTTGCGCTAGAGTGGGGCTCTAAAGATTATATAGTGAAAATGCATTGATTCTTAAAAAATCTCCTCTGCTCCTGGGTATTTAGCCAATGAACTAAGTAGATAGTTATGATGAGGAAGAATGCCTCTTTCCAAATTGTGAATTTCATGGCCCCTGGGTCGGGGGTTCTGGTGTCAGGGCGGGTCTCTAATGATTATATAGTGAGAATCTATTAATGCTTTGAAAATCTTCTGCTCTGCTCCTAGGTATTATGCCCATTAATTTAGTACATAGTTATGATGAGGAATAATACCTCTTTCAAAATTGTGAATTACATGGCCCCTTGGTCAGGGGTTCTTGTTTTAGGGGGCTCTAATGATTATATAGTGAAAATGCATTAAGTCTTTAAAAATCTTCTGCTCTGCTCCTGGGTATTATGCCCATAAATTAAGTACATAGTTATGATGAGGAATAATGCCTCTTTCAAAATTGTGAATTTCATGGCCC
>WFKH01011925.1:78102462-78122338 GCA_016163765.1 Magallana hongkongensis
TATGATGAGGAATAATGCCTCTTTCAAAATTGTGAATTTCATGGCCCTTTGGTCAGGGGTTCTGGTGTTAGGGCGGGGCACTAATGATTATATAGTGAAAATGCATTCTTCAATAATCTTCTCCTCTGCTCCTGAGTTTTTAGCCAATGATCTAAGTACATAGTTATGATGGGGAAGAATGCATCTTTTAAAATTGTGAATTTCATGGCCCCTGGGTCAGAGGTTCTGGTGTTAGGGCGGGGCTCTAAGGATTACATATTGAAAAAAATTATTACTTTGAAAATCTTCTCCTCTGCTCATGGGTAATATGCCCATAAATTAAGGGCCTGAATATACATTGCAAAAGCCACACTGCGGTTACTCAGGTGACCGATAAGGCTCATGGGCCTCTTGTTAACTTTTAACATTATTGGGTTAAGGAAATTAAAACATCGTTAAATGAAGGACCACACCTTTTTTCAAGGGAAGATAGTTAAGTATCAATAAAATTTTAGTGGTATTTTTTTAAAAAAAAACCAATTGGCCAAAAAACTAAAATTTGTATGGAAGCATCCTCAGCTAGCATAGATTCCAGATTGTTCAAATCATGATCACTGGGGATAGAGTTGAGCAACAATTGGGGGTCAATTTTTGAAAAAAAAATATGTATATAAAAATCTTTGAAAACTCTTAAAAAGCATTTGGTAAGAAAATCTGTAAATTGTGTGGAAGCATCCTCAGGTAGAGTAGATTCAAGTTTGTTCATGATCCCCGGGAGTGCAGTATGGCCACAATGGAGGTCGAATCTTTTCATAAGAATTTATAAAGAAAATTAAAAATCATGTTCCCGGGTGTAGGGCGGGGCCACAATGATGGTGGGTTTAAATCTTAAAGATGAATATATTTAGAAAAATCTTTTAAAACTCTCGTATTAAAAAAAAATCACTATACAAATTGTAAATTGTGTGAAAGCATCCTCAGGTAGTGTAGATTAAAGTTTGTTCAAGTCATGATCATGGGACAGGGGTGAAGTTTATGCATAGGAAAAAAATTAAATCATTCTCAAAAATTCAGATGTTATGATATCTGGTATTACTGACATACAAGTATCTTGACTTTTGTTGATTCTGAATTATTTTGACTGTGACCCCTGGACATTTTTTAAGCCACACAAATGGTTCAAAGTTTGATGTAGGTTTATATTTATTTGAACAATTGTTTAAGATTTTTTTGAGAACTGCAATGCTCTATATGTGATATGACTATGAAAGCATCCAGTTACTAGAGGGCTTAATGTTTAACATACGAACATTATGCAGGGTCTTTTTTTACTACATTGTCCAAATATAATGGCTAGTGCTACTCAGGTTGGTGCTGTGGCCCATATCATTAACATCATAGTTATAATTCAAAAATTCAAAATTTTTTGATTTATTCAACAGGAACTTTTCTACATTTTGCCAACCCTAATTTCCTGCAACACACCTGTCCTGATCAGGAAATATCAATGAGAGACAACACGGAATGGAGACAGCTGAATAAGCTTGGAATGTTGGACCCTGATGGAGAAGCCTGGAGGATAAAGTATGAGGACAAGTATGTCATTCCAGCCCCTGTCGAGGACAAAGTGGACCTTAAACTGATCCTCACCAAAGATTCTACTAACAGAGACATCATGGGAGCTGGTGCTATTTACAGAGGAGCTGAACTCTTTAATGGAGGCTCGTACAAGGTATAAATCAGGAATTTAAAAGATCAGAAATCCTTTACTGTATTCTATATACTGTATACTAGGTAATTTTCGTCCCGTGCTTTTTTTTCACCCTTCTATACTGGTAAACGGTTTCGTCGCGTCTTGAATTCGCCCAGACAAAGTTATGTCAAACGAGAAATAATTTGAAACATTTAATTTCACCAGCTGACAACGAAGATAAAACCGGGGCGAATATTTTTCTGTATACAGTATATATATTTTCCTGTACACTCACACACACACACACACACACACACACACACACATATATATATATATATATATATATATATATATATATATCCCTGTATACTAAATATATAACACATAAGAATATATTTTTTTACAATATAAAGTACATGTATAAATCCAATGCATTGGTTTTGGCATGTCAAATATTACTGTCGAATGAAAATACATTAATCATTGAAATAAGATGTTTAGACAATTATGTTTAGATACTTGTGTAACATTTTTCAGTTCCGACTACAAGCAGCTGGGCAAGATGGAGAGGCGGTGACAGAGATCTTGTTCTGGGATGGTCCAGAGAAGGGCATTGCCACATACAAGTATCAGCCAGAGTCTGAGTTTGTCAATTGTGACTGCTGCTTTGTAGATCCTGTACCTCAGGTAAGTGTAACAGGTACAAAAACATGTAGTCATATTGAAGTGAAATCCCAGACTTTTATTTATCGGATGTCATCCATTCCTGGAACCATTTACTTTACTTTCAGAGAATTTTAAATATATAAAGATCAATTGAGTTCTGCACAGCTCTGTTTCAAATTTCATCTAAAAGTTATGCAATTGTATAACAATTTATAAATGCAATTTAGTTGGAATGAAATAGACATGTGGAAAAATATTTGACATAAGTGAATGGGTGATGAATGCATAGTGTGCAAATAGCTTTGACTTCACAAATAACTACGAATGAAAACTTTATTTCGATGACTTTTTCTAGTGGTGTGACGGCTGCAATTGCACCAGTTATTTAATAGACCAAGGTTATTATCTAAATGAGACTTTCACCACTACCCCTCCTCCCACAACCACCACACCAGAAAATGTGACCTTCCCTCCGTATAATGTAGTGGACAAACAAGGATCAAGTGTTATTGACAAACCTGATTTAACAGCCAACACAGCACAGGACTCTTGTGGAGTGCAGATCTACTCAGGTATGTACTTGTAATACTTTATGAAAATGACTGTAGTTAGTGCTGGAATGTAGTCAATTTCAAGCAAGAGCATCATAAAGAAGTTATTCCTGCTGTGTACTTTATTCAATTGATTTCTAAAAAATAACATCAAAGTTACATTGTATATGTTTCATTACTATAAAATCTGAATTGTGATATTTGCAACATGAATCCGTACAATGCCTAGTTGTTTACAAATATTCATTCCTTACAGAGAACTCGCAAACCAACACTAGTGCATTCATAGTGTCCTGGTGCAGATATTTCAATGACTCAAGCAGAATGAGAAACTTGGTTACCGAGATCGACATTAATCCAAGTGATGGTTTTCACAATTATAGAGTTGAATTTGCTGTCAAAAATGAAGAAGTATCATCAGTAAGTATGCATGCAAATTTTAAAGAGAAAAATATATATATTAGATATGATTATCTCAGTACGATTTTATTAATGACTGTATACATATTTTCAAACACCGAGGGTCTTCATATAAGCGTCTAACAATACAAATACAGAATGTTTTCTACAGATTTCAAACATCTAAGAAAAAGGTAAATAAAGGAGAAATGAGGCTAACTTTCTTTTAAATCAAACAAAGAAATATACGTCAGTCTTATCTTTTTCACAATCTATACATGTATATTAATTATAAAATAGCGTAAACTTTCATATATCACAACATTAATTGTCGACCTGCACGTTATAGCTTTAAGACCTGTTAGCAAAAATCCACTTTGTCGCAAATGTTTCAAATAAGAAAAAACACAGGTTTTAATGCATAATAAGTCAAACAACACGTTTTTGAATTGTTTTTTATTCCACTTAGGAATATCCATAAGGTATTATAAACCCTCAACTTCCATAACGTTTGGCTACCCTTTTACAGACGTAATGTCAACAAAACATCATTATATTATATATTTAACATTTGGTTTCTTTCGAAGTTTGAATACTAATATCCAGCTCCCATGCATAATTTTCTGCATTTTTCCTTGTCGTTTAGACTGTAATTTGCATGATGGTGTACATGGACGACAACTTCCTGAATGAGATATGTGATGTACCTCATCTGTCTAATGAAGCTTTACTGTTCATACATGTGTTCAAACGTATGAACCACTTACCAGAACACTCGGACAAGTTCAGTGTTTGGTCTGCTAGAGCCTCAGTGTCTTCTGTTGTAATACCACCTCCTATAGGAACTCTGTGCAGATCTGGTCAACAGTATGTCAGTTTCACAAACCCTATTATAAAGTATGAAGCAGGGGTTGGAACAACATCAATGGATGATGATGCTGCAGAGTTCAGAGAGGTGCTTCGAATTATTGCTTTATTTAAACCTTTAAAACTCTTTTTCTTCTAAATCTTTCTTCACTCTCCTATTTTCTCTCTCTCTCTCTCTCTCTCTCTCTCTCTCTCTCTCATACATCTATTAATGAAAATACACTTACTACATATTCTAATCTTTTTAGATCACCTGAGCCAAAGGCTCAAGTGAGCTTTTCTGATCACAATTTGTCCGTTGTCTGTCGTTGTCGTCGTTGTCGTCGTGGTTGTTGTAAACATTTCACATTTTTATCTTCTTCTCAAGAACCACTGGGCCGATTTGAACCAAACTTGGCACAAAGCATCCTTAGGTTCAGGGGATTCAAGTTTATTAAAATGAAGGGCCACGCCCTCTTTCAAGGGGAGATAATTAAAAATCATTGAAAATTTGTTGGTATTTTTCAAAAATCTTCTCAAAAACCATTCGGCCAGAAAAGCTGAAACTTGTGTGGAAGCATCCTCAGGTAGTGTAGATTCAAGTCGAATTTTTACATAGGAATATATAGAGTAAATCTTTAAAAATCTTCTTCTCTGAAACTAATCAGCCAGAAAAGCTGTAACTTGTGTGGAAGCATCCTCAGGTAGTGTATGTTCAAGTTTTGTTCAAATCATGATCCCCAGGGGTAGGGTGGGGCCACAATGGGGGGGGGTCGAAATTTTACATAGGAAGATATAGAGAAATATCTTTGATCATCTTCTTCTTAGAAACCGATCGGCCAGAAAAGCTTTAACTTGTGTGAAAGCATTCTCGGTTAGAGTAGGTTCAAGTTGGATAAAATATGATCCCGAGGAGTAGGGTGGGGCCACAGTGGGGGAGGGGGTCGAATTTTCTCATTTGAATATATAGAGAAAAATCTTTAAAAGATCTTCTTCTTAGAAACCGATTGGGCAGAAAAGCTGCAACTTGTGTGGAAGCATCCTCAGGTAGGGAAGATTCAAATTGTTTGAATATGATTTTGACAAATTTTAATCTAGACTATTTGAAGACTGAACTGGCTAAAGTTAGAGTTCTTCTAGACAATTTGTGTTTTAGAAAGATTTTTCCCTATATATTCCTATGTAAAAATTTGGCACCCCCCTTCCAATTATGGCCCCACCCTACCCCCCAGGGATAATAATTTTTTAGGAGTAGGGGTGGGCCACATGGCGGGGGGGGGTCCAATTTTACAAAGGAAAACATTTAAATTGTTCACAAAAACTCAAATGTTTTTATATATGGTTTTACTTATATGCAAGCATTTTGACATATTGTTGTTTCTTTAAAATTGTTTAGACTCTGGCCCCTGGACAATTCTTAGACCTCACAAGGGGTTCAAAGTTTGATGTAGGTTTATAATCTATATATAAAAAGTTGTTTAAGTCTGATCATCTTCTCGAGAACTGCAATGCTCAATATGTGATATGACTGTAAAATCACCCTGTTACAAAGGGGCTCAATGATAAACATAAGAATATGCAGAGGATTTTTTTTTTTATACAGGATCTATTATACGACATTGTTCATATATTTTGTATATGACTCCATAAAGCTGATTTTATTATGTATGTTGTTGCTCAGGTGAGCGATGTGGCCCATGGGCCTCTTGTTTTTCCTTTTTCCAGATTGACCAACCCTGTCGTCCCTGCACAGATGAATGTTCTAGATATGATTGTGATCCATCCTGTGGAATTGCAGAAACTATAAAGAAAAGTTTTACTCTCTCAAATCTCACTCTGCCATCCAAAAAAATAATAGTGAATGACACTGGTCATGAAATACAACAAATCGCCACTTATTATCTCACAGGTGCCTAATCTGTAAATTGTCTCCTATTTAAAACTGTGTTGAATAATAATTATGAATGGGCAAATGAAGATTACCATAAGTTAATCTAAATAAGTTCAAAGGCGGAAAAGATTTGAAAATAAATATGTATCTATACATAACACAAAGTAAACATTAAAAAACATTAGTTAAAATTGTTTCCAGTGAGAGGTGTGACGGGATCAGGAGACACAGCTGTAGCTTCCTCTAATGGATTCTACATCGACGATTCACCTCCTGTGTTTGACGCAGAAGTCATGAGTACATTCTTTTACTATGATGTAGGACAAGGGGAAAATACTCCTGTTAAGTTTCAGAAATCAAACGACACAATTAGGTGTATCTGGAAATGTGAGGATAAAGAAAGTGATATTTTGGTAAGTAAAATATTGGGACATGAAAATGTGTATACAAAAAGGAAATTCAACACATATATTTAAGTTATTGTAACACATCTTTTTTATAGTTAACACTATAATTTATCGTCTAACCTTCTTTACATAAGATATAAAATACATTTTGAAAATACATTTTGAAACTTTAAAGGAAAACTTTTGGGCCATCGGTACATCACCAGGAGCAACAGATATCCAAAATTTCACATCCGTTGGTCACAGTTTTGTAGGAATCAACAATAGATTGGGAGGAATTTTAGAACATGGCATAACATATTATGCAAGCTTCATTTGTTCTAATGGTGCGGAAATGAATACAACATATATAGATACTAGAGGTAAGGTGGACATGCCAAAGTTTCTATGTTGTTTTAATGTTTTTATATATTGTTCTCTACCATTCTTAAATATTATGAAACATAAATCTATGTGGCATTATTTAAATGATTTAAAGATGACGCTTAATTAAAATTGAACATAGAAACTTGAGCAAAACAAAAAAATTTTGCCATTAAATTAAAATACTGTACATTGATATGAAGATGAGAAATCAATTGATTTAAGATAATGTTTTGTACACAGGTGTTATTGTAAACCTGATTCCACCAAACGCAGAGTCTGTGAACACCTCAATACCTGGCACCTCTCATTTCACAGAAGAAGTGTTCCCCAAAGACTCTCTACAACAACAGGATCCTAACTCAGTTGGTTTTACTTTTACCAAATCAGAGGACCTTTCTGTCAACAGATACGGTGGGTAAATTCATAAAGCAATAAGGTATTTGCAGTAAATGGAATGACACAACTTTTCGTTATGCATTTAAATCATGAGATTTTGCAAGCCCTTAAATGGAATCTTAATTCTACTTCAACTGCAAAAAAAATAATAATTTTTGACTTCTTTTTAGCTCACCTGAGCTGAGCTGAAAGCTCAAGTGAACTTTTCTGATCACATTTTGTCTGTCGTCCGTCTGTCTGTCTGTCCGTCTGTCCGTCTGTCTGTCCGTAAACTTTTCACATTTTCAACATCTTCTCAAGAACTACTGGGCCAATTTCAACTAATCTTGGCACAAATCATTCTTAGGCAAAAGGGATTCCAAGTTGTGAAAATTAAGGGCCACGCCCTTTTTTAAGGGGAGATAATTAGAAATAATTGAAAAAATTTTGAGAAATTTTCAAAAATCTTCTCAAGAACCATTAGGTCAGGAAATCTGGAATTTGTGTGGAAGCATCATCAGGTAGTGTAAATTCAAAGTTGTGAAAATCATGACCACCGGAGGTAGGGTGGGGCCACAATGGGGGGTCGAAATTTTACATTGCAATATATAGAGTAAATCTTTAAAAATCTTCCTCTCATAAACAAATCAGCCAGGAAAGCTGAAACTTGTGTGGAAGCATCCTCTGGTAGTGTAGATTCAAAGTTGTGAAAATCATGACTCCCGGGGGTAGGGTTAGGCCACAAGGGGGGATCGAAATTTACATAGGAATATATAGAGTAAATCTTTAAAAATCTTCTTCTCAGAAACTTATCAGCCGGGAAAGCTGAATCTTGTGTGGAAGCATCCTCAAGTAGTGTAGATTCAAAGTTGTGAAAATAATGACACTCCCGGGGGTAGGGTGGGGCCACAATGGGGGGTGGGCAAAGCTTTACATAGGAATATATAGAGTAAATCTTTAAAAATCTTCTTCTCAGAAACTAATCCGTCAGGAAAGCTGAAACTTGTGTGGAAGCATCCTAAGGTAGTGTAGATTCAAAGTTGTGAAAATTATGATCATCAGGGGTAGGGTGGGGCCACAATAGGGGGTCAAATTTTTACATAGGAATATATAGAGTAAATCTTTAAAAATCTTTTTCTCAAAGACTAATCAGACGGAAAAGCTAAAACGTGTGTGGAAGCATCCTCAGGTAGTGTAGATTCAAAGTTGTAAAAATAATGACACCCCCGGGGGTAGGGTTGGGCCACAATGGGGGGTCAAGGTTTACATAGGAATATGTAGAGTAAATCTTTAAAAATCTTCTTCTCAGAAACTAATCAGCCAGATTTCTTATGAATATTTTAATACATTTGAATATGACATGTACAAAGCAGTTTAATATTGATTCTTTTTTGTATCACCTTATAGTACGTGTATCTTAATTAGTAATAAGGTTAACATTCATCTAATAAAATGTCTTTATAAAATCTGATAAAATCGTTCAGATTTTTGTTAACTTGAAATTTGTTAATTTAAAATTTGGATATCCTTGGGAAAGTAAATTACAATGTTTGAAGGAAATGTGCAATTTCTATTGTTTAAATACAAGATAAGACATTTTTGCATCATAAACCATAACGTTCTCAATTCTATTTTCTTTTATAAAAAGTGATTTTTTTTATTTAACATTGTACATATGTATTATATATATTTTATAATACATATTTTTTTTTTTAAACTAACCTTTTAGCCAAATAATCGTGTCAGATTTTCTGCTTCAAATTGTAGCTCTCTTTCTACGTATTGCAATTTTTAAGGAAATACAAATAATAATAATTTATAACATACGGAATGTTACTAAGTTGATTTGGATTTCAGACCTTTGTGTTGGGTCAGAGGAAGAAACAGATGACATTATACCTTGTACCTGGGTGGGTTATAATGTGTCTGGCTCTGCTGAAATCAAAAATGGTGCTCTCTGGATAGATGGAGTGGAGGTCAGAAAACTGTCGGACTTAAAACCTTTTCAGGATTTTACGAAAGAAAATAGCTCGGTTTCTAGTAGTTTTACTATGCCGGTGGGTCAGCAGATGTTTGTGACCATGCGACTTTGTACCGAGGCGATGCTGTGTACCAACAAAAGTGTAGGAGTGGTGGTCATCACCAACATTGATTCTGTGGTAGCTACCTCGACCAATGGAAGTGCCATTGATGAGAAACTCTTAATTAGTAGCAGAAAAAGAGCAGCAGCAGAGCTAGATATCCAGACGCCAAGTGGTGAGTGCATCAAGAAAAATACTTCATCAGTTTAACAAAATCAAATTGACAAAATCTTTAAACTTGTATGAATTGAAATTTAACATTTAACAAAGCAATAAAATTCATATACTATTTTTAAAAGGTCTAGCTGCCGGCCAGGCTATTGTAGTCACTAAACTAAGTGAATCTGATCTGACCCAAAACTACCGTTCAGATGCTTCCATAGATTATGTCTCCTACATACAGAATCCAGCGACATCCAGGGACATGGTGGAGAGACTTCTATACAAAAGGTCATTACGATGTTTTTTGTGTTTAGAATTTGCAAAGTAAATTATTATGCACAAGGTTTTATGTACGCCTATTCGTGCTGTTCAAGAGCTCATGAATCTTTTCAAACCATATTTAACTATTTAACCCAAGAGTTATAAAATTCAGTTCTCATCATTAAAACTCGTCACATTTACAAAGAAATAATGGTTTAAAGTGATTGCTAGTTAGCGTAAAAAGTTATATGAGAGCAATTTTCTCTTAACAATTCAAGTTAATCACAACATGTGTCTGCCATTGTGAAAAGTAATCATTCATCTCGAAAAACTTTTTTCTAAGAAACATTCAAAATTTATTACATTCACCGACATTACTCTGTATTATATGGAAAATAGACTCCAATTTAAAACAATACAGGTTAGGTTTTGTATAAGATTCTTTTTAAAAATATTTCTGGAAAAAGCAAATAGGTGAAAGGTTCTAAAACAATCAAGCATCTTCACTTTTATGCAGTTGCATCGAAAATGAGTTTGTTACATCGAATCAATGCGGAACATTTAATCATTCAGTGCATTTTAAGTTGCTAGCTTTCAAACGTTTGATATGCTTGTCTGGTCATAGAAATTCAAATTAAAACAAGTAGAAAGATTCAATGTATACTTATTATATATATTTACAGGATTTATGGTCAAAGTTTTGCCTTATCCATTGTTCCTCTTGGCAATGTGCCAATGCCAGGCCCTGTAGTCATTGCATATCCTGACAGTGTGGGCCATGTTACCACAGGCAACAGGACGATGTTGCTTCATTGGAATCCAGGTTTTTTAGTTGGATAGATATATAGATTGATTGATTGATTGATTGATTGATTGATTGTTTAGCATGATAACTTTTAACTCACTGAGTCAACTTTATGAGCTTATGAGATAAGATGCCTCATATCCCTCAACCAATCTGTGCACAATGTAGATTTGATCAAATGACATTTACACAAAAACTGAGTAGTAAATTTCATGTTAACTAGCTATTTTGAGGTAGCATTTTCTTGCTCAATATTTCAGTAATGCAGTACTGGGAGATCTCTAGCAGAACTTGTAAACATCTCCCTTCAGAGGAACAGGAAGTGTACGACCCGGTCAGACAAATCATGTCTGTCAAGGTACAATGTGACCAATCTCTCATCTCTATTAAACATTCTGCTGTTAATGTTTTAAGATATAGCAAACGTGGTATAAGCCACCTAAGACTTTATTAATGCAACAGTGATTCATTTGTATTGTACAGGTGTGCAACACTCACACAGAAAACACAATTGATAAGAAAACCAGGAGGAGAAGAGCAGCAACTCTGACAGATTATTTTGAGAAGGAGACCATGTTTATTCTATCCTTGACAAGTGCCTCCATTTACAACTCTGCTCCAGTACTGAACAGTCAAACTCAAGTCAACATTGTGGAAGACTTGGGTAACATGGGATTTGAATGAAAAAGTCTTGCTTAGTGAAACATCTACATATTTTGATTCAGATATATACATGTTAATCTCTTGCTCATATAATTGCAGGAACATATATTGTATAAATTTAAAATTGAAAGATATTTTGTTGAATTTTAAAGGAACTTTGCACTATCAACTCTCAGCAGTAGATGAAGAAGGAGACCACATAGTTTTCTCTCTATTAAACCAAACAGAAAGGGGAGATGTCTCCCTTACTAGTGATGGGTTGTAAGTTGAGTTATAATGTTTAGTTTTAAGTTTGAAACCATTGACGAACAAAGCATACAACTTTTTGTAGTCCATAAAAACATTTTGAAAAGGTTACAGCCAATTTTATGTAATATGCATATAACATAATATATTTTTCTTTACTTTGTTTTTACATTTTATCTGAATTTTCCTTAGTTTGGTATATACTCCATGTCTCGACTGCTTTGGTGATGAAGAAATCAGCATCATGATGAATGAGAATCAATCAAACACAGGTATCCCACCAGCCAGCTCTCATGTAACCATCAACATCCACATCCAACCAATCAACGACCCTCCTATTGCCTTCTTAACGCTGAATGGTTCATCGCTCTTGAACAAGGATCCAACTGAGGATGTCATTGTATGTTTAATGTTTAATTAAGTGTCATACATAAAAAAAAAATAATATGCCTTTCGATATGACTATTTTCTGTTTTCTTTCTGATTTTAATGTTTACACTGTTAAGACTTAAAAATTGTAGATTGCATGTTTCAGAAAACATGTATAAATTTTCTGTATTTTTTTAAATGTTTAATCTGCCCAAATTTAATTTAGTTGATAATATTGACGGTTTTCAAAGTAATATGTAAAATAGTTTATTGAGATGTTTATTTATCAGGACTTCTTACAGATGAAGTTCATGTCAGCAAATTGTTGAAAATAAATTGTAGGGTTTTAACATGACTTTGTAATCAAAACTACGTCCATTTTATAAAAAGTATCTGAGGTATCTGGCATGAATTGAGTACGGTAAACTTGTGTGAATTGTTTCCCTTTCGGTTAGGTAATGAGTTGTTTGGCTATTCAAATTTTATACTTCAAATAATATCTGATCAACTGAGTTTTTCGGAGTCAGTTATTACTAAACTTTTTTTAACTTCAGGTTTTGCTTGAAGCTATCAATGATTTCAATTCCAATGACAATCTACTCTGGAGAGGAAGGATTGGGGCTTATAATGTTGAAAAGAGTGACACACTGAAACTTATTATGTCAAACCCAATGAATTTTAACATATCAGTAATGGATGAAAGCAGACAAGTTCCTCAGCTCTACAGTTACTGTAATAATTCTGATTTGGTTTCGGTAAGCAATATTTTTTACCTAAAGGGAAAGAAAATCTTTCTATCGATGCTTCGGGGATATCATATGGCAAGTTTCATTCCATGATTAATTATACTACTTTGCATGATGAGTCTGTAGGTTTTCTAAGTCTCTGCCACTCTTCATCCTTCCTACGTATTATGGCTTTATGTATTTGAAGATTTTAATGCCACTCTAAACTAAAAGGTTGCTTGGAGGACATCCTTAACTTGGGTTATATGCATATGTAGAAAAAAGGGGTTGTTTTTTGCCTTCAAATATATTTAACTCATAGTATGTTTAATTCTTCATATAGTAATGCGTCAAGCATTCATGGTTTTCAGATGTCCAAACTCTATTAAATCATTAACATGTATCGTTAGTTTTATCATTGATTTTGTGTTTATAAATGTTTAATAAAACATCATTGTCTTTATGTCTTTAGCCCATCATGATGCCATGTTCAGACAACTTTACACAGAACCTTCCCCATCCTGCACCAGAATTGTCCTGGTTGACCTACATCATTGAATTTACACAGCCAAAGAATGTGTTTGGAAACTTCACTGTTAGTTTGTATTTTGAAGACAGTTCCAACCAAACTTCTCAACCAATTATCATAAAATTTGGTATAATGGAAATGCCTTGTCGCAACAGTGGAACATGCCAAGGTAAAAACAGTTTAAACACGAAATACCGGTATACATGTATTGAAAATCATTTCCCATTTTTTTAAAACTTAGCAACTTCTGTGACAATATATTCAATTGTTATTTAACTATCAATTGAAAAAATCAACTGAAATTAATACATGTATAATGCTTGCTTATACTCTTTTTTTGTTTCAAATATGTAGCCACTGGAATATACCCCTGTGAAGACACACACCGGACCCACAGCTTTGATGCATACTATAGATGTGTGTGTAGAGGAGGGTACCAGGGTAAATACTGTACAGAGGATGTGAACGAGTGTCTGAGTGACCCCTGTGTTCAACCACTGGTCTGTTACAATGAACTGAATAGTTATCGCTGTGCCTGTCCCTCGAACAATCCCAACTGTAAGGTTGAGGTGTGGATGGTTTTCATTATTACTATAGTAGGGGTCATAATCCTGGTACTAATAGTTTTAGGAGTCTACAAATACAGAAAATTCAAGGGGTAAGTGGCTGAATCAATAAGATCATGACAATGTTAAATTATAATTAATTATAGCAGTTTGTCATTTTACTCTTGCTGCTTAACCTTCTAACATTGATTTTATTTATACATA
Source organism: Magallana hongkongensis (assembly GCA_016163765.1). Classification (NCBI taxonomy): domain Eukaryota; kingdom Metazoa; phylum Mollusca; class Bivalvia; order Ostreida; family Ostreidae; genus Magallana; species Magallana hongkongensis. The sequence goes on from WFKH01011925.1 coordinate 78,116,250, forward strand.
GATTAATCATATTAAAATCATAAGTTGATGATGTGTAATTGGTTACTTGACTCATAGAGAGAACTTCAATCCTATAGTTAGTTGATTAAAAAATACATTTTAGGATAGTTTAATTTTTGGCTAGAATATTATACTGATTTTTTCTGCCTTCTTTAGATATTCAGAACCATGTATTTTTTATAAATGAAACTTGCGTTTGTTATAAATTAAATGAAAGCTTGAAATATTGAGACAACTAGACACCATCTCGTTGCGAGCAACGAGTGGGTCTTCCGTTTGATTATGAATTAATGATAGGGTTGAATTAAAATGTTGACATTTGGTACGAGTTACTATATTAACTCCCTTATAAACTAATTTTTGGACCTACACTGCAAAATTAAGTTTTCCGGAAAAGGCCATTTTTAAACTTCAATATCTCTGCAATGCGTTGTCCGATTTTAAAACGGTTTTTAGTTTTGTATTCAGTACAAAATTGTCTACAAAACGTATATGCTTTAAAATTCCAAAAATCGAAATTTTGGAATCACTTCCGGTGACGACCGGAAGTGACGGACGACCTGCTCATATTAAAATTTGATAAGTTTAAAACATATTCTGATGGTAAAAAATTGTAAATTATTTAATTTGAAAAATTTTTAAAACACAATTTTCCAAAAAAGCTGTTTGAGCGGACCGGAAGTGACGGACGATCGTGGTTTTACCTGATCGGCCCTAGGAATTCAAAAATCTATCATTCCTGAAACTTTCAATTTTCTATCTTTAATCGTTTTTAAGAAAAAGGGAGGACAAGATCACTTTTTACAAAAAGAAAAACGAATATAACGGCCGACCGGAAGTGACGTCATCAACAAAAATGTACATGATAAAAGACCTTGATACTGTGTATTATTCGTGAAAATTTCATAAAAATCCATTGTAGCATATTTGAGATATTTGAGTTTTAAGAAAAATGTTTAGAAAAAAAAGAATAATAATAATAATAGTGAAAAATAGAGAAAAAGAAACCTAACAAAAACAATAGGGTCTTCCGTTTCCAACCCCTACATTTAAAAATCATCATGTCCAACCTAATAACTATATGGTCTGCTTTTTGTTCGAAGTCTGCAACAGAGGCTCAGTATTTTAATCACTTTGGTTGTGTATGACCTTATGAAATATCAAGAACTGTATTGATATCGAAATCTAATGCTTGATTTCCTTGATAATTATGCATTTAGTTGTTTATCTGCTGATTAATACACCTATCATTTGATAAAGAATTCATTTTTTTGCAGCAAAAATTCGTCACAGATATCTCATTCAACAAATTTGATTGGAGACCAAGGTATTTTAATAAAGCAATAAAAAGGAATTTTTAAACATACAAATTGCCATGTTATTTGATGGACTGTCATTTCTATGGTTTCATGCAAATAAAGCTATCAGATTTGAATATTTTCTCATGAAATCGTAAAATATAGAATCTGATGTCTTCATATATATGCATATAGTATGCTTTATTTTTAATCCACAGATTATAAGACATATAATGTATGTGTTTTCGGTGATTTTGTTTGCATGAAATTGAAGTCATTAGAATTGATAATTAATTTCATTTTAAAACCAGATAGAAAGTATCACTAAAAAGACGGGAGTAGGGGTATTTCATAAATTAAATGCCAAATAGTGTTCATTATTTAGAAAATTTTATATTATAATTGACTCTACAATTTATGACATTTCTAATAATTGTTTTAATGATACTAAGAAAATGATAATTCTAAAAAGGAAGAAAATGGGTTGACACAAAATGACTTTTTTTTCCAAAGCAACACATTGATAATGTAAACTACGGTAATTGTTTTCTTTTTTTTCATACAGACATAGACGATGAACGGTCTAGACCATTTAATAATGAACCTCCAAATATATCCAAATATGAACAAAATTGGGCAGACTTAAGCAGCTCTTTTGATACAGATGAGGACAACCGAGGACCTATGGCTCGGCAGTCAAATATCTATAAGCAAGATGGCCGAAACTTTTTGCAACATCCACCAGTAAGTAACACGTAGGCTTGAGCGTCACACACACACACACACACACACACACACAGTGTAAAATTATTTGTTTTCGGTATTTGAATAAATATAGGAATGAACAACATTATTTATTGAATACAGATTATGATATTTGACTAAGGTATTGGAATTTTCTTTTTAAGTTTAATTTCGATTATATTTTAAACACGACAATAATTGTTAGCCAGCAATGCCTAACTCTTACATATTTTATGGATCCGACCACCTGACTCCTAAGCTATTTAATGATAATTCTTATATCTATTAATTGAAAACGGAATATAGCTATTTTCGCAATTACATGTAAATGCAGACGAAAGAAGAATTTGTGGAATACCGGGGTATTTTGTTTTACTTTCCTAAATTCTGCAGTCAAAGTCATTAAATTCTAATGTTTTGGGGGTTTTTTTACATTTAATCTCCGGAATGTCTGCAACTCAACACATTGTGGTTGGTAACACAAAAATGAGAAAAGAGAACTCGCCGGCCTTATTTTTTGATAAATAGTATATTGCCATCTTATAAATTATAGCTCACTGGAAATATTATTCATTGTAACCTAAATTATGATAAACCCTCTTACATATCTATGCATCTTTAACAGTACCCTATACTATTTCGGCGATCTGAGCATTGACCTCGTCAGCTATTCTAATCCCATTTATACATGTATAGAGTATTATTTTGTTTCGGAAAATTATTTTGCCTTTAGAATTTAATTATTTTGTGTATATTTCAGACAGCCTTCCACACGGGTAGTTTTGAGATGAAGGATACGGCAACAGCTCAGATAACAGGGTTTAGGCCTCGAAGATCAAGACCCCCTAACCAGAATACATCTGTCTCATCAGACCAAAGGGGACAGATTTGGAGAACTTACCTCTCCAATAACTCGAGGTCATCAACTCCAACCGAGGACTACAGCGATTAGGAGACCTGTCATAGATAGTCCAAAGTGTGATTCAATGAATGTAAACGCATAGTGTGACCATTATAAAATTTGATATGACTGGTTTCATTCAAATTGTGTGTATGTTGTTTTGTATAATTCTTATATTTTTGTATATTCAAGAATCTTTTAATGCTTTTTTTAATAACTGTAATTGTTGAAGTAGAGTTAATTTTGATTTTTTTGTCATGATAAATAATTTTTTTCATTAATTGCTCCTATTGTCTTTAAGGTGTCAAGTGAAGTCGTACAAAGACCACCTTGTATACAGGTCATCTCGTATACAAAAACATTCTCGTACGCAAAACCGAAAAGTCAACTCGTGTACAAGAATCTTTTTATATCATTACGAATTGTCGTGACAAAAAATGAAAGTCAACTCGTATACAAGGTATTTTTGAGTTATTATCTACATATTGTAGACAAATTTATTATAAATATTTTACGGCATACGACCAGCTCTAGCGAATGACCATTTCTCGCCAGTGCATTGTTACGTCATTTTATCTAAAATGACATAACGATGCACTGGCGAGAATTGTTCGTATGTCAGTATAGAGTCAAAAAGTTGTTCATAAGTGACTTGTCATAAATATTCTTTAACAAGTTAATTACTGAAACAATTTACACTCTTCTTCAATTTCAAATACTAAGTATACCTACATTTTGTTATTTGAAATTTATTGGTTTTAGTGTTTGTAAACATATGAAAAAATTTCTTAAATTAAACATTTTTTTGATAGCTTTTAAATATTCTTTAACAAGTTTTAAATCATTTAAACGAAATATACACTCTTCTTCAATTTCAAATACTAAGTATACTACTTCAATTTAAAATTAAATTCATTTTTCATATTTCACTCAATCACAAATATTATTAATATATATAATCCAAAGTAATATCTGAAAAGTATATTTTTAACGTAAATAATGGTATATTACTGACAGTTCATCGACAGAAAACACACAAGTGTCGTACAATGTTGAAAGAAGTTTGGGAAATGACATATAAAAGCGGAAGAGATATTTTTCAAACAATCTGATTAAGAGTATTTTAATTACCCTTTGAGAGGTCATCGTTTTAGAGAAGCAAGAAACATGCGTGTTTTTTTAACAATTATTGTTGTGAGGTCTACAAATAATTACAGAATTATAACAATTTGATTAGCAGAATTCAATATCATTAAAATCTTTGTGCAATTTCACATCGTTGGTTTAATGATAATGCATATGTATAATATAAATACAAAGTATAATATAGATATTTTGTTAATAGAATTGATGAATATTAAAATAACGAGTGTATTTCGTTTTATTTTTCATGTATATACGAGTTGACTTTCATTTTCAGTATACGATATTTCGTAAAAGTGTTACTGCATATATACCGACACTGTTCTAAGTGATACTCTGGATACAGAGGGTGAGAATGCTGTGCCAAATTTTGATATTACTAACAAAATCTTTTGATAAAATGATTAAGCCAACCAAAACAAAGAACGCATTGGCAGGCTGGGGTGCAGAAATTTTTCTAGGGGAGTGGAGGAAATTAAAGTTCAAAGTTTAATTTTTTGAGCTTTTTCTAAGGAGAATGTGGTCTGGATGAGACGAGAATTAACTTGTAGACGAGTGAAGAATTCGATTTTCATAAAATGCAGTGAATTTTGTCTCAATCTACGATCTGATCATATCTGATGGGATTTGTGGTTACAAGTTTAATTAATATGATCAAGTGGATTAATTTTGATTTGTGATTCTGAAAAATGGAGTAGACAAATATCATATTGAATTATTTACTAGTATTTTGGTGTTTTCTGCTGTATTGTGATGTACGGTCATTTTCAAGGCGTTTCACATTAAATTTTTGTTATCCTTTGTTCTTTTTGGCTTTTATACAAGATAAAATACTTCTAAATTTAAAAACAATCCAATAAGTATGTTTACATTCTTAAAAATAATGGATAGAAAACTGTCCGTTTTTAAAAATAATGGACAGAGACAGGTAAAACTGTTAACTTATTGGACGTTAAACATTAAATCTGTTTCTTTCCTTGCAAATGTGATGTCTTATTCTTGTTTCCAACTTACCTGTCCATTATTTTTAAAAACGGATAAAGAAAAAGATTTAATTTAATGTTTAACACCTTGAAAGTGATACAGCGGAGAAACACTAAAAACTACTAAATAATTCAGTATGATATATATATATATATATATACTCCATTTTTCAGAATCACGAATCAAAGTTAATCCACTTTATTATATTAATTACTTGTAACCACAAATCACATCATATATGATCAGAACGTAGATTAAGAAAACGTTCACTGCACTATATGAAAATCACATTCTTCACATATCTTAAAGTTAATTCTCGATCATCCGGACTACATTCTCCCTGGAAAAAGTTAAAATTAAACTTTCAAACTGACCCTCAACCTCCTCCACACCGGTGAAAAAATTTCTGCATCTGAGCCTGTCAATGCATTCTTTGTTTTGGTTGGCTTAACTTTCATCAAATGATTTTGTAAGTCATATCAAATTTCGGAACAGCATTCCCACCCCCTATATCCAGAATATCACTCAGAACAGCGTCAGTATACACAGTACCTCTTTTACATCCTTGAATATTGCTAAATAAGAAATGCTCTCCCCATTAGAGAATGAGATGTTTGTGTTGCTTAGTAGAAGAGTGAATGAATATGAAGTTTTCACAGCGCAGCTTTATAAACCCCTTGCACATACCTGAAACTGCCCATTAAGTAAACAACAGAAAGTTCTACACGGGACTGGTTTTATTGTGTAAAGTTAAAAAATATATTTATCAGAATTGTCAACAGGTTTACCTGATACTTTCCATTCTTAAATTAAAACAAAGAAGGTAATGTTTTAAGTCGGATATTAGCCTCAAACTGTCCATTCTGTGAGAGAAAGAACTAATCTCGGCCCTAGGGGACTCGATCAGTTCTTTCTCTCACAGAACGGACAGTTTTCGGCTTATATCCTTTACATCTTTATTGGCAAATGTTATTATGTCTTTATTATTGTTTCCAACTTACCTGTAGCCTTCCAACAAG
>WFKH01011925.1:78156761-78168141 GCA_016163765.1 Magallana hongkongensis
ATATATAAATAGTTGTTTAAGTCTGATCATCTTCTTGAGAACTGCAATGCTCAATATGTGATATGACTGTAAAACCACCCTGTTACAAAGGGGCTCAATGATAAACATAAGAATATGCAGGGAAATTTTTTTTTTAATACAGAATCTATTATACGACATTGTTCAGATATTTTGTATATGACTCCATAAAGCTGATTTTATTATGTTTATTGTTGCTCAGGTGAGCGATGTGGCCCATGGGCCTCTTGTTACAAATTAAAATCAGCCGTTCTGATACGCTACCGCTCTTGAACATCTGAAACAACCCGCTTAGAGGTCACGTCCAAACGACCCCACAATCTAAATATTTAAATATAAGGTTGTGACCTTTTTGACCAATGAGAATCCCTGTCTCTTAAAAACTATCAGGTGAAGTAACATCAATGTAAATATAACCGCACAGATTTATGGGAAATGATCTCCTGGCAGAGTTTTGCTAGCCACAATTTGATTGGCTTATCGAAAGGTTGTTCGGACGTGACCTGTAAGCAGGTTGCTTCAGATGTTCGAGAGCGGTAGCGTATCAGAACGGCTGATTTTAATCAGATTGTCTTCTTTTGTGTGTTTTTGATATTTCTGTCAATGTCCCTCAACTTTAAATTGGGAACATATTGTATAACATGCATATACATGACTCGTCTTGTTTTCCAAATATATTTTTTATGTCAATAAATTTTTTCTCTCAAAACATGAAAGCAATTTAACAGGAAGTACCTTTTTATAAATCTACTAATTAGCAAAAATTACCAAATTATACTGGTATTAAATTTTAAGTATATAATTGTGTAATTTGTGAATTTTGGCTCAATTCCACACTTTGATAACCTCAAAGTATCTTTGGATTTTACACTCTTATTTCCTTTTGATATGAAATTAGATCTTAATATGATTGCACATGATTTTCTTTTAGGATTATAGAGATCTAGAGCTTTTGAAAACTTCCTTTAAATTCAGAAAGCAATTGGGAAGTATCAGCGCCTTTGCTTTTGGTAAAGATTATAAGGAAATCCTGTTGAAAGATTTTTTGGCAGAAATTGATTTTCTTTTGATTTTATATCCTGTCTGTAATGATTTTCAGAAAAATGCCAGGAAGTTTTGGGACCATATTAACTTAGATTGGTGAAAAATGGGAAAAGTTTAAAACTTCCAAGGTCTTTATCTACAAAGTAATTTGTAAGATGAGCTATCTGCTGAATAATTCAAAAATCCCCCATTTTCATATTGCTATCCATTAATTTTTCCTTGACCTATAAATTGATTTGCTTCTAGGTAAGATTATAAAAAAAAGTTCCTTTTACACATGGATATGGCTTTATTTCAGGAATAAGGAATCATTCTTTGAGTATTATGAGGTGATAATTTCGGTCGGGGCGTGGTCAAATTCAATAAAGCCCGAAGGGCTTTATGATAGATTTGACCACGCTCCAACCGAAATTATCACCTCATAATATTCAAAGAATGATTCCTTATTACTTATATTTACATTATTTCCAATTTGTACACTTTAAAACAGCATTATTTAAAATCACTATTTTTTCGTGTAGCACATGCTATGTATTACTGCGAGGCGCAGCCAATACCGTCTCTCGGTTATGCTATAAGACACGCCCATTTTGTGTCACTCATGTTTTATGAAGTTATTGGATTTTAGGGTTCAAAATTGATTCGTAATGTTATCACAGACAAAGACAGTTGAAAATGTAAATATTTTCAGATATCCTAATTCAAAAGCTGGAGACAGTGTAATATATGTATACCTGGTTTTTTTCTTATTTTTTTGTTTTGTTTTTTTTAAATAAATGAATTATTCATATTGTTTAAAAAAAGAAATTATTATGTTTTATATTTCAGAGGTGTTGTATTAGAAATATACGTCGTCAGCTGGACAAGCACATCACCTTTCATCGTTACATAGCATATATGATCTGTGTTCATACTGGTAAAATATAGATTTAGAATTGCAAGTACTTTCTTACTAATGCATACTTCAACACAACCTGAATCCTGATGTTCTAAAATAACCTTACAGAAAAGGAAACTATGTAGCTATAGATTTTAATATACTCTCTTTTTTCTAATAGAGTAAACATTAGAAATGGTCCATACATTACCTGGTAGATATATCTTATTTGAATTTTGTGTGAGACATCGGATTATTCAAATTGATTATGATTTGTAGTACTTGGGGCTATATGAACCTTGGATACTACATGATTTATCAACAGAAGGGCTAAATAAATTAATTGATATGAATTTTCATCAAAATACTAGCATGTATTGGAGAAATTATCTGATTAGGTCTGCATTGATCAAATTTTAAATTTGAAGAAAATGAAGAAATTTAGAAGAAAAAAATGCATTCTCAATTTAATTTGTATCTCTGCAGTTTTCTTTTCACATGCTCATGCAATTTATACTGTATGATTGATTTGTCTATCATATTTCATAGTATTGGAAATGAATTATGATTTTAGCCATACACTTGGGAGCTCACATATTTAATGTAGAGCGCTACTTAGAGGCCTATAACAGCAGAGATGTGGCTCGCCGAGACCTGCTAGTTAGGCTGAGTGCATTACGAGATAATCCTACCGCAGGCACCACATATCTCAACTTCATAGATTCACCAAACACAGTACGTCTCACTGCATGATGCAGTTATCTTCAATTGAATCATTGTCAACTGTCAATTTAAAGCTATCTAATATGAGGATTTTAATGCTACAGTGTATTTTGGCTATGTTGAGAACCAGATCCAAAGGTAGTTATACCCCCACTCCGAAGGAGAGAGGGGTATACTGTTTCACCCTTGTGTGTCTGTCTGTCCGCCCGTCAATACGTAACAAAATTTCTGTTTCATTTTTTCAGCAACTACTCATTGCAGGTGCTTGAAATTTTAACACACTGTTTATTTAGGCATGCCATATGGTGGGATCCATTTTTTTTACCAACTTCCTGTTAAATGACAAGTTTTATTATTTTTAGTCTAAATTTTCAAGCAAATTTTTGTCTAAAATTTCTCAACAACTATTCATCTCAGATGCTTGAAATTTTAACACATATAATACATATATTTTTCCTGAATACTGAAACATGTACATGTAATTTATACAGTAATCCTGTGAGTTATATCCTTTAATGTGCTGATGTACACTTTCTATGGTTTTCATGTCGATTGATGATTTCCTGGTGATGACTACATTATATGTGCACGTGCTCTATCTTTTTATTTCATGCATCTTATTGTGACTGACATCGTCTTCTCTGAAATGTCTGTTGCAGGATGCAGTAAAGGAGGCCTTGAAAACGCTGGCTGGTGTGTCCGGGGTTGTCATCACTCTCGTACTCATCGTCATGGTTTCCTCGGCAACTGAGCTAATCAGGTACAGGGTATTACAAAAGCTTTTGACAAGTTTTGATCAAAGTTTTATCATTGTTTTTTAAACATCAATTGTACAAATAGATTTACGTATCTTTCACACAATAAGATATTTGCCTGATCTAAAATGTATTCATTGTATTTCAGGCGTTCATATTTTGAGATTTTTTGGTTCACTCATCACCTTTTCATCATCTTTTTTATTGGCCTCATTGTCCATGGCTTTGAGTAAGTACATTACAAACATGTAAGTATAATGTCAGTAAAATAAAACATAGTTACATGTATATTTTCATGTTCATGTTAACAAAGCATGGAAGTGAATGCACCTGACAATTAAACTCAGAAATATTTTAATACAAATTAACAATCAGAAGATTTCTGTGGTAAAATTTCAAGATAAGTGGAATGAAATTTAATTTGCTCTTGGGGGTGAATTGGTTTTAAGGTTGTCTGTGTATATAAACAATGTTTTACTGTAGCCTTTAGAATCCTTTGTACAATGTAGTAACATGGTGTTACATCGATTACAGAGGAATTGTCAGGAGGCAGACTAATGTGGCCGAACATGACCCTGTAGCATGTATGAACTCATCCAGTACCTGGGGGACACAAGGAGGGTGCCCCAACCCACAGTTTGCCGGCCTGGAACCCAATGTAAGACTTATATACATGTAACACACACATTAGAGGAATGATTTTGTTAGGGGTCAAGAATGTCTCTCGATACATGTATGAAATGGATGAATATAGATATATAATCATTATGTAATGCACACTGTAGTGACAGATTTTGATTGGAAAATAAAGATGAATGCCTTGAAAAGGATGTTGACTTTGATCTAGCTCAGTCAGATCTCTCTCAAGAAATTAATGAATACCGTAATTGCATGTAGATTCAAAGACTTTGATTAAATTATGATACAATGATTTTAAGGAAGTGAAAGAGAAACTGTTTTATTCCTGGTGATATTATTTTATTTGTCTGGTTTCTGTTTCAGGCCTGGAAATGGGTCGCGGGGCCCCTGGCGATCTACTTCATAGAGAGAGTTGTCAGGTTCTGGAGGAGCAAGCAAGTAGTGGTGGTATCAAAGGTAATGCAGATAATTGTAAAATTGCTAAAATCTGGGGGAGGGCGGAGGGGAGACATTGAAATATTGCTCAGATCTTTGGGGGGATGAAGGGTAAAATATTTTTCTGTCAGATCTTGGGAGTGGGATGAAAAGACTTTTCAATCTGATTTGTATACAAATCAAGTGTAATATCATCTTCATCCATGTCTTTGTTTAGGTGGTACAGCATCCATCCAAAGTGTTTGAACTGCAGTTGAAAAAGAAAGGATTTAAGATGGGTCCAGGACAGTACATATTTCTACAGTGTCCAAGTCTCTCTAGTTTGGAGTGGCATCCATTCACTCTCACCTCGGTAAGGAGAGGGAATGTTATATACTGGGACAAAATAATTTGATTGCCTCATTAAGGAAGTGGAGTTTGGAGAATTAGGTTCCAGGACCCCTTATTTTAAATGTTATAAATTTAATATTGAAATTCAAATTCAAAAACTGTGCAATGATTTGCAAATCAAAGTTGAAATTTACTTTAGACCATCAAGAATTTAAGGTCACAAGGTACCTGTATGTGTTGAGAGATGAGTGGGGAGGGGTTAAAAATGGAATTAATAAGTGAAAGGAGTGTAAAAGACTTATTTAAGAATTAATGAAAAGAATAGTACAGTATCTTCATCATTGTAAAGCTGGTACCTGTACAGTGTACTAATCTTTTGTTACTGTGCTGATTGTAGGCCCCTGAGGACGACTTTTTCTCAGTACACATCAGACGAGCTGGCGATTGGACAGAAGCATTGGCCAAGGCTTGCTATGTTGATGATGGAGAATTCCAGTCTTCCAAAAAGATGCCAAGGTCTGGGAATTTCATCCAAAAAAACATATACTATGGAATCATTAGAATTCATGGGGGCTCAATGTTCAATTTTCATGGATTTTGTGGGAACCTCAATCTTATCGAAAATTGGCCCCCATAAATTTAAATGATTCCACATGGATATGGATTTTTGGAAGGCATGTTTAGCAAACACTTTTATAGGGATTGTGTTGCCTATAGAATGTGCTCAATTATTTTATTTTAAAGAATTTTGATTTTAATAGCTTACTAGGGCCTTTAAAAATTCATATATTCAGCTGATCAGTACCAAAATGAGATGTTTTGCTCAATGGTGTACACTGTTAAATATTAATTTACAGATTGGCTGTTGATGGGCCATTTGGAACAGCTACAGAAGTATGTATTATAGTTGTTTAATCAAAAGGGTAATCCATTTCTACCTTCAACAAAATAATCCATAAAAACTGCAATATAAATTTTGTTTATACACACCATCAATCCTCTGAAAATGAACAGATTTCATTACATTCTCTGTGATGTATGCAAGGTTGTTTTTTTTTTGGTTGGTAAATTTTTGTACTTTTATATGTTTTTTGAATTCTAGGACATATTCTGGTATGAAGTTGATGTATTTGTGGCTGGAGGAATTGGGGTCACGCCTTTCGCTTCTATTCTCCGACACATCTGGTAAGCTATAAGACTAACAATGCTAAATCATGAAAAAAGGATAAGTGGGATTATAGAACTCATTACTTTTCATTTCTTTTCATGATCTGAGATAGAAAGAAAACTATTCATTATTTAATGGAGTACACATCTTTCTTTTTTAAAGAGGATGTATTACTTTAACCATTTACCCATTTCATGCAGTTCTCTGTATGTGGTGTATCACACATTTTATATCTTTATAATAAGCACTTTTTGTGGTACTGGTTATTAATCCCTTTTTTTTCTCTTTTCCATCAGCCAAACTCTATGAAAAAATTTTCTAGTTTACTTTAAAAGTAATGCTGCAGTTCACCTATATTTTATAAAAACAATCTCTCAAATGATTAAGTAATTTTTTCCAGGCATAAACACAAAGAATCTAAGGCGGACATGAAGCTGAGGAAGGTGTACTTCTACTGGGTGTGTCCAGACACGAACTCCTTCGAGTGGATTAACGATCTGCTGAAGAACTTTGACCAACAGATGGCCGAGGAGGGACTCGGGGAATTCTTGAACTACTATATCTACCTGACTAGGGGCTGGGACAAAAACCAGGTAGGTATATCACCAATAGATGGGGAGGTGATAGGAGCTTAGAATCAAAATTATTTCATGCTTTTCAGTTTATCATAAAGGGAGATACATGTATATATGTAATGGTGGTGTTATTGTAGGGAAATAAATACAACAACTCCAACGTAGGGTTCTTGGATCTATTACTTTATATTAAGCTCTGAAATATTTAACAATACATGTATCACAATAAGTAATTGATCAATATCACATCATCATAAAAATAAAATAGATCATACATAATATATCATTGCATTGTATAAGATTCAAAACATCCATTTCATGATTTTGCCAAGCACAGTTTACAATCAAGAGTTATTCCCCTTAACACAGTGCTAACTGCATCTAAAGAGTTCAATAATATTTATCCTGTGTAATTAATAATTTAGATAGTTATCAATGTTTTAATAAATAAAACCTATTAAACTTAACTTAGGCAATAAGTATCAAATCTGATATTTATATGATTATACATATATATGCATACCTATGTGTGGCACAAAGCTTTGATCAGAATCTGTATTCTCCTTATATATTCATCTGGGATGTTATCTATATGTATACAATAATACTCTTAAAGCTACATTTATAGTTGATATGGCTTAAATCAGGTAAAATAACTGTTATGAGTATTACTCAAACACTAAGTTTTCACTCTTGATAATTTACATTTAAATAGATATACATTCCACTATATGATTTACTTATGTAGTAAATATAATATGCTTCATTAATAGGCAGTAAATATAAATAGCATAAAATATAAAACAATTACTTACAGTCTATAGATTTCTTCTAGGTCTTATAAACACATCTGGTCAGTAAGGTGATCAGATCAAAAAGGACAAAGCAAAGAGAGGGAATTTAAAGAACCAATGAAATTGAGAATTCAAAAATAGATTTGACCATGTGATATTTAATTAACTAAAACAGGTTTAACACTGACCATAATGACCATTGTGATGTCATACTATATAAATAACTATTTAGTTATTTACATACTGTTAGGTTGTACATAAAATTGTTTATATTGACAACTTTTATAGTAAATACCATAAACTTATAATTATATAGAACTATTAATTAATAATTTCATGATAATAAAATTATGACTTAATTACTATAAAATATCACCCTATCACATATATAGTAACAACCATAGAGTAGGAGAAGTGCCAAAGTATTCTGGAGGGAGATAACTCTCTATGCACATACAAACATCACCAACTAATTGCAAAGGGGATAAGAGCATGTAGTTAAGATAATAAATATTCTCATGTATAATTGCATACTCTTTATCTCTTTACCTGATTGTAAAGGGAGATAGATCTAATCCCCATCATAAATAAATAGTAAAAGGCTTATTAAACGGGAGAATTGATAATTCACCTTTTAAATTTTGGTCTATAAACAAATAAGTTGTAGGTTAAAATAACCATAAATTGATATATTCTATTTATTCTGCATAATTTAAGGCTCAGAACATTATTCTTCATGAACATGAAGACGTGGACCCAGTAACAGGTCTGGCTCAAAAGACTCACTATGGACGACCAAACTGGGACAAGATTTTCCAGGACATTACAAAGAGTCACCCCAGGTAAGGAGGTCAAGATATCAGGGTTATCAGCAAGAAGGTCAAGATATCAGGGATGTCAGATTAACTTGTTGTCCGGGATTAGGTCAAATTGGAAGAAATAAATTAAGATTTTGTATGAAATTGAGTATTTGAACCTCATTCAGTACATAAAGAGCAATTTGTATTTAAGATCGTTATTATACCCCCCGCAAACGAAGTTTGGGGGTATACAGGAATCACCTTGTCTGTCAGTCCGTCTGTCCATCTGTCTGTGCAAAATTCGTGTCCGGTCCATATCTTTCTTATGGAGAAACACTGGAAGTTCTTACTTGACACAAAGATTGCTTATGACATAAGGGTGTGTCATGACCTTGACCCAAGGTCATTCTGACAAGGTGAAGGTCACTGGCAGAAAAAGTGCAAAATTCGTGTCCGGTCCATATCTTTCTAATGAAGAAACATTTGAAGTTCTTACTTGACACAAAGATTGCTTATGACGTAAGGGTGTGTCATGACCTTGACCCAAGGTCATTCTGGCAAGATCAAGGTCACTGGCAGAAAAAGTGCAAAATTCGTGTCCAGTCCATATCTTTCTTATGGAGAAGCATTGAAAGTTCTATTTTCACACAAAGATTGCTTATGACCTAAGGGTGTATCATGACCTTGACCCAAGGTCATTTGGGCAAGGTCAAAGTCACTGGCAGAAAAAGTGCAAAATTTGTGTCCGGTCCATATCTTTCTTATGAAGAAACATTTGAAGTTCTTAATTCACATAAAGATTGCTTATAACCTGAGGGTGTGTCATGACCTTGACCCAAGGTCAACTGAGGAAGTTCAAGGTCATTGTTTAAAAAATGCTTAATTTCTGTCTGTGTCATGTCTTGTATTAATGGAAATAATTAGAAGCTAAATTTGACACAAAGCTTGCTTGTGTCAGACCACATAAAATTAATTCTTAGATTCTCATCCCTGTCTCTCTGAAAATGGCCTGCCCCGATGTATTTTTATTTTTTTTTTTTAAAAATGTGTGGAAAAAAAATTTGGAAAAAAATCGGCCTTGGTATACCAAAAATTCAAAATGTTTAATGGCTGCATGACATGTGGATTGGTAGCTAAACACAGTTTCGTATAAAATCCAGAGGGTTTTTCTCTGGGAAAAAGCATGATGGGTAGGGATTTTCCTGCTATTTTTATGCGGTATACATGAAAATTAATTTTTTTAATTCTCAATTGCATAATATAGTAGTTTATCTTTCGAATACATGAAAAAAGTATGTAGAAAAATTTTAAAAATTAATTTTGTGAGACTCTAAAATAAAGGGAGGTAACTCCAAAAACATCCAGACTTTACATGTGCAAAATTTCATGAATTTTTTAGCGGGTAATATAGCTCTTTAAAAAGCTGGCGAATGTACCCTGAAAATACTATAAAACGATGCCTAAGGACTTGCTCTTAAAAATGTACAGAAATTAAAATGGCTGATTTGGGTGCATTCTGCTTTTAGGGGGAGCCTAAAATGCATGGGTGAACTGCATTTAGAGGCATCCTTTTGCCTATTTTCCGCATGTTTTGAGTGCCAAATAAATTCTAGCATTAAGTAACATGTGCATTATTCTTAAATATTTAAAAAATTCACAATTTTATCTTTCTATTGATATATAGATATATATATGTAACAAGTTTTTACAATTTATTTTTATAGGGGTCAGTTTTGCTTGTCCCTCATCTGAAAACGTCCTTATAACGTTACATATAAAACTGTGTTTTGCACCCTACACTATAATATTTAGTGAATTTTTACACCTTATTGTATTCATCCGCCATTTCTTGATTAAGCAAATTTATACTTATGCAATGAGTTGTCAATAACCAGAGAGGCAAAGTTGGGTTTTTTGTACACAATTTAGTTGAATAAATGGAATAAAAATCTTGTAATACTTTTAATACTTTAAGGAACTTATTTCTTATGCGCCTTAAAAAGGCGGTGCAGAATGTGAAAATTTGGACGATTGCCAATCCAGACGATCGCTAGAAGGCTGCCGAGCATTCCTTAAAAATACATGAGTTATGATTTATGATTTTTTCTTAGCGGGGGGTATCAATTGTGAGCTTGCTCACAGTACCTCTAGTTTTAATTATTGGTATAAAATCATGATGCAGGAACAAGAATTCATACTTGGTCCAAGGAAAGCACATGAAATTCATTTAATCTTGAAATTAAACCAACTTCTCTAGAGATACTAATCAGCGGATGCGTGTAGAGAGATAAGATCAATAAAATACTGGGTATTGATTAATCAAATGATTTATATTGATTGATTGAATGAATTGTTTTATATTGATTGATTGATTGATTTCAGTACCAGCGTGGGTGTCTTTTTCTGTGGACCAGGTGCCCTCTCCATGACCCTACACAAAATGTGCAACAAGCATTCTACAGTGGGAGGGACCAAATTCTTCTACAACAAAGAAAACTTCTGATCTACCAAGTCATTGTTCTACAAAATATCCTCCAGGATTATTGACATTTTATATTTATATTTATTGATGCACCAAAGACACTTTAATCAAATTTAATGATATATATGCTTATGTTTTATTTTCTTATTTTACATGAAGAGAATGAATGTATTTTAATTGTTATAGAAAATTGATTCTAACTAATGAGTTGGACTCTTCAAATCATGTGCTACATTTTAAAGATAATGTCCTATTTTTTTGGATAAGGATTTTTTCTCAAATATATAAAGTCCTTGTATAACGTGCAATGTACCGGTATGTGACCGGTATGTGTAAGTGCATTTATATTTATTGTATGATACTAGTATTTCCACATTATTGCTACAAACCAAATAATTCCATATAATGACCGACTTTTCATTATCATTTTTCAATGTACAATTTGATATATTTATGTGTATATTTTTTTATCCGTTGAAAAACGAAGGCTCACCAGTTTAGTGCTCTATTTTTCCTTGTACCAGTACATATCTTGTCTCAAATAAATGGATGAATGTCTATGCAATTTATATTTTTACAGCGGTTTGTGTATAACATTTTCCTTTCTCTTTGTATACCTTGATCCCTGTGATTGTTGCTCTTGTGTTTGTTACCTGTAAGGTGTGTTTGTGTTTATGTATAACATATATTAGTTATCTGTACCCATTTGCAAGTTTGTGTCTTAGATGAGCAAAAGTTGA
>WFKH01011925.1:78168151-78191940 GCA_016163765.1 Magallana hongkongensis
TATAAAATAATGTATATAATCGTAATAAATATATTTTATAACATGTCGGTTTTATTACTGGTTATTTTATCGTATTGCATATTGTAGGCAAAACAATTATCTAACAATTGAACAGGAGCTAGCCATACAAATGAATATTTAGATTATCAAAGTATGGTGCTAGATTTCAATATTTTCTTTATCCTGTATTTCAATCTGACTTTTACCTGGGTATTCTTGACAAAGATAAATTTGTATAAATATATGGAAATATTTAACTGGATAATGTTTTGTCCAACAAGAAAGGTCCCCTTTAAAAAATGTAACATGTATGCACTAAAAAATGATCAGTGCTACAAAGTTTACATTAGAATGTGCTGACAGTAATTGTTTATCCTTCCTTTGGACAGATATTTATTAAACATGAAATAAGAATATGAATTTAAACATAATGCATATCTGGCGTAAAATTCACACCTCAAATAGGAAACTAATCAGTTTGAGTTAAATATTTATTTTGTAAAAATAACATCATTATTGCCTTCAAACATTCATGAGTAAATTACATGTATTAAGCAATTTCAGTTCAAGTGGTATTATTGTATAAATGGTTCTTGTATAAGAAATATTAATACATTTGCATTATCCCCGATTCCATTTCTTCTGATTCCAATTTTGAATCACAATTACTGTCTCTAAGAACTTTGCATCAGAGCAAACCGTTAACAACAAGAGTCAAATTATTTCTCAAGTCTCTTCTGGGTTAATTTTCTTTTTCTCCTCGAGTTCTGCTTGTCTTCTCCTCAGGGTTTTCTCCTTCTCTGTCTGCAGCTGTCGTTTTGCAATTCGTTTTTTAGCCGCGTCTCTAATTTCACGGGTCATTTTATCTCTCATTCTCCACTCCCTGTTCACTTCTTGATCAATCGCTGCTCTAATGTCAATTTCGTCTGGGATATGAACGTATCTGATATTCATTCCTTGGACAAAAAAGCTTGAAAAATTGTGAGAAGTTCCTCTGTATGATTTGAACACGACGTCTTTCATAACAATATTCATGAATGGATCAACATCTTGAATCAGACCAGTGACAACGTTTTCATTCCTTAACTCTACTGTTGTTTCCATCCCTTCTACAGCTTTTAAGAGCGAAATTAGAGTGTTTCTTATCAAGAATTTCTCCCTATCACTTGCCATGTTTTTCCTCTGTTTTGGACAATATGAAAGTAGGCCCCTTAAGTGATTGTGGAAATATCTTCTAAATCAAATTGATTTCTTTGTATTATTTCATAATTAACCCATATGGATTATAAAATAATTTTGAAACAATATGCAGTTGCTTAGTTTTTGAAAGCTGCAAACTTTTTTTATTTTCTATTCTTCATTTTACTTTGTAATGTTGTAAGCGATTGTAATGGCGGCAAATCTAAACATAAAACGTTGATCTCCAATGATTCATTCGGTTTCTGACTAGATGGGACAAATGGAGGAGATAATCAGCTTGTTCAAAACCCAAAGATATACACAATGCTTGAACATTTTGAAAACTATTTTTAAATCATCTGTATTGGAGAATTATTTGTGGCAAAACAATTTGAACACAGTGGAGATTTCTATGGTCTCAGATTTAACATCATCATATTTGAGTGTTAATTATCGGTTAATTAAGTAAAATTGAGATTGTTAAGCGTTAAATTTCATGAGAACCTATTGCTGTAGTTAGGGGTTTCAGAGGGGAGGCAAATTTGAAACATGTCTTAAGAATTATTTTGGAGATATAAGCAGGTCCAGCACAACCTCCTGATTTAGCTATATAGCATAAAAAAGCTATATAGCTTAATAAAGCTATTCAAAATAGCTTGATAAAGCTATATATATGCAGTTTTTCACAAAAATGTTAATTATCAGAAATATACAAAAAATCGCAAGTTAATTACCGCTCATATTTATACCATGGACCATTAAAAAAGCAACTCTAATTAAATTTAGTTTTAACACTGCTGCTTTTGAACACTTTTAAGCAAAAAAATATATTTCCATTGTTTGGGTAACTGTCCACCACCTTGTGTGCACTGAGGCGTGGATAAGTATGATTTCTTTACATTGTGCTGAATTATTACCAATCAATTACCTTGTTTACCATAACTGACCTTCTTTATATTTCATTCAAGAAGTAACTGTGAGGTCATGAATCAATTGCCCCAAAACTTTTAGAACTTTGAATGCAAAGTCTCTAAAAGAGACACAAATTAATGAGTAATCTTTACAGGCATTGTTTACAGTACAGTTCAAAGTTGAAAACTATCACTGCACTAAAGTGCGATTTTGTTTACATGTTGAAAAAAATACACATTTATGAAAATTGTATGACAAAATAGCTAAATCAAGCTATTCTGAATAGCTTTATTAAGCTATATAGCCTTTTCAAGCTAAATAGCTAAATCAGGAGATTGTGCTGGACCTGATAAGACCAGCACAGGCAGCAGTAATAATTTATATGTTTGATGTACTCCAACCCGAACTTTTCATGGTGGGTAGGTAGATAGCTCTTTATTATTTTTTTTTCTTGCACATTGATAATCTGATAATCAAACTGTATTTTTTATCTATACTGAGAAAGCTAAACAAATTCAATATTTATTGATACAAAAACATAATCTAAATGGGTTTTTAATATAATATGGACAATCAATTAAAAAAAAAAATTCAAATTCAAAATGCTGAAAAAAATTGTTGGGTAGAGGCAATTTTGATGGGTTGGTCAGAGTACATCAAACAAATCAATTTTTAATTTTGGCCTAATATCTGGGATCAGAGACATAAATAACTTAGTATTATTTATGTCTCTGCTGGGGTATGATGAAAATGTATTGTGCTGTATAGTTCTGACGGTCAGACCGGTTGGCATACTGGCGCCAGATAGCTCAGTGGGTAGAGCACCTGACTAGAGAGTGAGGGTTCAGATTCAAATCACAGTCTGGTCCATCATTATTTCTCCCATCCCATTACATTATGTACTATGCCATTTCCTGGAACTGACAGGTTAACTCCTGCCAGGGGAAAGGGCCTGGGGTATTCTTTGAGGACAAAGATTATTTAAGGGGGATGTGACAGTGAGATTGGTTTGAATACCGGACCAGATAGCTTAGTGGGTAGAGCCGCTAGAGCACCTGAATAGATAGTCCAAAATATCTGACGTTTTTCTGGCTTTTTTAATGATTTTGATGATATTTTACATGCCAGGAAAACGTCAGAACCGGCGCCATTACGAAAACTGGAAATTCGCCACTTCCAACTGGAGGCAGCATTCTCGGCTCGATTTTAAATATTTACGAGTTGAATCAAATGTTTCAATCACAACTAATTAATAAAACGATGATGTTACTGCTCACTAATATCGCTTTTATGGGTCCTTACATCCCATAAACAGGCTGTTGAACACATTCTATCGAACTATTGCGATTTGTTTTGATTTCATGCATTTTTGAAATCTCGCGAGAAAATAGGTCAAGAACACTATTGTTTATCAGTGTCATTATCAAAATGTGCAGAAAAATTATATTTTAAGCTGTATTATTGAATTTAAATATATATCTATTTAAAATCGAGCCTAGAATGCCGCTTACAGTTGGAGGCAGCGAATTTCCAGTTTTCCTGGCATGTATAATCTCGGCCCTACGGGCATCGATCAGTTCTTTCTCTCACAGAATGGACAGTTTTTGGCTTATATCCTTTACATAAATAAGATTAAGAAGTCCTGGCAATAAGGTGAACTTCTGTTGTGTCTACGGGGTTGCAGACCATTTAAAGGAGGGAGGAATGTAGAAGTGGGGCTATATAGACTGTGGATATTGCCATTTGGCCTGGGTAGCTCAGTGGTAGAGTTCCTAACCATAGTTGCAGGGGTCCCATGTTCTTGATCCAGCCATATATTTTTATTCAAATTCATTGTTTATATGATCATTCCTCCTTTTCTAGCTATTACACTATATCAAATTTCAAACCCTCAAATGGCTCTTTGACAACCAGTGCATCTTTTTAGTTTTGTCTTTAATATTGTCTTTTTTTAATTTCAAGGAATCAATGATTATGCTCCTTAATTGCAGGGTCTTCTGTCAGGTGAAACAAACAAAATCCAAAGTGTTGAAGAGGAATTAATGCATCTGCTACAGAAAATAAGATGTATGTATTTCCGTATTAAGACAAAACTAAATATGCCTGCAAAAAATTTGATTTCGATTGCAACTATTTTGAACTAGTTTATATCCAAATCATGCATATTTTTGGAGTGTTCAAAAAAACACAAATGTAAATTTGTTCTTTTATTCCAGGCATCCCAGTTACCGAAGAAATTTTAGTAGCAGAACTATGTGTTGTCTGCAATATTATCACTTGTCATCTTATTCAAGGCATTTGCCCTGTTGACCAATGTCAGATGATTTTATTGCCATCCATCCAGAAATGTTGGAGTCTGATGAAAGAAGAAGGTTATTTTTTAAACTCTGTTCTAATATTTACATGTAGTCCTGTTTTCAAAATTTGCTCTGAAGAAAAAACTGATTTCATAATTAAATTGCCATTATTTCTTTTACCATTATGATTTATCAATGAATTCAGTATATTTCTACATATCAAAGAATTTCATTCTCAGACTTTTGTTTAGTAACAGGTAATGACCTCTGTGCTACAGCTGACACAGAGACAAGAAGAGGGAATTTGATGTACAGTCTGATGGAGAATCTAATGAGTTCTGCTCTTAGTGGTAAGTAGTATTGTGTTTGATTGTTGTTTGTCTATAAAACTAATTGAAGAGGAAGTGAAATAGGTGGGGTCTTTTTTAATCTTAAAAGCATTGAACAGTGGGAAAGCCTTAAGGTTTATTTAGCATACATAGTACAACGAACATCATTTGGTATAGCAATTTCACAAATACATGTATGGTTTTTTGTTGTTGTTTTTTTGGTCCAGAGAATTGAGAAACATTCTTATTAAAAATTAATGATAAAATTTCATGCATGTAATAAACTTTGATAAAATGCATTTCCAGTTATAGGGAATTAATTTTTGTTATGGTAATTCAGGTTAAAAATAAAACAAAATTTATGGTAAATTTCATGAAGGCTTCTAGAATTCAAAAACATTAGACAGACAAAATCAATTTAAATAACTATATACATAACTAAACACTTATAATTTACAATACAAAAACTTGAGTTCACTAAGAGGTTTTAAATTTAATGCCTTGGTCAAATTTTCTGATAATCTTAAGAAGTAAAACATGTATATTGTAAATTCATAATACTTCATAATATGAAGAAAATAGGAATTACATATACACTTTTTGTATTGTGAAGTAAACCCACAGGTACCCGGACTTTGCTACAAACTAAACAGGTTTTCCTCTACATTGAAAACCACAACTGTTTTGTTAGTTACATGGAGACTTGCATGTATTCTTTATAACTGAATTTTTTACATCCAAATTTTAATGTGGTCATCAATAATAAAATTCTTTTGTTTTATTCATAATTGACAATTAATCTGAATGAGTTCTGTATGTATCATTGAATCTGTTGTAATATTTCAGGACCATTGGGTCGCATTCTGTTGGAGGTGTGTCTAAGATGGGCCTCTGTTCTCCTCTTAAACAGAAATCCGGAAAGAGCTTCCAAAATTCTGTCTCTTGTTGATGTACAGTCAAGAAATACATATCAGGTAATTTACTTGTAAAGAATGAGTGTGTTAATGGAAAATAACAATCCTATTAGTATGAAGAAGACAACTATTAAAAACAACATATAAAATATGCTTGTGAGACTGTGATCTAGTGATGATATATAATACATATCACTGGTAAAACATTTCATTGGAGAAATGTTTATGAATTCATTTTCAAAATACTCAAAGTCCAGCAGCTGTTAAACAAATTTCTTATACATAAACAAATGTTTTATTTGAATCCAGGCGGAACCTGTGCCAGGCTTGCTTCTGCACCTTGAGGTATGTTTGCTGGGGGGTGAGGCATGTTCCCCAGACACCAGTGTTGTAGAGGAAGGGCACCTGCTCTCTGCTTTGTGTTTGTTTCCAGTGGAGTCTGACAGATGTCTAGGCCATCTACAGAAACTGACAACTCAGGCATGGCTGCCCTATACTAAATTGATGGAAGGTATGACAGAGAAAGTTTATAAAAGTTGTAATTACCGGTAGGTACATTGTAACTTTCATGAAGGAAATCTCACCAATTGTGGTAAATGCTAATGCTATGCAGCATGCATATGTAAGCATCAGCTTGTTTTCATAACATGGCCTTCAGTTTCATTCATCAAAAGTTTTGCTTCCTCATTAATTTTGTGAATCGAAAACAATGATAAATCATTATATTCACATTCACAATGATAAAAAATTTCAATGAGTTTGCCCAGGGTCAGAAAGTTTTTGTGAGACTGGCCATGGGTTTTCAATGATGAATTTACAATGATGTATCTATTATGACACTTCATTATAATTATACATGTATATATACCAACTCTGCAGCGCATTTGGAGTACAAAGCGGAGCGTTACATGGAGGCCATCATTATTTTGTCTGCAACAGCTGCCCTTCCTTTCAAAATGACCAAAAGGCTAACAGCTCTACACTGTGATCTATTTGGGAAGTGTCTTTCACAACTGGTATGCCAACTTTGTTAATCATGAAAACATACCATAATTGCCAAGTCAGTATTGAAAGGATAATTAAACTAGTATGAGGGTCAATCAAAAAATATGAAGACAAGGTGGCTGTCTATCATATATTTTTCATAAAAGTCATAACAAACAGATTAATCTATGCACCAACACTTATTTTATTCATATGTGAAGTTTCAGTCCATTTAATGGAACGGTATTTTTGTTACCTGATTTGAAAAACAACATGTTTTGTCATCATGTAGCATGGTAACGTTCAAAACATGACGTCAAGATGATGCACGCACAGTTTATAGAAATACCCTATCTTTATATCATGCTTAGTATCTTGTGCCTTTCACCTTACAATTTAAAATGGAACTGTAACACTTAACATCTTATTTGCTCACATTTGTTCGAGAATCATAGTTGGTTCTTCAAAGTTTTCATTTTTTTTTACTACAGTATGTGTCTCTTAGTTTACAGTAAGGAAAAACCCCGTACGTCAGATGACGTTACTTATTCTTTTGACTATTTACAGATATTCTATTCTCTTTCTGATTTTTGATGTCCAAAATACAATTACCACCACCCCACAAAATGTATTACAGTTAAACAAATGTGCAAATAATTTTTGACGTATTATTGGCACCATTGAGCACTTTAATAGTTTGTATCGGCTTTTCCCGAGTTAAATCCATACTGTTTGTTCTTCTTGTTGCGCCGTGACGTCCGGCAACATCAATGTTTTTAGTCAATTTTAAAGAGGACTATCTGTCTTTAGTAAGTGATTTCTGTTCAACAAAACAATATATCCCATCATTATTTGGTACATTGAATATCATGACAATACTTTAATTGGGGTTTCAATATTATTTGGTTTTTAGAATAATTTTAAAGTAAAATAGCTATGGCAAAAGTCTTCGTATTTTTTTATTGACCCTCGTATATCCCAACTAAAGAAGGGTTCATAGAATTTTTAATTCAATGTGAAAGTGTCAGATATATTGCATTCATACAAGGGGCAGACCAGTGGATTAGAGTTTACACCACAGGGGAGGCAATTTCTGTCTCTGTCATTGTGAAATAACTAAATACATGTATCCTCCTTACATTTAATCTGAATATGTTTTCAAATAGGCAGGTTTGACTGCCAACCCCAATGAATTAAATTCAGTAATGATCAATCAAACTTTTTCATGTTGTCAGTTTCTATATATTGGTACACGTACATAATATTGGATATATTTTATCATTGATTTAACATGTTTGACTTTTCTTTTTCTTTTTTGTTTATTTATTTTTTATCAACGTCAAAGCACATATAAACATAGATACATGTACGTAATTGCTATTTTCACTGTTTTCGTTATAACACAATACAGTAGAGAAAATTATATACACAAAAAATGCCTACATATAACATGTTTTATTCAGAACAAGCCACACAGTGCCATACAGAAATTCAGGGAAGCGTTAGATGCTGACTTTTCCTACCTTTTACCGCTGTATAACATAGCTACCCAGTACAGACAGCTGGGTCTGAAGGAGGCAGAGTTAGAGGCACTCAACCTTCTTGTTACGGTAAAGATGTGCTTAAAACTAACCCATCATATTATGTATTACAATGTAATTAATGTGCTATTGATCTCGATCTCTCTTTCTCTCTCTCTCTCTCTCTCAACACTTGCACTTAATCATTCAATATATTTCCTGTCATTAATCAACTCTATTGTTGTCTTTTTCTTATATTTTTCATAACTTTCTTTGTAGAAAAAATAGTTCTAGGCTATTAGTCTCAAAAAGGAAAACTTAAACTTCAATATGATTTAAAAGACTTCTAATGTAATGTACAAAATTGGCATGTGTGAACCTGATACTATGGTGTGAAAATGAAAAATAATGGTAATTTGAAATGACAGTGATATGACTTACCTTAAAATTTCTTTCACCAAGATTGAATCTGAGAATTTCTTTGAATTTGACACATGAATTACTGTGAATAGTTCGGATCAAATGACATTTTTTTTTTCTATGGATTTTTAAAATTTATTTAGGCGGTAGAAAGTAGAGAGATGAAAGCGGAGACTTCAGACAGCATCTTCTTTCAGCACGTAGTAAACAAGGACATTAGTCTGACACAGGCGCTGTTTTATCTTGCCCAGGCTTGTGAAATCCATCACAAGTAAGACAACTCTGTCAGCTCTATAGCTTTCACACTTTTCGCACCAATAGACAACTTTTTCACCCTGGTGATTTAAATTTCTTCCATTTCAATTTTGAATGTCTTTTAGTTTGCCGTTACTTATTGATCTTTATCTTTTAAAAGGAGCATATAAGAAACAGTTTTAGATTGATAGCGGTGTGTGCAGGATTCCTCATAACCACTTGTTCACTGTTGTGGAATAAATTCCTTACAATGCATATTTGTGTTGAGGGAATGGAAGATAAGCTTTATATAGAGTACTGGTGTCTGGGTGGGGTTATATATCCAATGTTAAAGGAACTCAATTTTCCTTGCATGATCTTTCATGAAATACACATAGAAGTGTATATATTAACAATGCAAAAACCCACACTTCTCTTCTTCAAGGTCATATAAGTGTTGACGTATAGTTGTCCTACAAATGCACACAGTTTATGGAGCATGACGCTCCTTTGATGTTTAAAAAAAGGGGAGGGTTGTTGTTGTTGTTATTTTTGCTTGTTGCATTTGACATGGTTTACTGCATAATGTTTCAGATATGACATTGCTGCTGAGAAGTATATTCATCTGATATCATTGATTAATAACAATACATATGAAAAGGTAAGCAAAAGTTCTCCGTGTAGACAATGAATACAGAACACACAATTTACTTTTTTGACATGAAACAGGTTACTTGATATCTTTGAAATTTACAAATTTGGCCTTCAGATTTTTATCAGTCCATGTCTAAAGCTATTTACGTTTCAATTCAGTTCTTTATTATATATGTACCAGGTATGCATTTGTTAATATTAAGCTATGCTCATGGCATACAAAATAGCTAGTACAGCTGTGTCCTAGAAACAATTACCATAAAAAGTAGTTTAAATTTTTATGTTTGCATTTCACATCAATGTTCAGAGACACAAAATGTCAAGGTGAAACTTCATAGAATTAAAGCATTTATGTGACGAATAAGGTTTAATTTTCAATGTCAGATATACCTCAGTTGTTATTAATGATTTTTTTTTTGTATTTAATAAACGTCCATATTCATTTCCAGATGAGGGGCTGTGAGATGTTAAATATACCATCCATATCTGACATATATAGGTCTACAATAGTCTCTCTGTTGAAAGCTAAGAAATATCGTCAGTGTGAAATCTTATGTGAACGTGTGTTGTCATGCCAACCAACAAGTGTCCTTGACCTCTCAAGCATCCTTTCCCAGCATTCTCAGGAACCCGCTCATTCTCAGGTGACTTCTACACAAGCTAGAGCTTGTATGGGGTCATTTGCATTTGGAAAACGTTCCTTGCAGGCATTGGACAAGGAGACACCCATGGAAGAAAGTAAAGTCTCATGTTCCCAGGGAAAAAGGAAAAGGCTAGCCTCGGAGGAGAAATCTGACCCTGGGAATGAAGGACAGATGGAGATGGTTTTTGTTCACCTGTATAAAGCTGAGGCTCAGGTCTGTCTCAACAAAATTGAAGAGGCCATTGAAAGTTTGGATATGTAAGTCACTATAAAGTTTAGATATGAGCACATGTGTATATCTAGTTTCGGATTGTAATTTGTTACGGGTTTTTTCTTTAATTTTTATAGTGTGCTGGAGGCACTTAGAAATACCTGCTCCTCTACAACTATGCCAATGTCAGGGTCCTCCTCACAAGAGTCCAAGAGACAGAGACTAAGTTCTGATGGTGCTGCCAAACCTGGGACTTGTTCCACTTGTTCTGCCTCATTTTGGAAAGAAATAGGTCAACAGGCATCACATGCCTACTGTTGTTTGGGAATCTGCCTTGGTCAGCAAAACAAGCTCACAGATGCCCTACACTTTCTCCGATTAAGCCTTCAGATGGATAAAGGTTAGATTTCAGTTATAGTAACATCAACCATTTTACCCATCAGAAGAGTCTTATGAATCCCATCAGAATTATTATGATTTCCCTATAGATGAAATTTTATTCCTCATTGCTTAAAGGACTCTTGCTACAAGCATTTTGAAGGGAAAATTTTTGATTTTTACAGCTTTTTTTTTGTTATACATGTATACAAATTTATGTCTGAATAATGTATTTATCACGAAGACTATGAAAATTTTGTTTTATGAAGATGATTTTGAAACCAACAATGTATAAAACAGTATGAAATTGTTAGAAACCATGCCAAAACCTTTCGTCAAGCTTAAAATGACTAAATAATATTTATGTGTTCTTTTATAAAAATTTCAAACACATGTACCAGCAACAACAAACGTACATTATACTTTTGAAGTTGTAGATAATTGATGTCAAATGCCAATCAGTACACATATATCATTTTTGTTGCTTTCTCTAGAAAACCTGACAACCCTGTACAATTGTGTGGTGGTACTATGGAGATTAGACAGGCAAAAGGAAGCTGCCATGTTGTGGTGCAAGGGAAGACAACTAGACATACAGGGGGACAGTTTCCAGATGGCAGGGTTGATTAAACGAAAAAAGGCAGCCATAAAGTGAGTGTCGTTGATCAATTCCAACCAGCACTGCAACATTTCAACTCTTAGTATCTATCAACCTTATACAATATTGATAGTCTTTCTCAGTATATGTTTATGTAGGAAAGAAGCAATTCTGTTGTAAAAGAATCTCATTCACACTTAAGAGATTTAGTAAAGTACACATACGAGTGATCAAAAAATTCATTTTGATTAAAATTTCAAAATCATTTAATAACAGCTTTTACCACATCACTACCCAAGCATATTAGACTCTTAAATAATTCTCACAACTTGATTCATTGTATTTAAAAGGGACACACAAGGAAATGACCTTCCCCTTGAGGTCAAGGCTACAGTGGCTGACCAGGAAACATTACGACTTGATGTGCAGTGTTTGGAGTTCCTTTTTCACTGGAGGCATGATAGGTGACCAGTGATTTGGTGTGGGTGACCTTAGTCCTTTGTTGTCCATAAATTAGTACAGTTACTCTACTCATACCCTCTGGACAATTGACTGATATATACATGTACAGTGCACAACATAATGAAACTTAGAACCAATTTAACAAGACCTTGGACTTTTGGTTGGACTTAACTATCTATTTCTTGCATCAAAACAAGTTAAAAATGACGCTGGTTTCGAGTGAAATATGCATAGATTGCGTAGTCTTAGCTCAAAAGCCAGACAAATCTTGCTGATTTCAAAGAACCCTGGCTGGGTGGCCAGAAATGAAATAGACAGGCCTACGTCACATTGCTGTTTGACACAAGTACCCAAAGTCCAAGGTCTTGTTAAAATGATTCTATAACCCAAAAACTTCTCTTACTTGTGTCTGGATTTTCTTTCACATGCTTGGGAAGGAAAATTCATTTTACAGAGATGTTATATGACTTCAAGTTGTTGAATTATGAATATTGTTACTTATTGCACTGTTTAAAATAGATATTGTTACATCTTGCGTTGTTTTAATATTAAAATCTTGGTTGAATTCCGTACAGGGTTTTTGATGGTAGAAGTATATGACTGCCAAGAATGAATGACTTTAAAGAGAGGTAATGCTCTGCACAGAGGGGAAAAGTCTCCAAGTGGAAGCTATGCTTGTTGTTTGTTTTGTCAGGGTTTATTGCTCGTTAATGAGTGACGTTACAAAGCCGCCAGAGGATTTACCTCAGCTTGTTGTACTGACGTCTGAGCAGTGATGGTTATTGGGGGATTATAGGAGACAACAGTCGCGGTTCATTGGTTTTGTAGCTGAATGCAGGTATCGTCTACCTGCCCGATATCCCAAGTAAACAATCAAAGCTGGGATTTAGCTATCAAACCCCGGCTAAGTAATAAAATTGCTTTGACTTCTTACTGGGTCATAAATTAAACTGTGAAATTAAATACCTACAAATTTCATTCAGTTAAAGTTTGTGTCTTGTTTGTTGATAGTATAGCTGAAGAATGTTGTTATTAGTTTGGATTAAGGGTAGAACTGAACATAAAGGAATTTTATGTTTTCGCTATGTATATTTTTGGTCTGGGTGAATACCTCTAAACTAATGAGTGGTTTTACTGAATGGGTGAATGATTTAAAGGAAGTAAATAAAAGGGCGGTATCAACAGGGACCTATATACTTAGTATATACGTCCCTGGTATCAACAAGCAAACATAGAAGTGGGGATTAATTGCCCATCTGTTTTTCTTCTTGCAGTCTAGTGTATCCTATTGTTGATGTTTTTTAACCACGTTATTTTGTAGAGAGAAGGAATATGCAGGACATTGCATTGTTAAAATAAAGGTTGTTTCTCCATCTGTTTCCCAAGATTACCAGGGGAAGGGCCTCAACTTGTTAACTGCTAATCGGAAGACAAAGTGCATATCCTGTCTCAACAATGGAGGGCTGGTCTAAGGTTATCTGACAGCCTTAGTATGTCCTTGTAATTCCCTCCTTGTTGTCGCCTCTTGCCTTTTTTTTATTAAATCATCATATTTTTATTATTTAGCTGCAGAAAAACAAGAGTCCTGTTTCAATTTTTTGTACAGATAAACTATAGAAATGTACATAGATAGGATGCATCGAAATTCAACTGAGAAGAACATATAATTGGGCTGTATTTATAAATACATGCATGTGTATTGGATGCATTTAATTGAGCAGTTGACAATGGGGTGTCTCTACACTACAGTACATGTATATCAAATCAAGGTGTTTGCATTTATTAGAAATTACTCAGTTTTCTAGCGGGCTTTGTCATCTTCCCGTTTGATATGAAGTCCTTTGTTAACTGTTCTTATGATCACTCGTGACAATGACAAGTAGAGGGTGTGGGGGTAAATTAATGATACCGCATGTGATGTAATTCTCAAGTGTTAGGACACTAGTAAATAGCCGGCGACCTGTCAGAAATGTGTCCACTATATTATTTGCAGTTCTAAATACTGTCAATGAAATATTCTGTCTACTTGTTTAAAAAAAAAAACTGTCATTATTTAATCGATGTTTAAGGACCTCCGCTTGTCGTGGTTTAGGAAGGGGGGGGGCTAAATTCCACAAATGTTGTACTCTAGTTTGACACACAGAAGTACATCACATTTACACTTCGTACCGTATATCTGCCCTCGATACTTATGAATCTTCGCACGTAAATCGACAGAAAGCTGTTTTAATGGGGGTGCTCGTTCTTTTTCGGCCGATGTGTTCTTGATCAGGTGATTTTATCGGCCAGTTTTTAGGGACTTTAGCTCGGTAAATAACATGGTAAACACTTGAGATATAGTAGCATTGTTTCCGCCTCGTCCTCTTGTTTTTAAGTAATCTACAGCTATGCCAAGTCACATCTTGTTCCGCAGGGCGGGGAATTAAAAGGGTAGGCGGATAAAATATTGAATATATTCGGCATTCTTATGGGGATGTTGAGACTTAAAGTCATTTATCTTTTTACTCATGTCAATAAAAAAATTGGTTTGTCTGTTACCACAAAAAAATAAATGTTAACCAGTTGTGGGGGAGCTTTAATGCGCGTGGGTTTTTTTTCCACCAAAGATTTACTGCATACATCCATCATCTTTATGAGAAATGATGGGAAAAACACAATGCCCAATAAGAAATGTTCGAAACCCCCACACATATTTCGACTTTAAAACGTTAAATGGCGTTTAAATCCGGTGGAAATTGAAATAGGGCTGGGGCATTAACCGTCGTGAAAGAACGGAATTTATCTCGATCATTTCCTAAACCGGTGAGTTTTAGGAAACTCGCGGCAGTATGGGGCAGGTCTCGTATAGCTAGATTTCTTTCATCTGGTGGGTGTTAAGAGCGATTATCTTGTACATCTTGACGGGCTTACAAAACAATCGCCTATCTCAACCATTCATCTACCCGGGTAACTTTTGAATTCTATATAATTAGCAACGGTTGAGTTCCGCTAGCTTGTAATGTTGATATTTAACAACACAGTGATTGGTATTAGGTTTATGCACATGCAGATCCACCCCAACCCCTAACATTTTACGTGCTGCCCATTCACTCCTTGCTTAGCCACGGTCATCTTATGTAAATAAGTTATTCGGGGGTCATAAATTATTGAACAGAAGGGTTTGATAAGGGGGTAAACCTGCAAGGTTTGGCTTGATTGCCACCTAGATTCATAAGACCGATTTGGTTTAATTATTAGTCAGCCCGTTCAAAATTGAGAGAAGAGAACGTCCATAACCTGAACTCCCCCCCCCCCCCCTTCCCCCTTTCCTCTATTTTCCCCATTCAACATCTGTTCATGTCTATTAATACTTGCGGTTCTCTTTTCTTAACCAGAATTGTAAAGGAGTAAGAAGGGAATACATTTAGGGAAGAAGGATTATGCAAAAAACTTACACAAGTGAACCGAAGCATGTATTATTTATGAACAAGAACAACACTTTGACAACTCGATGTTAACTTTGTTCGCCACCTCACTGAAAGAATATTTGTCGGGAACACCGAGGGAGGCTATGTTGAACTGCACAAGATCACGACAGTAGGGTCGGCAGACAAAGATTCTCCGTCGCCGACGCGTCGTCATAAATCGTCATCGTTCATTGCTGTTTTATCGCTCTCCTCTCATCATTCATCAATATAACGTATATAGAGGAAGATATAGAGTAGGACTATTGTCGAGGGAATAGTACGCGTAGAGAGAGAGAGCGAGAGGGAGGGGGTGTCTAAATTGGCTTCTACAGTTTATGGTATATCTCTTTCATTTGGTATTCCGTCGGAGGGGGGGGGGGGTCCTAAATTGTAAGAGATTTTTCCTAAATTAATAGCTTCTTTCGTTATAAAATCGGATATATATATTTGATAAGAATGGAGTATGAATCATCATCGAAAACTTCTCTTGTCGACTTCACGTCGTAATTTTTTTTTTCGCAGCGAAAATACCTTGCGCTCCTTCGATGGTTAACCCTTTCGATACAAGAAAATCAGCGATTGAATTCCAATATACACGTGTATTTGAGTGTCATTTTGACACAAGCATCTCTGTTATTGCTGGTCACTGACATTTAATCGTAAGGGCCCCCTAGCTATAAGAATTTATATCTGTCAGGCTTTTTTTCCTCTCAATGAATTTTTACATAACTAATTAAATTAATAAATGCACGTTCATTCTGAATTAGTATATTCTGCAACGCAATGGAAAAAAAAGGTATGCCACTGAATATTTCACAGTCATCCGGTACAAATTTAGATAGCCCTGTGGACTACTTTTGATAAAAATATGCAAGGAAAGCGAAGTCAAACGCATACAACATGTACTAAAAAAGTCTAAAAGTCAAAGAAGGGTGAAAATATACATTAACTTGCCGTCCTTCATGCTTTTTTGATTTATGATGGGAAGCTTTTTGAACTCTAGCTTGTGTCTATTAGTGTTGAATTTTTCGATCGCAGCGGTCCTTTAATCTGACATTAAATCTGACACTTGAACATTTATCATTCATTAACTCTATTGTCCTTTTCTTATATATTTTTTAACTTTCTCTAAAGAAGAAAAATAGTTCTAGGCAATTAGTCTTAAAAAGAAAAACTTAAAAATCGATGTGAAAGGCCATCCGGATCGGCGGTCTTGTGGAACAACTTCCTTGTTACAGAATAAATTGTCTAGTCGTTATTCTAGAATTTACCGGTATTTAAGTCATTTCTACCATTTAATTTTTACACTATCCTGCTAGAACATGTAATAGGCGAAATTCATACCAGTAACCCTTTACCACCTTTGCACGAACTTAATTCCTAGGCGCGGGTCTGGAGGGGTTGGAATGTCCGGACAGACCCCCAGAAATTTCAGACTATTCCATAGAAAAGGAGGGATGGTGAGAACTTTCAAGAGAGATCCAGGAAATAGTAAATACCAACAGTTGGTTTTCAGGAAGTTCACACACTTCCAGAATTGTACTGTCATCTCGGATGTGGTGTTCACATCTAGTCTTATACACAGCATTTGGCATTCAAAAGTTTTGTGTAAAATGTATCTCTTTTCTCTATAAGTGTCGAAACACGTGTTAAAGTCAATTTTATTTTTAAATAATACTTCCGAACAGACATCATAAAACAAAGTAAGTGCTCTAAATTGCATTTAGTTTAGAGATTTCACAACACAGCAGTCTTTGCAACTTTGTGAACCAACGTAGTTTAATTCGCGGTCTTGAATTTTCGCCTCGGAATCAAAGTTTATTCCTGTGTCAGTGTCGCTCTAGCAATTCAATTTATTATCAGAGGGATGTCAAAATGTTAGGAGATAAGAAAGTATTGCATCATATTTTTAGCCAATGCAGAAAAAGTGGTAATATTGCATTTTATAAAATTGTGAAATATTTACAACATTATTATTCTTTAGAGTAACTAATTTTAGAAAATACATTCTACCAAAGAAAATGGCCAAAATGGGCTTGTCTCTTTGATGTGGCATAATATGTAGTAAGACTTTATCTTGTATAATTTTTACGTTTACTTTTCCATCTTGTCTGTGAGTGGTGTGGTGTGAATGGTGTGGTGTGAGTGGATGGTATAGATCTGTTTGTATTGAAAATGAATTAAAAAAATTTTTAAAAAAGAAAGTATTGCATCTGTTCTTACATTGCAGGATAAAAGGTGTC
Organism: Magallana hongkongensis; assembly: GCA_016163765.1. Taxonomy (NCBI): domain Eukaryota; kingdom Metazoa; phylum Mollusca; class Bivalvia; order Ostreida; family Ostreidae; genus Magallana; species Magallana hongkongensis. Next base: position 78,185,576 of record WFKH01011925.1, read on the forward strand.
GCAAAGCATTAAAAAAAATACATTGGAAAAAAATCGGGAAGATTTATCTGAGTTCAACTGAATAAGAATAGTGTATGCTTGTATTGGTGACCGTGATTGTTCAACGAAGAATGTATGATGAAGTGTCAAAGGCTTGCGTACAGACTGTGCCAACGCTAACAAAATAACTCAGGTCGGCATGGACCATTTGATATATTTGTAAATAATGCAGTTAAAGAACTCGAACAACGACCTGGACTAGTTGATCAACTGGCGTACTAATGATTAAAATCGTTTAAACCAATATAGGTGGTTGTTACAGTTAAATTACCAAAAGTTAAAATCTTTATTCCTTTCTTTATGAATGAAGTAATATGCAAATGCACACATTGTCTTTTTCGTGTATAAAAACCCCTAAACGTATATATACACCAATTATTGAACTGCATATATTTTCCGAGAAATTTTAGAACATTTAAATTTAACGTGGACCTTGTATACAACATAAATAAGAGAAAAGCGAAAAAGTTATCATCTAAACTGTTTATTCAAACTATCTCACCTAGGAGTGCAACCGGTAGATCTGAATTGAGCAACATTACAACCTTCATTTGGGACACGCAAAACGGCAGTTAGGACGAATCTAAAAGACACCCTGGGCTTCTTGAAAGAAGTCATTCCATAAAGGGGTTGTGATTTTACTTAATATTTCCTGTTACACCTAACAAAAGAGCGTTTTTCTTCAATCTGGTAACTCGCCAGTTCGTCGCTTTAAGGTATGCCTTTAGAGCAGTCGGAGCGATGTGTCAATATTTAAAGATTATCTACCTCCGCCGATAAACCGCTGCTCCATTGACAAAATTACAGCGTGTACCCTGTCACTTGGGGAATTCTGCTGACCCAGTAAACGGGATGGGTGGGGCGATCGGAGAGATGACTGCTGGAAAATTCTAATACTCTTGAAGCGAATTTCGCCAATATGTTGGTATCCGTGACTTCTAGGAAAAGTCAGTGTAATCCACGATTAAGATAATGGCCAACTACCCCATCCCTTTCTTCGTGGAAATATCCACAACCATTACCACTACCATCATACTAGTCTTCCACTGTTAGTTCGTCTAATTTTGAAAGATATAACGGGGTATCGACAATTTATAAATTTGTGCGGTGTATATACAGGTATATATGACATAATGTGCTTGGCATTCTTCGCTCCTAGTATATTGCTTGACGACAGTTCCAAGAAATCCATATTCTTTTATATGTAACGTTGGAATTTTCCCGATATCTTGAAACATGGTCTCTATTAACAAATGTATGTGTGCCCTTTTCTCATACGGAATGCAGACTGAAAACACTTATAATGCATCGTTTAGAGAGCCTTTTAATTCTCTTAGAGACAGCTATGCATTACGTAACATGAATTTGCCGTAAAATTAGTTAATAGAGCATGCATGATGAAATTTACATACATGTGTTATTATAACCTCCGTTAAACTTACAATAGAGAAGACTGAACTTTTTGTTCGCGTGCCAGGTAAAATTGATATATATGAGGTTTAAAATCACTTGTATATTTGGCCCGTATACAACACAGGTACGATAGGGTCGATATTTGATTGAACCTGGTATGTTTCAGTTGATTCTGTCACTTGCTTTTCCTTCCCATCCAATCAAGAATGAATCTTAATTATTTGATGATTCTTAATTGCCGTTAATTGCCTGTTATATCTAGCTCCCTCTTCACCGGAGCCGTGCATGTGGTTTCTCTCTCACCGTTACTGAGGGAAATAAGTGGGTTTCTATCAAAGTAAAGGAACGTGTTGTGTTACCAGCAAAACGTAACATAGCAAGTTTGGCTTTTGGCGATTGATTGATTGATCGATCGATTGATCGATCGATCGATTGATTGATTAATTGACTGATTGATTGGTTGATTGATTGATTGATTGATTACATAATTGCTAGGATGGTATAATTTTTTTCACACATGCGTGCTGAGACGACGAATCTTGCTAAAAAAAACACTGATGAAGTTCTCAATCTATCTTAGATTCAACACTGACAATGAACAATTCATATTGTGACTATTTCTTCTACTCGTTTGCTTTGGTTATAATACGTTACGAACAGCGGTAAGAGGTGTGACAACATAATCACGAATGTCTCGCTATGAGTTAAACAACAACGTACAATCAATCAGAAAGAGTGTCTCACTGCATCTCCAATGACAGCCCGTTCTTGAAAATCACAGCCAAAACATGTATGATAATACATCTCCAAAAGTACCATACCATATGTATATAATATGTAAACCTTGGCTTGAGACGATAAATGCAACGAGCGTGACAGATTAACAAAATTATCATATTATTATGTAAGATTAGTCTATCTTGGTCATAGTTGGATTAACTACACATCTGATTATTTTTCTTCGTATACTAGTGTATCATTTGTGTTTAATCTGTGTCACAAATCGATCTGTGTCATATGTCTCGTATTACCACATGTTAAAAGTTCACAGAGAAAGAATTGAGAGGTGGGGTGTGGCCCTAATGATTGCACTGAGCAAACACCATAGAAAAATTGTTGATTAATGGAATTAAATCTTCCACAGCTTTTGATTTTGTTTGAAAATGAAATTATAGAAGTTCAATGGTTTTGTGTATACTTAAGAGAGTCATTCGCTTTAGGGTAACAAATTATTATTTAAAACAAAAATTTCAGTATCGATCAATAAGCTATGCAGTCACAGTAAAGGGCACTCTAAGCAAACACACACAATGCAATTGTATTGCACGTTTCAGCTAATGAAGTGCGTAGTATATATATTACATAAAGGAAGCGTGCACCGGAAGTATCTTAACGAGAAACTTCCTCCTTGTCAAAATTATGCACAATATTCGTTTGCACAATCCTAAAACGATGATCATTTCAGATTTACATATATAGATTTCAACAGATTAGATGTATGTAATGGTTTAATTAACATCCTCGTTGTCTCAACAGATTAGATGTATGTATTTAAACAATAAAATGCTTTTTTGGTGTTTCATGCGGGATATGAAGGTGGCGACATTGCAGAAAAAATACATAACCCGCGTTAGCGGGTTATGTAAATTTTTTCTGCAATGATCACTACCTTCATAACCCGCATGAATCATCAAAGAAAGCATTTTATTGTTTATATTTACATCTTTCTTTTAACAAATTAATAAATTGATTGTAAAAAGTAAGTAAAATTCACTAAATTACTGTTAATGTACATCAGTACGTTAGCTAAATGAAACAGCCAAATCGTCAACTATGGGAATTTGAGTCTGACATCATCATGATTATTTCGTGCAGTCTGTGGCTGTAGGTTTCGACCAATCGATAAACGGGGCGTGTAGATTTCAGTCCTGTCAGTTTCTACAGAGCTATGAATTACAATAAGTTTCCGTAAGAAATAGAGGGAATCATACTAGGTAGATGTAAATATAATTATGGTTTTAATTAACATCCTCGTTGTCTTCATTTGATTTTTCTCAGTTTCCAATAAATCTGCAGCAGCAGTTATACTTCGTGATTTATAATACATGTATAATTCATGTACACCGAACGACGCGTTCTCCTTACGTGACTTTACTTGCTTTTTGTGGTGTTTAGAGTTATCTTGAGAATCTTTAAGTCGATTAAACATTTTCAATCAATATTATACACATCGCTAAGCAGATTTTCTACGTTTGATTCTCTACAGTAAACATGAATTTTTGGACTGCTGGTGGGAAATTCAACGCCCTTGTTTTGAGCGGTTTAAGTATTGTTATTTAATTGAGAGTGAGGGGTTGGGTTGCGTGGAAAGGGGAGAGAGGTAGCTAAATGCAGATAAACACACAGCTGTTTTGACAATATACTGTAAACCAACTCATATTTGCGACGACTTTATTTTGCGATTTACTAGTGTGTTGTATATTCTTTGCGGCGACAAACTTTCGCGAAATCAAGTCTTTAAATAATTAAGACTTGTTATGGCCGATTCGCAGCAACATTATCCCTTAAATTACTACAAAGTTTTCGCGAACCCCGCAAAGATTATTCGCCGCGAAAAAATGTAAAACTATAGTATGATATGCTTGCATTTGACATAACGATGTTCGGAGGAAGGGGACTCGATTTTCGTATTTATACTTTCGCGGAACTCTACACATAGCTCTAAAGAGTGATATTTTGATTTATAAATAGCTATCGACTCTTTGAATAAACACACTAGTCGTTGGCCTTTTTATGAAAAAATAAACCTCTCAAGCCGCGTGTATCCTTGTGTTAAGTACTGAGCATAATGACGCAAAATATAATATGTGCATCCATGTGTACATTATTGCATGTATACGGCTTATTCAGTTAATGGTGTTTCATTTAAAAGAATGTCCAGGCTTAATAAGGGCAACGAACAATACAAAACACTTGTACTGGTAACTGGACAATATACGTATTTTGATTAATGAAATCACGATATAGAAAATAATTATTATGGTATATAGACCATTTAACTAGCTGAACCGGTGCAGACAAGTTTGGTTTTGAATGCCGTATATATATCTTTTTTTAACATTTGTACGGAAATTTAGTGTACATTGGGTATATTTCTGACTTTAATTTGAATATTATATTGAAACTGACATAATTTATATAGACTATATTTCAAGTACTGCTAAAGTACTATCATTTAGCTAAAACAGGTCTACGCGATTTTCCATCTCGGTCCCACACAATTTAGTAACGGTTGGGGGGGGGGGGAAATACAGTTGTCACATTCTAATAGCCTAATTATTAGGCCTCCTGACATAAGAAAGGGGAGGAGTCTTATTTGTGCCTCTTTTGCTAAGCACTAAAGTTTTGGTCTTTTATTTGCTTCCAAAAAAAAATTAAAATAATGCAAACTCGATTTTAAAAAGGCAGGATAAAGGGGGACTGGCCCCTTTACTCCTTCCTCCAATGGTAAATTTAGTCACTCTATAGTTTTGTAAGAAAAAAAGGAAAAATATTGATTCCCCCCCCCCCCCCCCACACACACACACATACACACAAACTTTCAAATCGTTGCCATTGCATAGATTTTTTTTCCATGTCCCCGTTTTATTATCATTCTCTATGCAGATTTTATTTCAATCGAACACGTGTATCACTTTTAAAAGGATTCCTTCTTTGAATGACATAAAATGTAATTAAATTCTGAGTAACGAGCCAAGATAAATGGTTAGGATTTTCGTGGAATGCTTTTAAAAGAATTTCTTGCAATTCGGAATGAAGGTCATCGGCCATTGCAATGTTATGTAATGCGTTGAGCATTGTATCATTGAAATACTTTTAATTTTGAAATACTTTTAATTTTGATATCAATTGCAAGTCTATGTCACTCATGCCATTGATACATGCATACATGAAAGGTTGATATATGATATCTTCCCAATTTAACAATTTCTTTTCAACATAGTAGCATATTCAAATAGTCAAAGTATATGGTTGTTTTGTAAGGGGTAATTATTTATCATATGTAACGCATGCAGGAAGAAAACATACAATGCGTGAATATTCTCTCTCTCTCTCTCTCTCTCTCTCTCTCATTATTATTTTTTTATTTATCGGTCTTTAATAATTTCAAAAGAAGTTATTTTGATGGATTTCCCCTTAAAGGGAGAATTTTGCGTTTTGGTTCGAACATTTTGCGTCCTGATCACCTATCGAAAAACTATTCGAACAAAATGTAGTGACACCAAGATTTATGGTGACGCTGTTTGAATATTGCTTAGCTTTTGGGGGTTTTTTTGGTGACAGTACTAACAAAGCAAACAAAACATTTAGACCAAACGCTCCATCATAATTAACTACTGTACGTACAGCTCAATGTTATTGGTATGTCCTGCCTGTGGCAATTACGTCTATCTTAAGTTGAAGCCAAAAAATAAAAATGAATAAATGAATAAAAATAAATGAATTGGGGAAATCAAGCTTCTCCACTCTCTCACCAGAGTTCGTGCTTTGCAAGCTTCGCTTCAGTCATGTAGCATTGGGGGGGGGCATCGGGGGGCAGGCCCGGGGCCCCCCCCCCCCCCCCCCCCCCCCCCCCCCAATGCTACAATATGTCCATGCCTGTTTATTTATTTTATCATTTTATAATCATTTTTCTTTTTGCTGTCAAGATTTTTTGGATGAATCTGCCCCCTCCCCCACTTTCAAATACGATGCTACGTGCTTGCGCTTATAAGCAAAGCTGGTGAGAGCCGGATTGCACGCGCGATTCTCATGTTATACAGATATTTAGTACTTTGTACGATATGATGCACGGGGCATTTATAATTGAGGTTGTTATAATCATCTCCCCGCCCAAGCGTGTAAGCATGTAC
>WFKH01011925.1:78216971-78233776 GCA_016163765.1 Magallana hongkongensis
ACAAGTTTTTTTTTTGAAATTTTCAGGAATGATAGAAAATAATATCTGCATTTGCTTATTTCATTTTTTAAAAATTCATTTCCTCTTGTCCGTTTCCTGTCCCGCGACAAAAAGCTTGTGACATTGAGATCTCAAAAATGATAAGGACTTGAGCATTCAGACTTTGTAGGATAATAGACCTATAGTTGAAGATGTCTTCAAACTATTTTGTTTTGTTCGTCATAACTTCCGGTCGTCACCGGAAGCACTTCAAAAACTATTGTTTTTTACGCATTTAATTTATTTTCACATAGAATTGAAATATAAGTATAAAGCCTTACATATGTCATCTATTCGATGTTAAAGAAACAAAAAAATTCTACTTCCGGTGAGATATCTCAAACATCTCAGATAGCCTTTTTTTAAACCAATGTTTTACCTGCGAGATCTCAGAAAGTGCAAGTTATTAAGACACGAAATTTATGTTGATGATAGACATTTCATAGAAAATGCCTTTAACCGCTTTCATTTTGTCAATCGTCACTTCCGGTCCTCACTGGAAGGGTTAAAACAAATCAAGTTGTTTAAAATTTTTAACTGTTTTTGTTCACAAAACTTTTATTAATAATAGACAATTGATTGAACATGTGTTTATTGGGTTTTATTTTGTTAACCGTCACTTCCGGTATTCCTGGAAAGAATTCAAACAATTCATGTTTTTAACAAGTTTAACAGACTTTCTTGGGTGTTTCATCAAGCCTGATAAACAGTGACATACACTAGGCAAATGTACAAGAAATACTAGGTTTTATTTCCATTAATCACTTCTGTTCGTCCGTTTCCGGTCCCGAGACAAAAAAAAACTTAGTTTCAACAAGATCTCAGATTTGGCAGAGAGTATTGATATTTCATTGTATCATATAGAACCAATCGGGCGGAAGACCTACTCGTTACTCGTAACGAGATCTAGTTATTTATCAAATTGTACCAGTAATTAGGTGTCAAATCGCCCATTTATACAGGACAGCTGTGTATACCCCCTCAGCTTGGGCCTCTCTACCTGTATCATCTATTGTCTCAGGTCACCCGTGCGTGAAGTCCAGCGAGTGTTGGTTTAACTTTGCAATCAAAACAGAGGCTAGGGCAATGGTGGTTTTGAATTAAATTTACTTTCAATAAAAAGGGCATCACTTTTATTTATTATTAAAAGGGCATGGCGTTTAGAAAAAGGGCATGGCGCTGATAAAATGGGGCATGGCGCCGCGCCACGCTAGTTCGCTTTAGATTTAACACTAAATTAGTATTCCACTGGCTGTAGCTAATCTTGTAAGCATATTAAGTTGCATTACAATCTCATGCTACACAACTTCAATAAAAAGTTGGGTTTTTTTAATCAATTTTCATATAATTAGCAATAAATAATTAAAAATTTCCAAGAACACATATCTATCTCACTTAAGTGTAACTTTGAGAAGCACATATATTTTTGGGAGGCATATCTGTCGCTATATTATAGTCTGTAAGTTAAGTGAACTATCATGGTATTCCAAAAAAAAAAGAAATCTGTCTACACTTGCAGTACTTTGATGATTTCTATGGCGATCGACTGCATTGCATAATGTAGTCGTAATTCGATCATAACTTCTAAATCCCAAAAACAAATTTCCTTTGACTTAAAACTTTTAATTATAATATATATTACTCTGCTCAAAACTATAGAAGTTAAGCGTGTTCAACAGGTTAATTTATTAACCACATTTTCAGATTACGATCTCTCACCTCTACTGTGAAGAGTTATATGGGGGGTCAAAGGATATTGTGCCATATGGCCTCTCGGTAGATTAACAAAAAAGAAATATCCAAATTTTACATTTATTTTTGCATATACTTAATCTTTGACATAATCTTTGTCATATTTACCTTTATGGAATACCATTTTTACCGAAAATAAGATCATATGCAATACATGTATATCTAACTAAATTTTCGGTAGGGGTTCACGGTTAACTTCCAGTTCCCTTTATTTTAGTCCCCCCCCCCCCCCCCCCCCACCCCCAACTTTATAAAGCGATCAAAATACATGAGAGCATAAAGGTACATTTTCTCCCTCCACTACTTAATAGTTATTGTATTTATTTTAAAAAATTCCTATATGTGAAAAAAAAATTGTACCTCAATGCACTCAATTCCTCATATTAAAAACATTCAAAAATTTCATTGGTCTTCTCAATTATAAATGATTGTCGTTTACCTGGCGTGAATTCGTATGACGTTTCATAAACTTACTCACTTGACTGATGAATAAACTTAACTGAAAAATGTTTTCACATGATATGTTAAAGAGCTATAAAAATTTTAATAAATGTGTTGACAGGCATATCGCTCTATTGTACTAAGGCCCACCCATTATTTTCATCTTTATTCAAAAACAACAAATGGCTACAAACAAAGATGATTTTCCGCTGCAATAATTTTTTAAGAACAACGATAATGCTTTATCCTCATAATAATAATGTGTCAGAACTATTGAAAGTATTTAAAAGACGTCGTCTTTGTTTACTTGTGTTTGAAAAACTATCAAAATTGGTGTAGATTTTATATAATTCATCGTATAAGAAGGGGCACCAGAAAGTAGTTACACCATATCATCCTTTTAATTTTTCTGTACAAGTATTTAATGTCTAAAGCAAGACATTTCTAATGATGAACCGAAATTTCAGCATCTGACAATCGTAGAATTATAAACAAAATACAGAGCTTGGTTTGAGTCACATGTTGTTCACATGAGTTTATTACATTTAACTTAAGATTTTTAAACTTGGTATTTCTTATTCAGCATTTGAAATATAAACAAACTAAAGCATGACCTCAGCTCTGTGTACAAACATAGCATTTCAAGCAAGGCTCTGTATCTTGCTTATAACTCGAAGCTTGACTCTCAGATACGGTTAGTATTAATAGAAAATTGTAAACAATTAAAACAAAGGAAAAATGCACTACAACAAAGGAAGAGCACAATTTATTTTTCAAAATGAATCATATATATACCTATATATTTCTATCAGCGAAAATAATCTCTGTTTAGACTGAAAATGCTGAACGTCTTAACAAAACACGTTGCATTAATCAGCTATTACGTAGAGATTGTACCGAATTACCAATATCTATTAGAATGTATAGTATTTTATAATATGTTGTAAGTGCATCAGATTTTGCTCATTTTGCGCAGGTAAACAATCAGCTGTCTGATTTACCACAGTCTATGTTTGATTTGATACATAAAAATTCCAAAATACAGGCGACAGTTCCCCTCAAGTTAAAAAGCATAATTAACGAAAATGAAATGAAAATCAACACAAAATAAAACCACCGTCACACGTGGAAATGTCAACACATTGAAATATTTAACCTCAATTTACTTGACAAAATCGGCACAAATATATTTTGCATGTTTCAAATATTCCCTTCGCACGTAAACTGTTGCACAACAAGCAAATTCATCTTTGTAGGATTGACCCATTTATCATGCGTCCAACATGGCTGCTTCAAACAAAGAACCTGATTTTCGATATATGAAGTACCGAACCCGAAGTTATAAACTGATTGACTTCCCACTTTATTATTATTATCGTAAATTACTCAAATTTGAATCAGAATTAGCCCATAATTTTTTCAATTTATATTTTCCTTTCCATAAGGATTATTTATGCTAAATTACGTTGAATTTGACTCAGTAGTTCTTGAGAAGAAGATTTTTTAAAATGCACCCACCTTTTTTTACAGTTTCGAGGTTTTCTCCGCTTTGAATAAAGATCAGTCTTTCATTTCTGCAATTTATATTCACCTTTCCATAAGGATGCTTTGTGCCAAATTTGGTTGAAATTGGCCAAGTGGTTTTAGAGAAGAAGTTCAAAATGTTAGAAGTTTACAGACGGACGGACGGACGGACAGACGGACAGACAGAAAAGCTCACTTCAGCTTTCAGCTCAGGTGAGCTAAAAATTTAAAGATATTTTTCCCTTTACGTTTACGTTAAAATTTGAACCCTTTAAGGGGCCCCAGTATTAGAGTGGGGGTCATGATTTTAACAATTTAGAATCTACAGTATATATAGAAGCTTTGATGTAAATATAGCCAATAGTGGCGCAGTGGTTCATGAGAAGAAGATTTTTAAAGACATCCCCCCTTTTTTCACAGTTTCAGCATTATCTCCCCTATGCAAAGGACTTGGCCCTTGAATTTTACAATTTAAAACCCCCTTAACATTCTAATGCTTTGTGCAAAATTTGGTTGAAATTGGCCCAGTGGTTCTAGAGAGGAAGTTGAAAATGTGAAAAGTTTACAGACAGACGGACGGACAAACAGACGGACAGACGGACAGACGACGGACAACAGGTGATCAGAAAAACTCACTTGAACCTTTGGTTCAGATGAGCTAAAAAAAAACATGATATGTTTGAAAATTAGTGATATGTCAAATACTAACATGTTTTTGTGCTAAGTAAATTTTAAGTACCGGTAATATATAAGGGCTATTTTTAACAATAAAGCAGTTAAATACAGGGCTTATATACACTGAATTATCACTGTTCTGTTCACATTTTTCTTTAAACAATACAAGTAAAAATTCATCATGCTAGTGAAATGAAGAAGCCACCTTAAAACAGATATTGGTTAGACATCAATTGAGGTCTAAGCCATTGGTAACCTCAGACTTTTTGACCTGAAAATAAATACTGGTCATACACCTGTCCTGGTCATCTACATGTATGCATTAATTTTGGTTGCATTTTAAACATTTTAGGCAATTCTCTTCATAAGATATTGGTTAAACAACATATGACTTATAGTTTAACACCATGTAGCTTTTGACCTATTGACTTGAAGGTTAATAGTATTCATTTCTTGGTCAAGGTCATTGGAAGTGATTGATGCAAATGACCTGACATAGCTTTGTGTTTTAAAAGCAATTTGCCTTACTGTTGTTTCATCAATATTCATTGAACACCAATTTTTCGTGGATTTCTTTGTTAATTTCATCCACAAAATTTAATGTTCTAATTAAGCAGCAAATCTATTCATATTCAGCCCTGTACTCCCCATGCATTAATGAGCCATTGAAGTGCAATATCTAATACATGTATATCATAGTGTATTGATAGCTGGGTCACTAACCACAAATTTACATATCCTTAAGGTTGCATGTACGTGTTTTTCGAATTCACTAAATTCTCAAAAATTGATGCCCAAGAAAAATTAAACCATATTACTGTATGAACACATATAAAAAAAAATACATTGTGAAAATAATGTGAAATACATAAATAATTCTTTATTTTAAATATTTTTAGAAAATTTTAATTTCTGGAAGCATATTTTTTCATTCTGCATGTACTTACTTGACAATCTCCGTTCTACAGAATCTGAATCTGTGCACCGAACACATTCATTTGGATAGCATTGGACAATATACTTCTCATTTTCCTTTTGCCATGTAACCATGGGACAATCTTTGACTACATAAGAAATTATTTATAATGAATTAAATCTTATGTTACTCAGTTATCTTAAAGTATTCCTTATTAGTTATACTTCAGATAAATCAAAATATCATAGAGATATTGTTTCATAGTTTTTTTATGAACATAAACCTAGTATGGAGAATATAAGCTTACATACCATCCATAAAGCGCCCAGGTGGATTGATGCAGCCAGCAAAAAACATTCTTGGTTTGTGCCTGTAAAGAAGGCACACGCTTTCCAGTCCAGGTTTACACTGAATGTTCTTTTGTTCCTCAATACATGCATATCTATCCTCAATTGGCGCAAAATGATTGTATAGCTCTGACTTGTATTGTTCACAGGACCGGTAACTCTTCATTTAAAAAAGGAAACATAATAAAGCAAAAAGCAACATGTTTTGTACTACAAGTATAAGCCTTTGGCTTGATGAGCTAAAATTATTTTTTATTATACTATCATGTTAAATACTGAAATCTGATTGGTTTAGACGCAGTTGACAATCCGTTCTACTACCCTCAGCATTAGCAACACACTTAACAATGAGCCGATAGAACGAATTGTTACATGCGCGTAAATTATGCGCGTACGGTTCGCCGTAGAACTCGCGTCTTTTCTATATAAAAGCAGTAATTTGCTATAAAATTAAGACATTCAGTATAATAAAATAAATAGTGCCTATTTGGGAGGGTACCAGTTGAAATTGACAGTCCCTCGAAAACCATTGTCAACCTCCGCTTCGCGTCTGTTGACAATGGTTTTCTCGGGGTGTCAATTTCAACTGGTACCCTCCCAAACAGGCACTATTTTTATAATGGCATATCAGGCTATTCAATATTTGAATTTCAGGTAAAATATATATTTTGAGGTTGAATATAGCTTAATTCAGCTAAATTAAATATATGACCTAATATCATATCTTAAATCTTGTATATATACATGTCGATTGGATATATGTATATATGCTAAATCATAGCATACTTGTTAAAATTAAAATTCAACTTCTGATAAATTTTTCTTATATTTTGTTCATTATGTGTTTACAGCATGCACTTACGTGTCTCTCCCAGATCAGATGTAATACAGCAAAACTACTTTGTTGCAAAGCGTAAAGCTTGAATAAGTTGGATTGTTAACACATTAAGATCAACATGAAATGGTAGTAAATTAACAGGTTCTCCGACCCTCAGCCTCAAAGTATTTTTTTCATCATAAAAATGTTATTTGCATGTCCTTCAAACTTTATAAATGAAATAAAAAAAAAAGAAGAAATTTATTGATGGTATCCATGCATTTTTCAATGTTATTGCAAATTTGCCCACAATTTTTTGTGCGCCGTAAATTGCAGTTTTTTTACTATGGGAGGCACTGTAGCTACCAGGTCATCCATCCGAATTTTTACAGACCGGGAGCTACAGACCTGCAGCTAACAATACAATATGAAATCGTATCATACTACATTTATGATATCATATTTTATCATACATATAATACATACATACATATAATACAATACAATATGATACTGTTGTAATGACAAAATGTCATAGAAATAGGAATTATATGATATTTATCATATTATCAACAATCACACCAATCAAGAAAGCTTGAGAGGTAGGACCACGTTTTCTAAGCATCCTTGATAAGGAGATCTGCAGGCTATGTATCTGAAGCTAGCCTTAGGTTTCAAATCCAAAGTTTCATAAACCATGAAGGTCAGGAGCATTTTCTTCTAACATTCAAACCTGAGGTGTGTTCAGCAGAGCGAGCGCTCGCCAAAATTTGTTTTGCGGGTATAGGGAATTTTGGAGAGCGCTCACGAGCATCCGCTGTGTTGAACACGCCTCTGCTTTTAACCCACACAAAAAATTTTCACCTGCCCCAGCATCTGGATAATCAAGATTAAGTTCTGTTTATAAAGCTCCCTCTATATTACACATCAATAGTTATACTAACTGTGGAAGTCTAGGTATGACGCGCCAGGTAGGTTAAGGAAGCATATGGTCAATTAAGCATCTCATTTTGACTGTAATATACTAAATTGCTGTTTTGAATCGGACCAAAAACTTATTATTTTCTGTTTAAATAGATGGCAACTGAATTTTTAAAAATCAGGTAGTACATTACTACTACCTCGGTGCATTATCACGTGATAACTATATCAAATAGCTTATATATATTCCTTAATATAAAATGAGATCGAACAAGACTACCCCGCAGTAGTGTTGTTCTATTCGGATTTTTATATCGTTAACAATGGCAGAGGAAAGCCTGGTCGAGAAATAAAAGCATATAATACAGACCCTGAAACGCACTACTACACCACATGCTCACTGCACGCTCACTAAACGGTTTACATGAAACGCTGCACGCTTTGCCTGAAACGCTAAACGATTTACACGAAACGCTAAATCGTTTACATGAAACGATTCTCGCATGAAACTTGCACGCTTTTTTGGTGTAGTAGTCATTTCAGGGTATGTACATACCTTTTAGCGAATATTTGATAAAGTTAACATCTGTTCCAGCATGTCCTGGTTTTTGATGCAGTATTCTCTTGTTCAATTCTTTACAAATCACATCAAAATACTTAATTATTAGAGTTCTTAGATTTCTTATATTTTGAACCTGTTTAAATTGCTTTTCGATCAAATTAACACAACATTCCACTCTTAGTCATGACATCAATGTGTAAATCTACTAAATAATTTATAAAAAAAAATTGTCTCTGGTATATTTATTGTTTTTGGTCTACATTTTCATTGTTGTAATACTTGAATAGGTACATAATAACTAAGAACTGTTATTACACAGAATTACATGTAACTCCATATGTAATTGTAATGTAATTCCATATGCTTCCTTAACACCCCTGTGGAACAGGATTTACCTCATTTAACAAGCTCCAAGATTCTGGATAATCAAGATCACTCTCTGTATCTAATGCTAGCTCTGTGATACATTTACATAGTAAAATCAACCATCCAGCATCCAAGCCTGTCAAGCGCATCAGTGTCACAAGATGCATCATCCATCCAAGTCTGGTATAGAACCAATAATAACTTAGATATGTCCATTAAAGGACACCTGCTCCTAAAACTTTATCCAGCTCCAAAACCTAAACCTTTTTCAGCATCCAAAATCTATGGCTAAGATCTAGCATTAAAGCTTGTCAAGTACATCAGTATCACAAGATGCATCATCCATTCAAGTTTGGAAAAGATAGAACCTATAACTTATGAATGCCCATAATAGGGCACCTGCCCCAAAAACTTTATCCAGCTCCAAATACCTTAACCTCCTCCAGCATCAGAAACCTATGGCTCAGATTCAGCATTCATACCTGTCAGGTGTTTATTTATCATAAGATGCATCATCTATTCAAATGTGATAAAGTAAGGACCAGAAATAACTTAGATATGGCCAACAAAGTGCAGCTGCTCCTCAAATTTTAACCTGCTCTAAAAACCTTACCTCCTCCAGCATCCCAAACCTATGGCCAAAATTCAGCATTCAAGCCTGTCAGGTGTATATGTATCATAAGATGATCTATGAAAGTTTTTGTAAAGACAGGACCAGTAATAACAGATATGGTCATTGAAGTGCACCTGCTCCTAAAATTTTGCTCCAAAAACCTTAATCTGCTTTAAAACCTTAACCTCCTTCAGCATCTGAAACCTATGGCTCAGATTCAACATCCAAGTCTGTCGAGTGTGTGTTAATATCATTAGATACACCATCCATGCAAGTTTGGTGAAGATAGGACCAGTAATAACTTACATATAGTCGTCAAAGGGCACCTGCTCCAAAAACTTTAACTTGCTTTAAAAACCTTAACCTCTAGCATCTGAAATTTAATGCTCAGATTCAGCATTCAAGTCTGTTAAGTCAATAAGTGTGCCCAGATGCATTATCCAAGCAAGTTTGGTGAAGTTAGGACCAGTAATAACTTAGATACAGGACCTGCTCCTAAAACTTTAACCTGCTCCGGAAGCCAACGCCATCACCGGGGGTATAGCATAAGCTCCCCCCAACTTTATCCCTGTGAGCTAAAAATTAATCATGTAATACAGGAAACCATATTGAAAATTTGTGTTCTGTATTTTGTCTTATAAGAATTGATTCAATTGACAACATGACTCCCAATGCCAAGAATACTGGTAGACTTACTGAACTTTTAAGACCTTTTACTGGTATATTACGTACGATATATTGAAGTTATAACTATTATCAATTAATACCTACCAATATATACATATTTCATCAACCACAGTAAAATTAGGCATAAATCAAACAAAAATTGTGCTTGGACAATATTCAAACAAATCACCAGTCCACTTAAATTAATTTGCCTTCATGCCTCAATTGGTAATTGCATTTGCGCTAAAATAAGTGCCAAATTTTAACTGTAATTTTCATTCAATTTGTTCAAACTCAGTCAAACATAATTACTTCTAATTTGATTAAACTATATCAACAACAACAAAAAATCCCTAAAATCTGCACAGCTTAAGGTACTGTTTGGGGCATGTGTTGATTTTTCATTCAAGAAATTGCTTCAAAGTTATACATGTATACAATTTTGTTTTATATTATACTAAAGTCTTTCTTATTATCAAATTAAAAAAACTGTAAACATACCTGCGGTATAGAATAATTTGAATGTGCACCAAGGGCATCTGCATGAGCACCTGGTAGAGAGTGCATAATCAAGATCAGGATTAAAACACGGAGTGCTGTTTTTTTTCTTTCATCATCTACCTGTGCAGGCAAGTCTGAACTTTTTTTGCCATATGGTTTGTAGTCTACAACGAAAACATATATGATATTAGAGCCATTTTAACAAGACCTTGCACTTTCCATATGAGTACTATCTACCCCTTGCATCAAAAGGAGTTGAAAACAGCATTCTTTTTCAGCAAAATCTGAATAGACTGATACATATAAAGCACAAATTAAGGTAAGGTTTGGCACCTGCATTGATTTTTCATTTTGAGAAATTACACCAAAGTTAAACATGTACCTGTTTATTATATACTAAATTCTTTCTTATCAAATTGAAATGATTTTGCCCAACCCGTTTTATAACTATAAAAGTTACAGTTCTAATTTTAACCGTCATTTTGATGAAAATATAAACAATTTCGTCAAAATATAGTTAGTCAAGTACATGTAATATTCTAATGCAATTTCATTACAATTTGATTTTGTATTAAGACATTGATATCTACATATAATCAAGTTGAACTGGAGACAGTTAAGGTACCAGGACTGAGATCATGAATGCTAAAACATCATACGTCACTCCCAATGTCTGTTCAGGTTTTCTTTAAACTTTATAATTTAAAATGAATGTTATTTTTATCACATTACCCATTCCTGTTACTATTATTATTATTGTACCACCTTTCACTATTTTATTTTAAAATCTCGAATACATTTTCCAGGGTGAGGGAAGGTTGGTGGGTGGGGGTGAGGCATTCAGCAGCCCCAACCCCCCACACTTTTAATTGCATTCATAAAGTATAAGCGGAACATTGTGTTAGTAATTCAATCTTTTTTATAGAAATGACCTGTTTAGCCAGCAAAGTTGAAAAACATGTAGAAAATAAATGAATACAAAATGTTACACTGTTATACATTGATTCATACAGAGAGAACAAGTGAAAGGGGGGAGGGAGGGGGAGTTTATGAGTGGTAAATATCATCTGAACCAATGAAATCATCAAGAGGTATGTAACTTCACTCTTTACAAGGAAAGAAGGAAAGTTGGGTATTGTATTGTTTGACAATGCCAATGCCTTAGGCATTGAGAGAGTTGTATGTCAAATTTAGGACTGCTACTATAGTCTGTCCCAAGATATTTATGCAGCACATTTGGACGATTTTTAATAAAAATACACATACCTGTGAAAGAAGTGCAATTGAAATAGTTGAAAGGGATAATTTCCAAGATAATTTCACTGACATATTATCATCTTTCACTCAGAAAAATTCACAGGAACGAAAACTGATTCCTTACGGAGATTTATAATGGGGAATTTTTACATCTTTTCTCCATTCGGAATGCACTCGGAATACATCACTCAATTTTTCAACGTTATCATCCGGGCTTGCTGTAATACAAAATCCCTGTAGACATCACATTTTTCAGCATTGTAATGAAACCCGATAAGCTAACAGGGGCGTTTTGACTGAGAAATCTTGGAAATTTTTCATACTTTTGAATGAACATCGTTTGAACCCCGAGGTATTTATAAATATCAAGCAATTAAGCGAAATGTGAATCCAGGATATCTTGGGACAGAGTATAGTAGGTGTTTGGAAAAGACCCATTAGAAATATTTGCCTTATAAACATGAAAAATTGTTTGATAATAGCAGTCATACCAGCCCTTTTCTTTGGAATTTGCTTTTTTAGCCCTCCATCCATGTTGGCCATGTTAACTGTATCACTTTTGTCTTCTTCCTCTTTTAGAAGTACATAGCCTCCTACAAAGAATTTCCCATTTGAGACTACAAGACTCAACATGATAAATAGTCACAATATAGGTGACATGATAGAAGGCTCATAATCCTCACTGATATATCATCAACTTGGTCATGTAAGAATAGCAACAATAACAGTTTTAATGTTTTCTTGACTTCTTTTAATAGGAAAGATAGTAAAGACAAGGTCTTAAAGGGTTTAAATTTTAATAACATACCATTTCCTTTTTTATCCATGGCATTTTTTTTTAATGGTAGGTTATTTGCCTCCTGCTTCCCTTCATGTCCATTGTTACAAACTAAAAATACAAAAATATGGTATTCACTGGCCTTCTCAATCAGATAAACATCAAGTACATTTCTTCCAAAATAAATGCCAATTCTTAATAAGAGGGTAACAAATAGTTGCTCGTCCGAGTATGATTCATACCATTCATCTTCTCCATGACAACATGCTTCGGTTCATCCACCTCTGAGGCGATTTTTTTACTATTGTTTTCGCCTTCAACATCGGATTCTAGTGTAACAGTTTCTACAACAAAAGTAGATGCATTTCTCATATACCTGTACTTATGGTCAAGATAATCCTTATACATCAATAGTTTTATCTAGTTAAAGAACTGGGTACGGTAAACAGCAAAATCGGCCCTGTTTTCAAAGTTAATGAAATTTTAAATGAAATATTTGGAGAATTAGCCAGTTTCAAAACAGCTTGATTTTTGAAAATATCTTTTACAGTTTCCATATAATAGTTATCTAAACATAGCATTGTTTATAGCTACAGTTAACAAATAACGTCATGACGTCATGAAATGTATTGACAAATAATAATTATAGAAAGGAGGCGCTGGTATATAATGTAAATGAGGACATATTTTATTCATTATTTCTTTGCCTTTTGCAGTAAGAAATTAAATATGTTTCATGTTATATAAATTTATACATCATCATCATAATAGTTTACATTCTCTCACCAGAGGTCGTGTTACGCAAGCTTCGCCTGCACCTCTGTCAACGCCCGATGTACAAGATTCATGTACAAACTGAGATGAAGAGCAAAATGTAAATGGAATCAATGTAGTTCATTTTTTATCTAAAAGCATGATAATAAAGAAATCAATTTAAATGTTAAAGCCTGTGAACATCTTTATTTCAAAGTTACTGTAAGAGATATTTAGTGGAGGTATAAATTAAAAACTGATTACATAATCTAGTTTGCCGGATTTTTGTAAGTTTGAAAGGGCAGTTTTTGCATGCTCCCAATTCATCGCTGGTTTTATACAAATCAGCAACAGTGTCAACTCCTATAATCTTATAAACTTCCCCCCAATGTCTTCACCATTTCTTGTCCTCTCTTTATTAATAAGATGATTAGGCAGGAGAATGAAAACAGCAATACCACATGCTTGTTTTGAGCATGTGACAGACTATTTCTTCAGTGTTGACAGAGGTGTAAGCTGTACAAGTAATAACTTTCCAAAAACTTGCCCAACTAAACAAAATTATTCAAGGGCTACCGTATCTTATAAGAAATGAATTTTAATTTTCGCTGCTGTTCATAAATTCATAAACGGAACTTGTAGGATTCAGAAGCAAATTCAGTCTTTTTCTTCGATCTAGTGCATGTAAATGTATATCACTTGAAATTAAATTATTTCATTATTTCAAATTATTTTAGGAGTGTACATGTATCAAATAATTGCATGTAAGCTTGAAAGAGGAAGATAAAGCAGTCAAATTTTTAATTTTTTTTGTTATATTAAGATGCAAAACCAAAGGCCTTTTGTCATTTCCAACCATAGGAAAGTAATAGGAATGATTTTTGTTTTCAAATATTTATAAAGCTGCATGTGTACACACGGTGTGCATTGGGGTATTCTCATGATCCCGTCTACTAATCGGCACGCAAAAACTATGAATTCATGTGACAATATGGCGCAAAGTCCTTGTTTTTAAATTACCTAACACTCAAAGGATAAGACCTCCGATGCTTTGAATGAATCCATTGGGAGGGGGTCAAATGACCTTTTTTTTTTACATTTGTTTTGTAACAACCATACATATTATACTTTAGATCGAGTCATCGAAGAAACACTATACACACTTGACTAGTAATTGATTAATGTACATTTAGTAAGACATGCGAGTAATATCTTTTCAAGATGAATGAAATCGCCCAATTGATCGAAAATCGGGGCACACCCCGCTTCATTTTCGCTAGCCAAAGGTTTACGATCCACTCCGCTCCTCCACAACAGTTGTAGACGAGCGGAGTGGATCGTAAACTCTTGGCTAGCGAAGATGACCCCGCTTCGGCGTTTAGTTCCTCCAGTAAATATTCCAGCTACATGAATATATATTTGTTTTAATCCAAACTGATTATTTTTTGTTAATAATGATAATCCAACACCAGTTATTACCTACATTCTACCGTAATAGACAATAGGTAACAACTTGCGATGACCCCTCCCCCCCCCTTTCCATCGTGCATGGTGAAACTCCTTTTTACTTGAAAACTCTTGCTCACTGTTGCTTATTACATCCCATATAACTTTTTCATCGATTGCGAATGTAAATGTTGAGACACATTAAACATACATCATTTTATCTTTTTAATGAAAAATCATGTTGGACATCACATCTTATAATCTCGTGTAGAGTGATACACGATACAAATGATGATTAAATTTTTAAAAAAATAATTGGAATGTTCGGTATATCGGTGCTTGATAAGATGTCGCGATCATTTATATAGAATATTGTTTATATCTTCCTGAATAATAGCCAGGCAAATGGTAGACACAAAGAATATTGGAATTATTATTTTAATGCTGCTTGAACATTAATGTTAATTGTAAGAAAAAAGAAATTTATTAAAGTAGCTGATTGTATATGTATAAGTTGGATTGCGTAATCTATTATGTGGACTTTTAGCACATACTTTAACATCTGTGTGAGAGAGAGAGAGAGAGAGAGAGAGAGAGAGAGAGAGAGAGTATGTTTTATATATGACATTTTTTAAATATTCGAATGATAATACTTTTAAGTTGAATTGCATATCAACATTGTCAATTAACTGTGCTTGTATACACGTTTACATTAAGAAACAGTTATGCCATTGTTGATGCTTCTTGCGGGTATGAAGGTAGCTAGCATTGTATACAAAAATAAATTAACCATGTTATCTTCAGTTTAGATCAATCAAGAAATAATTAACGCAAGTATTAATAAGACATCCTTGAACGATGTAAAAAGTATTTAATGTAGTTTCTAGAATTAAAGCTGTCATTTAAACAGCTAAACACAGCATGCATCTATCATTAGTTTTGAATTCCTACATTCTTGCGCAAAATATTGTATATTTTTTATGGTACTGTAGAATTGAATTTAACCTTGTAATACCGGCATTCTTCAGCCAAGTTGCACTTTAGACTAATGACATCCATGTACTAGTAAATAGACTGAGCGCTTAAAATGCATGCACCTTGGAATATGATCACAATTATTTTTTCATGTGAAAATAGTTTTTATGTTTGATTAATTACCTCAACATGATCGGTAAATAATCAGTGTTTGATTTGTATACTTCTATTAACTTTGTACCAAATATATAGATCTATACACAAATATCGTCGTCTTGAACCTGACTTCTGAATTGATAATAAAACTGTTTTGAAATTTTAAATGTATCTGTACAAACTCTCTTTTCTTTCCCTCTCTCAGCTACTTTATGACGTCATTTGTTTACACTTGTTATGTCATTTATGTAGAGTACAACGGCACACAGATAACTTCATATTCATAATTATAGAGCAAATTATAAGAAATGTTGAGGTTTTTAAAATGATATTTCTTCTTATATTCATCATGAAATCAATATTGTATATTTTTTTTTTACTACACAGCAATATTGACCATTTTATCTGCAATACACTGTATGTAATTGTGAGTAATTCAAATACGCTGTGTCTAAGGACTAATAAACTAATAAAAAATACTCCAATTTCTACATGGAACCGTTTTATTTTTCTTTAATTTAAGTCAATTGTCAACATAAGTCGATTTTTACATTTACGTATTTTTTTAGGCAATGTCATATTAAAGAAACTCATCTTACGCCTTAGCTGACCGATAAAAACATCCATTTCTTGTTTATCTTGAAAATAGAAAATAATAAAAAACGAAATTTTTTCCGTTTTCATGTTAAAAAGCAGTCTAAAATTGTGCTATTCTGAAACTTTGGTGTATGTACTCGAATGCGGCCTTATTGAAATATCAGATTAAACATTATAAAAACATTATAAAAACCCATATATTTCACAAAATCCGTATACAAGGTCTGGTTTCAGAGTTTACAATTACCAAACGCACGGGAATTTTAGCATACGAAAGTTATTTTCATACATGAGGTGTCCTACATGAATTATTCTGGTGAACAGATTGAAGATATCATGTGTTTGATTTTTCTCATTTCGACAGGGCCGATATGTAATACTTAGCGTATCCAGTTCTTAGAAGCTGAAAATGTTCAAATGTTATCCCACTATGAGGGATAAAAACTGTTATTAAAATTATAATCATGATTATATTTTTTTAAACAGCCAAGTGCAAAAGGGTCCCAGAAATTTGTGTAGCTTTGTACAGAATTTTTTCTTGCTTTCTTAATACAATTTATGATCATGGGGAACAATTTAAAACAAAGTTTGATGTAGGTATTCATACCATTGTTACATAATCTACCAATAAATTGGCTAGGACTAAAATGGAATGTATTAAGGTCTTTCGATTGTCGCGTGACGTCATTGTGAGCATTCCGGA
>WFKH01011925.1:78236869-78248516 GCA_016163765.1 Magallana hongkongensis
GACGCCGACGCCGACGCCGGGGGTATAGCATAAGCTCCCCCCGACTTCGTCTCGGTGAGCTAAAAAGCTGTGACCCTCGATCTAATACTGGGGCCCCAAGAGGGGTTCAAAGTTTAACATAGAAATATAGAGGGAAAATGTTTAAAAATCTTTTTCTAGAGAACTACAATGCTTCAACTTGTGAGATTACTATGCAAGCATCCTTAAATAATGTAGATTCTCAATTAATAAAGCTGTGTAGCCCATGAGCTTCTTGTGTATAAGTTACTCCAATTCTTAGGAAGGGACATCTTCCCAACGTCAAGGCTTTGTGATTACGAAACTCCACACAATTCCTTGACATAAGTCGCTATTTAAAAGTCGGGCTCACACTCAACAATAAGTAATAATTCTAAAAATAAAATGTCCAGTGAAATAACTCCTTTTGAAACGTAGTTTGGGTTGAGCACAAGGATGGCAGATCTCGAACGAAAAATTTGCGAAAAATTCAATATTAATTGTCTCACTGATTATCAAAAGCTCACAATATCATGTTTAATAGATAATCAGGACATATTAATTGGAACTAAGCACATTTGACGTACGTATGGTGACTTTCCATCCAAAGGTATTTATAACTTCAGAAAGCTGTTCTAACACAGTGAACGATTTAAAATAATTAATCTGCGATATTCGGTTCGGTTCTTATCCATACAAATGGGATAAGAAGATCGAAAACTTGCTATTTTCTGGGATCAACATGTGCGCAGCCACATTTGTTTACATCGTTTCTGATATGAATGAGAACCACACTCTGATTGGCTCCAAATTGAGACTTGGAACCAATGAAATACGATGGCCTGAGCCCAACTTTTAAATAGCGACTTTTGTCAAGGGTTTGTGTGGAGTTTCGTAATCACAAAGCCTTGACGTTGTGAAGATGAGGAAGGGACAGTTTCTGATTAAGTACCCACAGGTATTTTTCGAGACCGTTTTTAAAAAGGGACCTGTGGCTTTTGAATTGGGAAAAATCATCAAGATTACCCCATCCTTGTTGTTGTTCTATTATTATTTTTTGGTCAACTGGGAAAAACTAGTACAGTAAAATGGTATATAATTGAATAAACTACTGTATACAGGGAAATATTCGCTCCCGTTTTATTTTCGCCCCTTTTGCCCTCGTTGTCAGCCGGTGAATTAAGACTGGGTGAATTCAAATCTCTTTAATCACAACTTTGTCCGGGCGAATTCAAGACGGGGCAAAACCGTTTGAAAGTGAAGAAGGGCAAAAATAACACTGGGCAAAAATAACCCTGTATACAGTAAGTAAATTAAACTGATTTGTTCTTATTCCATCTGTTGTACATTGTATTTTTAGTAATTATTTAGTGTTCTTCTCTTTAACTTTATAAAATGAAAAAATGCATGTCTTTTCTTTTGGTATTTAAAATTAGAGGTTATCGTACTGATTGGGAGCTGAGGAAATTAAATTCTAGTTACAGAGTTCTGAAGACACATACCCCCTGGCTACAGTGACTTGTATAAAAAAATCTGTTCTATGCCACCTTAGAAAACTCTGCATTTAGTGTGGCACCAAATAATACCATCTAAAACTAAAATGATCAAAATATCATGACAAAAGGCTTGTCATATCATCTAAAAGATCTTTTGACATCAGAGATTTAATAAAAATGTCCTACCACGCAATTTTTCTGCATCCTGTTCACAATCATGTGGAATGTTATGATCTAAAATGCAAAAAACAAAACAATCATTGGTAGTAAAATGAAAAAATCTATTGACACTATCGGTCAAAAGTGGTTGATCATGACAATTTGCAAAGCTGAAGTTTGTTACTTCTGTCACTTGCAATATCTGGAATACCATGGATATATCAAATTGATTGGGAAGTTCTTACTACTTATTCTTTAATTTTTTCCCTCATTATCTCAAGGATTTCCTTTTTTAATTTTAATTAAGTTTGGGATAACAAAGTTTGACTGTATAAAAATTACTGTTACAATTGTAGTAATGAAAATTTGATTCCTAATATTAACATTTGCAAATATTTTAGCTTATATATGAACCTATAGAATAGCAAAAATGTTAATTTGAACTTTTTAATGATGTCACAATGATTACTGCATGCACATATCGTTTGCATTATTGTAAACATAAAAACATGTATGAATAATTTGACTTTCTCAATCATAAATATAAGTAATTACAGCAATGTTAAAAAGTTCACCCTGATATGAATTTGGTTGGAACTTGATAAAATCTTCGTGACCAACCAAGTTCATATCCCGGTGAACTTTTTATCGCAAAGCTTGCTTGAAAATATACACTTCGGCCGATATAGCATTACGTTGAGTGAAGACACTTTCTAATCAGTGTGTATTTCAATTGCAATTCGCAACAAAGATTCTGATTGGCGCATTTTTATAGACCCACCCATTTATCAAATGCATGTTGAGAACATGATGCTAACACGTGGAAATAAATTTCAGAGAAAGAAAACTTATAATAAAGCTGTACTCGCAAGTTAAAAATTACCGAGTTATTTGGATAACTAATGGGGCGATGTTTACTTACATGTGTAAATGATGTTGGAGAAAAAAAAAACAATTTGAAAGAAAAAGTTCTCTGAAGGCAGGAAAGGGCGCAAGTATATAGTTCTTCGCTCATGACATTATTCAGTTAATCGTGAAGAAATTCCTCAAAAACTGTTTAGTGAACAAATATATTTTATGTTACCATTCACAATGTACCATATGTGAAGTATCGAATGAGTTGAACAGACTGTAATGGTGCTAATTTTTTCCTCACAAAAAGCTAATGCTGCAAAATGTAGATCACAGGAAAATTTGGGTTGACAGGCCGTGAAAATTATGAGACGTATAATAGCATACAGGTGAATCTCGATAACTCGAACTTCAGGGGACCATGGTTAAACTTTGAGAGATCAAAAGTTTTTAAAAAATCTGGAAATTTTTGTTCCGGTCATTTTGCTTCCAAAATTATAGTAGCCAGAAGTTTACATTCATAATTACAAGGAAGGATTTAATCTAACATGGTTTCATTCGTATTTTCTGCTTTTTTACTTCAATTCCAACAATAAAGAACTTAATATTTTTGTGTGTATTATGTGTTTTTTAACTATTTTATGTTTTCTTAAACACAGAATATTTTAAATAAACAGCAGTTTAATTTACCATTTATTTCACAAGTCCTTGAAATTGATAGATCAGTTACAAATTATTTATCTACCCTTTGAAGGAAGCAAGGGGTAGTGTCCCGTAATCAACAAAATAACACTACCATGCTAGCCCAAGGCGTTTACTCGATCATCCAGGTAAGGTCCACGTGGAGCTAATAACATAACATTACATAATTACTTGATCGGTCGCGTGTGTACACAGCCACCACGTCGAGTTATCACGAGCGAACAAGATATCTGTAAGCCAATGCTCACTAGTAATACCCCTGCTCTGATGTGAATATATACAAAATAAACAAAGTCAAAATTTAACAGGAAGTTGACATCCAATTGGTACAAAAATAGTATGGCATGCCTAAACAAAGAATAGGTTAAAATTTCAAGCATCTGCGATGAATAGTTGCTACAAAATCTTTGACGAAAATTTGTTTGAAAATTTTGCCTAAAAATAAACAAAGTCGTCATTTAACAGGAAGTTGATGTCCGATTGATACAAAAATATATCCCAACATATGGCATATGTCTAAACAAAGAGTGTGTTAAAATTTCAAGCATCTGCAATAAATAGTTGCTGAGAAATCTTTGATGAAAATTTGTTTGAAAATTAAGGCTAAAATAAACAAATAGTGTGTTAAAATTTCAAGCACCTGCAATGAATAGTTGCTGAGAAAAATGCGACATAAATTTTTGTTACGGACAGACAGACAGAAGGAAGGACAGACAGACGGACAGACAGACAGACAGACACATGATTAAAACAGTATAACCCCCTCTCCTTCATAGCGGGGTATAAAAACAATGAAATGGGACCAGGTTTTACTTCGAGAGATCAAGAACTTCAAAAGATCGGAGTTCGAGAGATCAAGAGTAAATTTGGTAAGTTATATAGAGAAAAAAATCGGGACTTTGATTTCACTTCGAGAGATCAAAAACTTCGAGGGATCGAAGTTCGAGCCATCAAGTGTCACCTGTATATTTCTTCACTTATTTACTTACAATAAATCTGTACTGAAAATCTTTGAAACATTGTCATCAGCTCCGTAAAATGAAGAAGTGTTGTTTGTTTATGTAAAACTGTGTAAAGTAGCAACTCAATCTGCTCTTCAATTTAGCTATCTGAGGTCGGTAAGCATTTTTGAGAAAAAGTCAGCGGTAAGTAAGCATCAACATCAGTAGTAAATATATAAACAATAAAATGCTTTCTTTGGTGATTCATGTGGGTTATGAAGGTGGTGACATTGCAGAAAAAATACACAACTCACGTTATGCAATCGATAAAAGGGGCGTGTAGATTTCAGTCCTGTCAGTTTCTACAGAGCTATGAATGTACAATCAATTTCCGTAAGAAATAGAGGGAATCATACTTAGAGGATGTTAATATTTTCTGATGAATGTTAAGGTAAATTAATCTTCCTATATACACAAAGAGTGTGTTACAAAATAAGGTTAATCACAGATCAGTTCAAAATTAAACAAGTTTGCCCCGTAAATTGCAAGTTTTGTGTGAGAAGACACATGCACACTTGTAATAAGTAAGTGTGCCATTGATCGGTTGAAGTTAATATATAAAATGCAATTTATGTAATATTTGTTGTCAGTATCTGTTGTGAATTCAATGGAATAAGCTTCAAAAAAAAAAATACTGCATCAAATTAAATAATGCGTTAAAAATGATTGAATTTATCGACAAAGCACTGTGCTGAAAAATGTCATGGGGAACGTGTTTAAAATATCTATGGACAACAGTGTTTGTGTTTACACCATAAAAAAAAAAAAAAACGGTTATTGTGAGAACTCTTGGTTAACTATTGTAGTGATTTTATTTTAGTTTTTGCAGTCCTGATACAAAGTTAAACGTCACAACTGGCAGTTGGTGAATAAAATATTAAAACAGCATAAGAGATGGCGGGTACCAAATCTGCCACTTAAATGCTTCTTTTATAAAGTGCAACTCGTGATTCGACCTGTTTATTAATGTTACATCAAAGAGTGTCGTCACTCAACGCATCGCTATATCGGCCAAAGTGTATACTTTCAAGTGAGATTTGCGATAACATGCTACATGTATTTATTTCTTAATTACAAAATAAACAGTGTTGTATTACGGGCTCACCATCGTGTTTGCCCTCCATGGGGCCCTCTGGGAAATCCTCTTCATTGTCAATAACAAGGCAATCCTCATCTTCTAAAACCTGAGAGGCTGCTGCAGCAGCGTTGTCATCAAGCAAGTTCTTTAAACCACAAAGAAGTAAAAAATAGGTCTCAATATATCTATGTATCTATCATTTATCTATCTTGCAATCTATCTATCTATCTATCATCGAACTATCTATCTATCTATCATCGAACTATCTATCTATTTAACACTATATCTCTCTCTATATTGTGTCAATGTGACAAAGGGGTGAATAGATGAGATTATGTGGTGAAAAAGCCTACTGAATGTATAAGACAACATGGAGAATACTTAAACAATAAAATGTTTTCTTTGGTGATTCATGCGGAATATGAAGGTGGCGACACTGCAGACAAAATACATAACCTGCGTTAGCAGGTTATGTAAATTTTTTCTGCAATTTAGGTCGCTGTAGGTTTCAACCAATCGATAAATGGGGCTTGTAGATTTCAGTCCAGGCATTACAGTCACTGTAGGTTTTGACCATTTGATAAACGGGGAGTGTAAATTTCAGTTTGTCTGTTTCTATAGAGCTATAAATTAATTGTAAGTTTCCATAAGACATAGAAGGAATCATACTCGGTAGATGTAAATATAATATAACATATACAATATATATATATATAATATATACAATACAATTTATTTAAAATTAGGTGTCTAATAAAGAAGAAGGTACAGTTTCTTTCGATATGTGCCCTAAAATTTAAAATTTGTTTAAATCTCATCAAAATATTCATATACCCTCTTAAACTCATGTTGTGCACTTTTATTCTGTTTTCAAAATGGAATAATGACTTTTTCCTATTAAGATGTAGTAAAAAAAAACAAAAAATATGACACATTTTCTCATAGTTTTTAGAAGAGGAATATGTGTCTGCAGCCATTGCCAAAAACAAAATTAATAAATTTCATGTAAATAAAATATATCATATGAAAAAGATATGATGTAAATTTCATTGTGGGCAATGGCTGTGGACATAGTTTCCTATTAAAAATCAAAGTACTGAAGTACTGACAGAAGTTGATTTTATCGATTTTTATTTATTTCAAAATCAAAGATATGTAATTTCGCATGGCAAGTAGTTTTTTAGCTGTTTTTGAATTACGCACATTTTTTTTCTACTTAAATATGAATACTTGGGCTTTTCCAACAAGAATTCCAAGAAAACATGACATGAATTGTGTTGTGCAATTAAAGAAAGAATTAATTCCAACAAATATTGTATGTATCAATAATCAAAATATTTCTGAAAAATTGTATGAATCCAAGCAATATTGTCGCGTTCAACCAGATGCTCGGCTCCCGTAAATCTCCAACAAGCAGAGATAAACAAAGTTTATATGGCCGTCTTTGATATGTATTTATAGATAATTGTATTGTGCATTAATTGATACCAAATTTTTAGCTCTAATATATCTTGTTCGCTGCTAAAACGATGTTTCGAGTTTCTATCAAAAAATACAAAAAAATTCATATAAAATAATTAGAAGCCGATATAGGTGTCATTTCTGTATAATTATTTCTCAAAAATGATTCTTCATCCATCAAATAATGCATTGGTGTGTCGAGCCACCTTAAAATGTGAATGATACCTCTTCTGAACATATTGTATAAACTCTTCAAGTTTATGTGGATTTAGAGTTAAAGGGGTATTTTCATTATGAATGATATATATCAAAATTTGAGACTTCATATTTCTAGCTGCAGATCTGTAGCTCCTGGTCTGAAAAAATTCGGATGGACGACCTGGGAGCTACAGTGCCTCCCACAGTAAAAATCAGCAATTTACAGCGCACAAAAATTTGCGCTAGTTTTGGACTGATTAACCTTATTTCCGAACACATTCTATACAAATATTTAATTCCAAAAAATTCCTCAGACATTTTACTACAGATATGAACATTTTACTTGCCTCTGATATTCTTTTAAACACCATCACCAGCCCCGTTATATGAAGTGGTGCAGTTTGTTTACATGTAAAAATGGGCGACTCTCGATCTCGACGTGAATTTAACATACTTCAATTTCTGAGGTCGGTTAGCGTGTTTAAGAGAAAGTTTGAGGCAAGTAAAGTACCAATATCAGTAGTAAATTGACTGAAGAATTTAATGGTAATAATGTTTTCCACAGAATTTGTGTAAAAATAAGGTTATTCAGTCCAAACCTAGCGCAAATTTTTCGGCGCCGTAAATTGCAGATTTTTACTATGGTAGGCACTGTAGCTCCCAGGTCGTCCATCCGATTTTTTTCAGACCAGGAGCTACAGATCTGCAGCTATCATATTTCAATCTTAATAAGATAACATCTTAGAATTTCTACTGCTTATTCAAATTCAAATGTCAAATTATAAGCAATATAGAGAGCTCAGTCTTTTAAATAATGTAAACGAAGGTTTTTTTCTTGGAAGTTTACGAGTTTGGTGAAATCTTGACCTTGCTTCTTTAGCCATTATAATTATTCTGTTTTTATTGATTTCTTGGAAATTAGAATTTGATTAAAATTTGATAATTAAAATATTATTGGCAAAGTGCAAAGAACTTTGAGGTAACCTTACTTCATGATCTGAATGAATTGTTTTTACAGCTCGTAATTGCTGTAATTTAATAGATCCTTGTTGGGGCCATTTTAATTGTGGATTCCTTAACTGACCAGGACAAACACACTTAGTGACATTTACACACCCTTTTGTCTCTTTCTCTAAAAAATAGACACAAAATATAACACCTCTCTCTCTCTACCTCTCTCTCTCTCTCTCTCTAATGGTCAATCATTAGGTAGCTCTGACTAGTGATTTTTCTAAGACACATTAGGTTAAATAATAAAATCTGCAATTTTAAGGAAGTGTGAAACACAGAGTAAAAAACTGGTAATATCTGATTATTTACTAATTTGAATTTATATTTTAATTGAAAGTGGAAAATCATAATTAATAAATATAAAACTATTTTATTTAATGAATTGTAATATAAACAACACTTGTAGACTGATTGTAGAGTATTTTTCATACAATTATGTGCATCACGAAATATTTACGTAAAGAGCAATCGAAAGTAATCGAAAAAGTAATTATAATTACACTGAAATGTTTAGCTGTAATCGATTAAATTATGATTACAAGTCATCGAAAATCTCTTCAATTACAGATTACTGTCAATTACTTGAAAAAGAGTAATCATTACAATCGATTACGATTACTCGATTACAATTACCCCATGCCTGGTCTAAACCCAAATCCGGGTCTCGGGGGTGGTAATGTCATAAACTTCACAATTTAGATTTCTCTTATCATAGAGATGATTCAAACCAAAAATGGTAACAATTGGCCTTGTAGTTTTCAAGAAGTCAAAAATGTAAAATTGTTAACCGACGAAAGATGTCGCACGACATCGGACGAGGACCAATAGCATAGGTCACCTGAGTAACTCAGGTGACCTAAAAATGCAGCAATTCTGCAAGTTTTGCTAAGCACAATATGCATAATAATTAACAAATTTTAAAAGTTAATTTAAATGAACTAACCAAATTGCTTTGAAAACTCAATACTTCGGAATCCATTTTCTTTTCTGCCTTCATTGTAAGTGGATAACCTGTATATAGTTGTATTCATACATAAGATTTAAGCCCATATGTGCAACTACTGTATTTGGGATGATTCAACTGCAGTATATGTTCTATACACTGTCCCAGGTTTCTGCTTTTACCACTTTTTTGCTAAATATTTGATAATCATAAAAACCTCGGTATCCAAACTATGTTCATCCACTAGAATGAACAAAAGTTCAGATTTTCTGTATTGAAATGTATGGAACGCCAAATTAACATATATTCAAATATTTGTACCTATCTTCAAATAATTGTACCTATCTTCAATTAATTGTACCTATCTTCAAATCATTTGAAGATAGGTACAATTGAATTAAAGATAGGTACAATTATTTGAAGATAGGTACAATTGAATTGAAGATAGGTGTAAATAATTATACCTATCTCTAAATAATTATACCTAGGTACAAATGAATTATACCTAGGTACAAATGAATTATACCTATCTTCAATTCAATTAAAGATAGGTTCAATTGAATTATACCTATCTCTAATTCATTTGAAGATAGGTAAAATTCATTTAAAGATAGGTACAATTGATTTGAAGATAGGTTCAATTCAGACATATCTACAAAGGATTTGAAGATAGGTACAATTCAGTTATACCTAGGTTCAATTCGTTTTGTGTATTGTTGAAAATAATGAACGCTCCCTATTTTAGTAATTGAAGATAGGTTCAATTCAATTGTACCTATCTTTAATTCAATTGTACCTATCTTCAATTCATTGCATTTGTACCTATCTTCAATTCAATTGTACCTATCTTCAAATTGAATTAAAGATAGGTATAATTGAATTGTACCTATCTCTAATTCAATTTGAAGATAGGTACAATTGAATTGAAGATAGGTACAATTGAATTGAAGATAGGTACAATTGAATTGAAGATAGGTACAGTTATTTGAAGATAGGTACAAATATTTGAATATATGTTAATTTGGCGTTCCATAGAAATGCCCCCTCTACCTTTTAAGGTTTCAATACTGTTAAATTCCTTATTTTACGTGAGTATACTTAATTCCGCGGTTCCACTGTTGTATAAAAGAATATAAAATTGCAAGCACCATTTTTTGTTATAATTTCATATAGTTCAAAACTGTTTGAAAAATAAAAGAGAGATTTTTAAATCTGCAAGCCTTTTAGGGTTCTTCTTGCAATTTTAAGCAGATATTAATTCCTCGTGTTCAATAAGGAATCTACACACGTGCACCCCAAAAAATAGAAAGTCTTCAGGGATTTTACATTGCAAACGACGATGTGCTAAGTGTTTACGAATTGAGAAAAGATTTCCCATTATAAATCTCCATAAGAAATTTGATTTTGTTTATGCTAATTTCTCCACTGGCAGGTAAAAATACAATACATGAAGTGTAAATGAAGAAATCTTGGATTTTTCCCCTTGTATTAATTCCATCACTTTTTGATGATTTTAATTAAAACAAACATACCTGTCAATAAAGTACAATTAAAATCAATTAAAGGGAAAAAATCCAAGATTTCTTCCTCGCTACATCATCTAGCTGTTTGTTACCTGAATTTCACGGGAACGAAAAACAAACAGCACGCGCTGAAATTAACATTTGACGTCGGAATATTTTTAGACAGAGACACGCTGAACATCACTGAGGTATATGATGGAGGAAACTCACGATAACATTAGTTTCTGAAATATTTTTGTATTGATAGAGTTTTTTGACAAAATGATTTAACTACCGCGATATCATAGACAGGGCCGGCTCATACGGCCCCTGAGGTCAACTCATGTGTACACTCTAGATCTATAGTGAATTAAATGGTATTTAAAATGAAATAAACAATGAATTCACAGTTCTTGCCAAATTATTTCTTAGTTGCAAGCATTTCTTGTCTTTACTTACGTCCAAGCTAAACTCTTACCATTCGTTGATTCGGGGGTATGTCTGCAGAAATGTTTACATCCCCGGCGCAGTCACGTGATCTTTACGTCAGTTTCATGGTAGGACTTCGTTTGTCAAAACGGCGTACGCCGAATGCGTCGATTGACTTGGTAACTGGGCTTGTTGCTTCATTTGACCGGGGAAGGTACGCTGGCGTACGCCGATCTCGCCGGTTTGGAGAGACTGGCGTGGAAAATCCGAATTCGCCGTTTTTCAAATATTAGCTTACGGTTATATAGATGTAATAAGATGAACAAAGTAGAATAAAATTTGTTATAGTCTGTCCCAAGATATCCTGAATTCAGATTTTGCTTAATTGCTTGATATTTATAAATACTTCAGGGTTCAAACGATGTTCATTCAAAAGTATGAAAAATTTCCAAGATTTCTCAGTCGAAACGCCCCTGTTAGCTTATCAGGTTTCAATACAATGCTAAAAAATGTGATGTCTACGGAGATTTTGTATTGCAGCAAGCCCGGATGATAACGTTGAAAAATTGCGCGAGGTATTCCGAGTGTATTCCGAATGGAGAAAAGATGTAAACATTCCCCATTATAAATCTCCGTAAGGAATCTGTTAATTTTTGTTCCTGTGAATTTTTCCGAGTGAAAGATGATAATGTGTCAATGAAATTATCTTGGAAATTATCCCTTTCAACTATTTTAATTGCACTTCTTTCACAGGTATGTGTATTTTTATTAAAAATCGTCCAAAGGTGCTGCATAAATATCTTGGGACAGACTATAAT
>WFKH01011925.1:78280440-78300592 GCA_016163765.1 Magallana hongkongensis
TTACAATGTACATTGAAGCCCACAGATCTAGCTCTATCATTACAGCCTTGTACAGATGTACTTATAATGAAGCCCACAGATCTAGCTCTGACATTACAGCCCTGTATACATATATATGTATTTACATTGAAGCCCACAGATCTAGCTCTGATGTTATAGCCCTATTGACATGTACATAGTACATAGAATCCTTTGAAGGTAACACTGATGTTACAGCCCTATACAGGTACTTACATTGAAGCCCACGGAGCTAGCTCGGACATTACAGTCCTTCCGTCTGATAATGGCACAGTGATGTACATGGTCTGTCGCAATCAACGAGTCGTGCAGAAGATTCTGCAGCTGGTTCATCTTAACAGCGTCCTGCAAAAGTGATATAAAACTTAAGTTTTTTGAAATCCATACTCATGCAAACTTGCGTAACAAAATAAACAAATGGCTTAACTTCCAATACACATGCAAAGCAAGATCAATCAAATATATTCATGGCAAATATTGCATGGGAAAAGTATTGGAGATTTCAACCTTTTGACAATTAAAATCAAAACACCACCCAATTTCAAATTTCAATGACTTATTGACACTGAATGTGAAGACAACAAGACGGCTTGGAATAAAGGTTTTAAAACAATACACATAATCATCAAAACAATCAGCAATGAATTTCTTTCAATAGATTTCAACTTGTTACCACCACATCCATATCTGATCCGCCTTTTGTACTTCCTAGGTCATCCAAATCCATTGCGGATCACCTTTTCCGACCACCGACTAGAGAATATGTCTCCAGGTAGTGAACGTAACAATTCTCTATAATAATGTGCTCCTTCACGCCCTCATAAAATTCAACGGTCTTTTCTCTTTGCCGAAGTAATATAAAGTACTTGATCAACGCTGAATTTATGCTTGACAAAGAATTGAAAATAAAAGGATCCGAGTCTTTTGAACAAGTTCTTTTAAAACTGTTGCTATCAATTACTTAATTTTCACATTGTGTGTTCATTTCAACAAGGCCCAAAGATAAATAAATCCGATGAAGCGATTGTTGTGATCTTCTGAAGCGTTTCTCTATTACTAAGCTAGCTGGTTAATATTAAGACTGAGAAATAAGACAGAGGTTAGAGCTCCAAAAAAGACACTTCACTGCATGGAAACCATTGAATTCTGCCGATTTTCCGTTAAGTGCAGTAGAAATCTCAAAGGGAATAAGAAATTTTTTTGGACTAGCTCACACCTTGGGTGCAGGCTATAGTATAAAACTGCATTTAGACGGGGTATATTTTACAGCTTCTAGATGAAAAGGAACTCCAAATACCCATTAAAGGAAATGACATTTTCGTGATAAATGTTTATTTAAATGACCAAAGGAAATTGTGATAAGATTGTTGAGCAGGCTTAAATATATTTTGATTATTGAAAAAAGTCGAATAACAGAACTAAATAAATGAGAGTCTAAAAAGCTATTGAAAAAAGTTGACGCTTTGGAGGTGAACAATCTTGTACAGTCATTTAAGACGTTCAAACAATTGGATCAAAGAAATTCATTTCCAACAAAAATCCTCACACATACAGTAGACATTCAGATATTGCAATGGACTTACAAAGCTCAAAAGGTAAGAGAATTGTTTTTATTTTTGATTCTGGCTTTGTTAAAGGTATTTTGCAGTATGTAGCATATTTTATTTTATAAAAGTTGGAATCAATATTTTGATAAATATTATATAAACAGACAAACAAATTAGAGCATACAGGCATATTGAAACTTAGTAATTGAGATAACTAATTCACAGGTGCATTAGCAATAAAAAATGAAAGGAAATTTTCTACAAATGCACTCAGAAAAGTAAAATTGTGAAAAGTCTTACTTTTAGATAAGAAGCTCAGGATTTTTATTTAACAAGTAACTTCAGGATAAGAATTGTGTATTGAATAAATTGACACAAAAGTGGTAGCAAGATAAAACAGCAAAGAAAGGTAAAAGTAAGGTTTTTGTTTAAGGAGGGGGGAGGGGTGAAATAGAGTGTTATTCAAAGCATGACTGGTGCAGCGGTAATGTGGAAGTTTTCACTTCCTATATTGATCTATATTAGGTTATATTGTTGGTTTGAGTCAAACTGGGAAAGTGAGACTTGTTCTTCTAATCACTGAGTCAACCCACATCAGAAGGTCAGTCTGGAACTTTGCTCAAATCCCATTGATCAAAGTATGTGTAACAGAGACAAATATTGCCTCTGTTGGGTTTTGAACCTGGGTCCTCTGGCATCTAAATCCAGCACTCTACCGGTTAACCCGACCACCAGCCAGAGCTAGTAGGCATCCCATATACCTGTATGACTCTACCACATATGTAATGTTGTTAATGAGTATTACTTCTGTACTTTTTGAATTAAGAAAACACTTCAAAGTATTACTTATAATGATTCATTAGCATCCATATGATTCAATCTGAATATGAAAGGATGAGCAAATTGCTCAAATCTTTAGTTTTTCTATTATTTAGTGCCAGCTCGAGTCTCAGGCTCTCTAAACCAAATTTACACCTGAAGACATGCAATTTAGAGGGGGAGGAGAGGGGGGTTTCGGGCTTTCCCCAGAAAATTCAGACATATTAAATTAATTTAGTCCAGTTCATAACAATAGGCTCTTTAAACCAAGTTTAACACCTCAAGATATGCAATTTAGAGGCGGAGGAGAGGGGGGTTTCAGGCTGTCCCCAGAAAATTCAGACATATTATTCCATTCAATTCATTTATTGACAATTACCATGTCGGCATACAATCATGAAGATGAGTTACATAAAACAAAACATCAAACATAAGCATGAAAAGCTAAACATTAACTAATATATCTACAATGGACAAAACATTGGGTGAACAAAACTAAGCTAGTGCAAAAATTACTGGTATTCATAAAATTGTATAAGTGTTCATTGTTGACTTTCCTTTCTAGCGTTGAAACATTAAATATTAAATTAATTTAGTCAAGTTCATAACAATAGGCCCTCTGAACCAAGTTTAACACCTCAAGACATGCAAATTAGAGGGGGGAGAAGGGGAGAGAGGGGTGTTGGGCGGTCCCAAGAAAATTCAGACTCAATCAATTAAATAATATAATAATATTGTTTATAAAAATATGTTTATATGTTTATAAAAATATCCCTCCCCCTCAGCCCGAAACAAAATCATCCCTCACGTTGTTTAATTGTATACGGTAGGTATAGGAGGAAAAAAATGAAGAATCAAATACATGTTGATAAAAATTCATCTTAATTACGGAAGTTTGCATGGCATAAATCCAATATCATTAATGATTAAGAAATGCAAATGAAGTAAAATCCAGTTAATTCTCTTTGCTATGACACAATTTTCATCATAACCCTCTAAGGGCAGTAACTCTGACATGAATTTGATTGTCACAGTAATGGTCTCCATATTATAGAGAAAAGAGTATATCTGATAGAATTCTTTGAATTTTTTGAAAGAAAACAAATAAGGTTGCTTGGTTTCAAATTAGAACTTTATAGGAGAGTGGCAAATACATTGCTTTTCTTTGTCCCCATACATACCGGTATGTGGAATAGTTTCTATACATATTACACTTACATACAATGTTTTACTATTCTTAGCATAAAGATCGCGAAATTGTCATTAGCACAAGCAAATTAAATATAGATTGGAATATTCATCCCAATTTAACAGTTTTACCTATTACGCCTTCTTAACTTAAAGTTCATACCTTTCACTATTCAAAAGCTTTCCTTTCCATTATCCCAGAAGTATATTTCAAGACTCATTTTCATTTTGTAAAAAATTCTATCAGGAAAATAATGACTACCATGAATAGTTTCTACTTCATTTTTCCATTTTAAATTTTGATTTAGAATTCTCTAAATGAGACTCTTTCTTTGACTGTGGCAGATGTATTCATTTGGTATTGCAGCATTCAATTATTTGCACCATTATTATTGTAAACAAAAATCTGTGATTTAAAATAAGTTCACAATAAATTCAAACTTTAATAAGAGACAGGAATGTAAGAAACAGATGGTTAATACAATTTTTATATACAAGTTTTTAAAACTAAAAAGTTATCAAAATCAGCCAAGCTTCAGCTAGGGTTTTATCTATGGCAATAATACAAGGTTAAATATACTGCTAAAAGCTAATTATCAACACACCTTAACTTTCCTATGTAAAAAGGTTATGGTGGATTCAAATATCTGACAAATGATAATTAAGTTAGATTTACAAGGTAAATTTTTAAAGAAACTGAATTATGGTGATTGCATGAAAGAAGATTTGGGAGAGTCCCTCTCAGCATTAAGTAGACAGACTTCAAAACAATGATATATACACCAAGAAAATGCTTTGTCTGAGCTAAAAATCAATTAAATGTCAATGTTTAATTTTATTTTCTTGAGTTTATTAGTGAAATTGTATATTTCCTCTCTTACAGAGAGAGAGAGAGAGGAGAGAGGAGAGACAAGACAGTGGAGAGAGAGAGAGAGAGAGAGAGAGAGAGAGAGAGAGAGACAAGACAGTGGAGAGAGAGAGAGAGAGAGAGAAACAGACAGACAGACAGAAAGTGTGTCAGTCAAACACAGAGAGAGAGACAGACAGACACACAGACAGACGGACAGACAGACAGACAGACAGAACAGAACAGAAAGAGACTTGGTAGCCCTATTCCCTGCGGAAACTTCTTTATATATAATGGTACATATACAAATGTAAACCTGAAGATTTGAATAAGAAAACTAATCTAATGTAACTATCAGTTGTCATAGTGTAGTCCCTTGACATGGTCAGAAATTATGGCACAGTATAGATACAATGCATAATTTTAATTTAAAAATGCATTATTCATCAGTCCTCTTTTGAAAAGGCTTTTACTGTACACTGTAGTAATGCAATTACAGATTCAAAATAAATGGAATGCCTGTATCATTGATTTGCATTTCATACAATGGACTACAATTAAAATCTAAAGCTAAGAACTCATTAATTATCTCTTAGCTAACAATGCAACATGACAGTTTTTCTATAGAGGCTGCTAAAACTCTTGAAACAGTATATTAACACACAAATGTTCCCTTCCACCTTCTCATAGAAAAACCTATGAGTGAAATCCAATTATACATATGACATAGCTTTCCTCTATCATCATTTTTCGAATAACAAAAAAAAACCTTTAACAAACAATTCAATTTGACTCTCATCATGAAGTCATGTTGTAATGATGAACAATTTGCCAGAGCTTAACGATTTTCCCCTAGTACACCTATATATATATACTTACAGGCAGCCCCATAACCTGGAATTGGGGGTTCCTCTTAAAATCGTCCCCCATCTCTGGATGCGTGGGAACAAACTTCATAAATCACAACACGGCCAACAGTTATCTCTGATTGTTTTAAAAAGTCCCTTTAGAACTGTTTGCTATTATTTCTCACAACAACACAGAACCTTCATGTATATGCAGTGTTTGATTTAAATGCCCTCGGAGTCAGGTGGATAGATTTAGTCCCTGATCTTACAATATACTGCTAATTAAAAGGAGATGAATTAAAACCAGCGCTTAATTCTGCATTGTTAAGAAATGCTAAAATCCCTTTTTTTGTTTGTGTAACATCAAGAACTCGTGGACGAATGAGAGTTCAAATGACTCAATCACATTTCGGGGAATATCGAAGGGTTATCAGGAATTCTGATGCCATATCAAATCATATCGCAAGACTACAAACAGAGCTATTTTTCATCAATAATAGTTTGGTTATCATTCAAATTCTCTACATAATATTGAGAGGTACATTTCGGTATTAGGGGGCTCTGACCAGGGTGATAATCCTGTGGATTTGGCCCCCTGAACTATCTATTTAGTCAGCCCGACAGTTAGACAAGCTCTTGAAAAGCAGCGATAAATTTTTCTAAGTCCTTAAAAGCTCTCCCGAGCTTTGATTTATCAGCCCTCTCCATGAAGCAATAACACAGACATTTTCTATTGACAATGGTCTAAACAGCCCTATCTGAATCCTATCAGGAAATATGAAGGTCCCTCTATCACAGCCAACAGGGACTCAAAAACTGGTAGGTAAAACTTTATGTTGTTTATTTTAAATGTACATTAGCATAAGAACATGCACGATGCATAGGTAAAAAAAAACTTTAATAAGTACCAGTACATGTTCAAGGAAATTGTTTTTCTGAAGGTGACTCCTTCATGTTTTTTTTGTAACACAAAAAATGAAAAAAATTAAACGGTGAAGAATTAGTATGTGTTACATCATGACAGGACCATCTCCTGTAAGTCGAATCAGATGTCGGTTCAATCGATATTTGCTCCGGGGTTTTAGTCTCGCATAAATTTTGTACTGGGACAAAATAAATCACTGCAAATAATGATTGCATCAAAATTGAGGAAATGGATTTGCATGGATCACCTACTGTCAACATGGAAATGTCTGGGTGGAGGAATTTAGTTTTAATCGTGAATGTTACAGAGACTTTAGATTGCCACATTTACAGGTACTTGCTGGGTTGAAAATCTGTTATTTTGTGCCTGATTTAGATTTTTAATGTGAAATAAATTTTTGATATTTATTACTTTTTTCTCTCTATAACATGGGCACAAAAAAGTCGTAACTAAATGATGCAACGTTGGACCAAATTACTGGTAGAAGTGGTTCAAAAGTTAGGTGACTTAGTTATGACATTTTGCAATTTCTTAAACCTTCAAAAGTCTTACTTTTTAAAAACCTCCTTTTGGTATAGGCATGCTGGTTTAAACAATTCAAAAAATCTATAAGGGAAACTGCACAGAACAGAGAACTATTGCTGCAACTGTATCTAAACTGTATCAACTGGTTTTGATGATCACCATTACCGGTAAGCTAAAATGGATTCATTTTTGATACCAAACAATGATTCAAAGGCTTGCAATATCAAACATTGAATACAAATTTGTATTTCTCTTCTGAATTGAAAAAAAAAATTATGAAAAAAACTATAAGATTTTCAAAACTAAGTGTATATTTCAAACATCACATTACACAGTCAAATGAACTTAAGGTGGTATGGGACACCCGTCGATATTAACGTGAATAAAAGTACATTATAAACAAAATACTCTCACCGGTCTAGAATTTTCAAGTTTTACAATATATGTTTTAAAAATTTTCGGAAAGGTAAAAAATAAAAAAGTCCCAACGGGATTCGAACTATAGACT
Source organism: Magallana hongkongensis (assembly GCA_016163765.1). NCBI lineage: Eukaryota > Metazoa > Mollusca > Bivalvia > Ostreida > Ostreidae > Magallana > Magallana hongkongensis. The sequence goes on from WFKH01011925.1 coordinate 78,287,666, forward strand.
GACAGATTCGTAGTTAACGCTCTAACCTATTGCAGTACGCTGTTAGATAACAATTTCGGGAAAGAAAACATTTACAGATTATACTTGATTTTATTGTTTATTTCGATCTGATATGGATGTGTCCCATACCACCTTAAATAGTTTTTTGACTCTTGACACTTTAAAACCAATTTTTTAGTAGTTTGGGTAGAGGTATTCAAGAGATCCAAATGACCCAAAATTAGATGAACTTGCAGTTTAATGAACCTTATGATAGTCAGCTGTAAAGCATTATGAGTTAACTTTATCAGATTTAACTCCAATTAAATAGGGGTTGAAAACTATAAAAATCCACATGACAAGATACCCCCCTCCTTTTCCTCATGCACACCCACAAAAAAAAAAAAAACCCACATGCAATCATGCATTTTTTATATACAAAAAGAATAGTAGAATTTTCCTGAATGTATATAGAGTTCTGTATATGTTAGAGTACTCTCTATCCCACTATTCATGTCACTGTTTTAAATCAATGAAGAAAGTGGGGTTACAGTCAGACTTCGTTATCTTGAACTGGATGGGACTGTTTAAAAAACTTCGAGATATCCAGGTATTCAAGATTTCGAGGGTAAAATACTTAAACAAATAAGTGGTTGGGACTTACAAATCACTTTGACATACCCACTGTATTCGAGATATCAGTTTTCGAGATATCAAAGTTCAACTGTATATACATGTATATTGAAATAGGGATTCCATATATTAATCGAATAATTTCAACTTAACTAAATATTAAGAAGGATTATGTTACACAGAGTAAATCATCCAAACATATATTATAATATTTAAAATTTCTGTAATAGTCTGAACTTTTTTAAAAAGTTGATTAATCAAAGTAAATGCATTATATCATTAGAAAACCTTTTTTAACAACAAAAATTGTCTACTCTACCTGAATTAGTATATTACAGATACAAAACTACTCTATTAGATCCAAAGTGTACCTTCATCATTTGCTAGATTAAGACTGTCCTGTCTCTAATACAACCTAACATACTTATATTACCCCCTGGACGATCAACAAAATACATTTTTTTGATGAGTTTAATGATAGAATGAACACACGCATCAATACCAGTGCATCTTTGGAGATCACATTGTGTTAATGACGTCGAAGCGTGCGGGTTGTTACATTTAATCTGCCAATAATCCCTGGGCTTTAATCCGAGCCTCAACACTGGGGACAAACCCCAAAAGAAACATTTAAACATTTGTCTTCTATACATTCTAATCAAGCATTTGAATACAATTAAAAAAAAAAGATTAAATCATTTCGTTCCATACGGCAGCCATGTTACTATGAAGGAATTAGGACAAAAGGTTGTGTGTGTTTGGAAGTTCCGCTGATTTATCTCGTTAGTAAGTGTCCATAAGTAAGTAAGCATCTTTTTTTAACATCTGTGCATTTTGAGGATGTTTTTAGCCTAATACCTTACACATTTATATGATAGTATTCCTGTAAACATAAACAAGAAAATGTAACAATACAGTATGTTCAGTTCATTTTTAATCCTACAATCTAGAGTATAGTTATCCAGTCTCGGTGCTTAATATGTTTAACAAATCTTGTGAATTTTCAGTATAATGTCAGAAATTATTATTAGAAAATGCAAATTAACCTAAAATTTCACTGATATCTATGCATGTTTATTTAAAGAAGGGAGATCAACTGAGTAGTCAAATTTATAATATGAGAATTTTATTACATGTAACACGTACACAATACTTTGAGACCTATATATACTAAATATTCTCCTCTTCTAAAAACATAATTTATATCAACATGAAATTTGATTAACTTTGATTTTTAAACTTTCTTTCCTGTGCTTTTCCAGTAGATGCTCATTGTTAATAAACATAATTATTTATAAGATCATTTCAACATGCATGTATGAACATTTTGCTTAGACTTTTGTGTCAATTAGGGAAGAGTTCAACTGAGAATGACTCTTTTAAATTTCAATTCTGTTACTTAAAAAATCTCAAATTCATATTTTCCCCCCTGATGAATACTCTCAATAGCCCACACAGGGACTCCATGCTCCACTCTATTAGGCATTTGAAGTATCCAATGGAGAGAGAGAGAGAGAGAGAGAGAGAGAGAGAGAGAGAGAGAGAGAGATGTAACCATTCCTAGCATAAAGAAATTGTCATTAACACCATCAAATTAACTACAGACAGGAATATCTATCCCAATATAACACAGTTTTACCTATCATGCCTTCTAACTTAAGGTCAGACGACATGTTCCTCGAAAAATGATAATTATTTTTCAAATTTTTAACGGCCTGATAATATACCAAATTAAATTATTATTATTTATATCATCATTTTTAAAATGATTAAAATTTTTAAAAAATATATATTTATGCCAAAAATTTTTATATCAGCAATTCAAGTGTATTTTCAATAAGATTATATAGGAAATTGCATACATTAGTATCTTGCACAAATGCCTGCTAAGGTACCCTAATTTTTTGCAAGAAAGCTTGTCAAAGTAATAGTAAATCAATAACAAATTCCTAGAAAAAGTTATATAAAGTTGAGGAACGTGTCGTCTGACCTCAAAGTTCACACTCAATTCAAAAGCTTTCCTTTCCATTATCCCAGAAGTATTTTCATTTTAAACACATTTCTATCAGGAAATAATGACTGCCATGAATAGTATCAACTGGTACTTCATTTTCCCATTTAAATTTTGATTAATTCTTATACTTCAATTTATTGATAGCAGATTAGAACCGGTATTTTTGTGAACAAAATCTTTGATTTAGAATAAGTTCACAATAAACTTATGAGACAGAAATGTTAGGAACAGATGTTTAATGCGAGTTTTATATGCAAGTTTTTAAAACTAAAAAGTCATCAAAATCAGCCAAGCTTTAGCTATAGGGTCTAATCTATGGCAATAACACTGGGTTTATACTCCTAAAAGCTTATTACCAACACACCGTAACTTTCCTTTATAAAAATTGATATGATGTATAGATTCAAATATCTGACAGATGAGAAACATGTTAGATTTACAAGTTAAAATTAAGAAAGAAACTGAATCATGGTGATTGAAAGAAGATTTGGGAGAGCTCCCTCTCAGCAAAGCAAAGAGACTTCAAAACAATGATATATACACCAAGAAAATGCTAAATCTGAGCTAAAAATCTAAGGTTTATTGATTCAAGTGTATATTAATTAATAATAATCCTTTCCACTCTTAGAGAGAGCAAGAGAGAGAGAGAGAGAGAGAGAGAGAAGATTGATAGATGGGTTTAAACTGGGTGAATGTCTGAGAACACTAAGCGTATTTGAGACTGGCCGTGGGTTTCCGATGATGGACAGTATGCTCATTGGTCAAAACTGAATCTTCTATGACTTTGCTACTTTTGTCTTTACTTTTGGTCAATATTTCTAATCAGTCATAACTGTATTACAATTAAAAATTTAAAAGAAAAACATTGTTAATTTTTCTCATCAAAAGGGATCAATACCTGGTGTACCAAACACTGTAGCAACATCCTGGTATGTGATAAGTTTTATGTAGTCTCACATCAGATCTCTTAAGATTTAAGTTTTAATAGCTTGATAGCTAAAATTTTTCTTTTTTCTGTTGTAAACAATGACAGTAGCAGGGATTAATCTAGGGCATATATATTATCTACTACCAATGTTCAGTATTTTTCCCCCCAAGAGAAAATTTCCCCTGACAACCCATTTTCCACTTTTGATGAGTAAAAAATTCCCCATACATTGATAAAAACCTCACATAATTTGTTTATTGTGCTTATAGCTACCTTAAGGTATCCGATCCATAATAGCACCAGATTCAATGAATCTGGTTGCATAAAAGATGTGTATGGGCTTAATACTCTGTATACTTGGACATAATTTTCATGTTTAAGTATCAATATGTAAGAGAGGAATTTTTCCTAATAAGTGACCGTTTCCTTTTCTTGAAGAGTTGTCCCCCTTTGATTTTAATCTAAAAAAAATAATTCTAAAAAATTGTATTCGGTATAAAATTTATTTTCAATAGTATTTGTATTTGTAATGATTAAATACATCTTTCCACCAAAGCATTTATTGATATTCTTTGTTCTTACTTTTTTATTAAACGAAAAAAGTTTGTCTCCATAGACCTTAATGCAATCTTCATTAATTAATTACTGCGTAGTTAACAATATTTTTGAAAATTTCTCTCGGTAAATCTTTTTCTACTCTAAAATGCTTTGAATTAATATCAGAGTATTTAATTCATGATGAATATTCAAGGTTAGAAAAATTAGGTCCTAATATGGGTCGGATACCTTAAACAGGTATAAATATGTAAATTTTGTGAGCATTTGATTTGTTTTATTTCATGCACTCTAAATGGTCACAATTATATATGCTCAAATTCTGCTAATGGGCTTGAACCCTCTGGGCCCACCAGCAGGGCTTTAATCCCTGGCTGATTTTCCCCATTACAAACCATTTTCCAAATACAACTCTTTGAAAATTCCTTTTCTAATAAAAATTGCAATATAAAACAAATCTTTAAAAAAAATCCAAAAAGGTACTAATTTTGATTTCTTACAATTCTATATGGTTTAGCGTGTTATATTTCAAATATATCTACAATGTTAGAATTATTTAACAGATAGTGAAAGTCTGACAGTACTCTTAGAACTTAATTGAGGCAACAATACACTTTATAATTACACATTCACTAACAAAATAATATCAACAGAGAACTGTGTTTGTTCATTTCTATATATACTTATGTTGAACCTCATAATATACCAGTGAACTGGTCTTGAGTGAATAAAGAATTGAATTGGAATGTTATCGGTACAAACATTTGGTACCTTGCTCTGGTCACCAATTAAAAAATTATGTAGCACAAACAGTAACTTTCATAAATTTAATCATTATGTTTGCAATATGTGCAATTTCAAAAAAAATTCTTGAAACAATTATATTCTTAATTTTGTACATGAGATAACCTTTTATTTCCAATTATTTCTAATTTGATACTCACTAGATTATTAATAATGAGCTCATTTAATCAGATGGCATGCCGCTATCTCTAACATAAATAGGTCTAAAGGTATATTTTAAAAAACTGCCTCTTATGCAAAGAGCTTTGTGAGTTTGTCTGAATGTCATATGAAGTGTTGCAAAGAAACTATGCGTCAATATGTATAGATGCTTCATAACGGGTTGAATTATGTCATGTTGGTGAAAAATATATGGTGAATCAAAAAATAAAGTTTGAAACAATAGTTTCATTACCATCGTCCAAGACTTGGCGCTTCTGCTTCAAAATATTGGAGTAACTTCCCTTTCCGGAAGTTTAGGACATTACTAAGGAAGTGAACTTTTATTTGATTGTTTGTTTCGCGTTTTCTTCTTTAATACATTAAATTTCGGTAATGTGAATTGCATAGCATTTAATGTCATTTAACATGGATTTTAAATTGGTATATCTTTTTGAAATCTCGCAAATTTCACTGAAAATAAAAATTTTACCGGATAGACTAATCTCTATGTGACGTCACATTGTTGAAATATGGCGGACGCGGGAGAGAAGGCGAGGAGGCTCGTTTCTTTCTGAACCTCTTCTCTGTTTATTTTCAGGCTTTTTGATCCATATTTCACGTGAACTCGCCCTCAGGGGTGGGGAAGAGAATCATGGCCTCATTATTATGTGTTAAACAACCTGGGGGAAAGGTTAGCGTTCATTCGTCAGATGTAGTGGATGAGCTGATGATTGACAGTAAAGATCATATCAGAACAATGGTGAGACATTTGCTTATTTACTCCAGTCTTTGCTTTTGTTGTTTTAAATTAATTGATCTGAATTGATGTTTAAAGTCATTTTGAATAGGATATCTTATTATTTTAGGAAATAAAAATATACACATTTCATGTACATGTATCAGCTGTGTATGTAATTATTAACTTCTACTTCTACGTTGATACTTGCAAGAGGTCTCCGACCCATCACACAAGTTGTGGTATGAAGTCAAAAAAGAAGTGCACTTTAAAATTAACTATTTACAGGTGCAGGATAAAAACAGTATTGACTTAAATTGGATAAACTATGAGTCTGGTCTTAAATGACTCATAGTTTTCTATGACCAGTAAATTGGGTGGTAGGTCATTCCAGTCTCTGATTGTTCTGGAGAAGAAACTGTTCTTATATTGTTCCCCAGTGGAGCCTAGTCTAACTGACAGATGCTTAAGCTGTCAGCATTTATGTTTAATATGCTCCTCATTTCTTAGTTATGAAAAATCTCAAAGTTCTTGACTGTCTCATTCATATTAGTTATAATCATATTCAGTAAGCTATATGATTATTCATGATTGTTTGCATGTTGTTTTTTTTCACACAGAAAATGAATAAAAGTGATGTGTATAGAAAACGAGCAAGAAGACCGATGTCAACATCTGTTATCCAGTCTAAAGTAGATTCCAAAAGTTTGATAGGGCAGACACTTCGTGTTCAGGATTGGTTGAATGAGAAGACAGTAAAAGGATTGCAGGTAATGTATAGAAACCTAGTGATAGAAATGTCTTACCATTATGAACTTGTTGCATGATTCCACTACCAGTATGAGGTCATTATCTACCTTTTCATAAATATGTATATTTAAATTCATTAATCATCCCTCTATAAACCTTCTGTATATATGAAAAACCTGAAGGAAAAAAAAAAATGTGGGTTAAATTTTCTCACTGCATATATAATTATAATAGAGGGAAAATTGTTGCCAGTCTGAAGTGTAGAGTTGCATGTTTTTGCTAGAGAGTCAACTTTATCGTTCGCATTTATTTAACGTTTCTTAACCATTTAAATGTAAACACCCCAAAAGACAATCCTTTCTGCCTTTCTTTGGGAACTACAGCTCTGTACTACTGGGGGTTGAACTTTCATAATCTTTATTCTTACAGTTTGATATACCTCAGGCCTGGGTAGAAAAACAGGTATACAAATGTCATTTTATAGCTTACGTACTGCTCTTTCTCTTTTCTCTTTGGTCAAATGTACTTGTATATATAGCTTTATTTATTGTAGAAAAGAACAGGCTATATATGTCATGATTATATATTACAACAAGACAGCACATTGCATGTTTACTGATAGATACTTGTAATTAAGTTTCACTTTGAAATATATTCCCTGATGTATTCTTTATTCTATTTTCATGTCTTATATCATAGTATATACATTTATATAAACACAGTGCACAGCAATTTTGAAGTTAAATCAAAATTAAAAAGTTTAATGTATGATGGATGCATCACTTACTGAAAACTAAATGGTATTTAAAATTGAAACTTTATGGTCTCTTAAAATCAATTTTTGCACTTTGGTGATAGAACAAAAATGTCTTCTGATTTGCAGCTGCTGTATTTTTTAAAAAACAATTTGATTCACTAATCTCTATTTTGGTCATATATTGGGAATGGGGCACAAATCTTTCTGTGTAGGTTCGTAGTTTGTAGTTTTTTCTTCTTTCTCAGCTCATTAGATACATTTTCAGATTGTCAACTCAACATACCTAAAGGTAGGCCACCATGCAAATGAAACAGCATGGAAATTATGCATGGATTGATGTGAACTGTGATCAGCAAACACCAAGGCTATACCATTAATATTCTCAGCCTGTCTCAAGATTTTTATTTGACATGCATTCTTTTTAATAATATTTAACCCTATTGCCTTATTTAGCATCTTTAAAGCTTAAAAACTGTATATAAAATAGTCTGTGAATATTCTTTCAGTGTTTTTTGTTGTTTTTTTTTTTGAAGTATTATATCTGACAATTTGCATGTCTATGACTCTATATTATAATGCACAAATCTTTTTTTTTTTCATTCTATAATCTCAATTTTCCCCTTTTTAATGGCTTTTTGTTACTTTTTTAATGCATGCCAAACAGTAAAACACTGCTTTCCAAGATGTACATGAATTAGTAAATGTGCATGTTGTTTTTTTTAATAGACGTGAAATTATACATGTACAAATCATTATTCAAGTGGTGCTTTAAAATGTATTGAATATATCCTCAACTATGTACATGCATTCAAATATTTTCATATATTTCCTGGAATTGCATGTATAGATTGTGTACTAGTTAACAAGGTAGTATAACTGTGTAGTTTGAGTGGTGCGACAGGTTTTGATTTTCAATGACTTTTTCAGGAGAGATCGGATGTGGAGACTAAAGAAGCCCGTGAATTATACAACCCTCTTCTGGAAGTGGAGAACACTTTTGTCAGGGTACTACTTATCACACTTATACATTGTACATACAAAAACAATTTACTGAAACTGTTATGTAAATCAAGTACCAGACATGTATATAATGGATATCTAATATTATAATCTATATAATAAAATACTTCCAACTTCAATGTAAATTATGAAATTGAAAAATATATCTGAAACACTTCAGAACTGGATGTATGAAAGAAATTGATTAAATGACTTGGGCAAAGATAAAACAAAATGCCTGTATGAAATACATGTATGAATGCACATACACTGTATAATGGGAGACAACTCTAGTTTTAAAAAATATGATGGATTGTCATATACCAGCAATAAAGAATATGTTTAGACTAAATTATGCAGAGAAATAATTTGTCTGTAGAAAAAATCCTCTAGCATCTTTGATTAATTTCAGGATATGGAAAATGTAGTGAGTTCCAAGGAAGTGCTGGATCTAAGGAAGAAGGAGATGTTACACAAGAAGTGGAACGATCGTGTTTATGAACCTCTCCGGGAGAAAATCATTGACGTGATGGACGGAGAGGATTGGCCAGAGCTCGATCGTCGGAAACGAGAGCTGCATAAACAGTACCTGGAGTTTGTCAACGAAAAGGTGGGCACATGGGATTTTCCTTTTAAGAAAATTAATATATGTATGTATTGAACAAGTCAGTCACTGTTTAGGTACAATATGTCTACCGGTATGTAATATTTATGTACATGTATTTGTATTTTGCCATTTAGGTTCACTATATTTTTTTTATATCTTCCCCAATGAAATTAGAATTTGAAAATCAAAAAATGTATGACGAAAACTGATAATCTTTTAATTTCTTCCATGCTGCTTTTTTTTTCAGGGTCATGTATTTTTAGACACCATGGATCCCTCTGAGTATTATGCCCAGGCATTAAATGGACATCGACCAGCTCCTATCAAGGTAAATGCCCCCTTCCCTGACCCCCATTTATTCTAGACTGATTGATGCACAAATCTATAGATGTTTTTTAGAGTATATGAGTAATAAAAGTTGCGACTTATAATATAATGTAGATGTAAGAGAAATAGATTTTTTAATTCAGGTGTACTTTTCTGAGAAAAAGGTAAACGAGAATTCTGTTTCCCATGTGTAGTGACATTCATGTACCTGTATTAATTTCCTTACTTTATAGAAAACTCCAGCGTCTTGCTTTTTTTATACTTTAGATATTTACCAGTTATCGTTTTATGGAAAATATGTTAGTTTCCCATAGTTTATGTTTCTGTTTCTATATTCATCGCAAAATATCAAAAAGGTGTTTGCTTTCCCAACCTGAACATCAGCTTAACAGGACTTAGTTTGTACTTGTATGTCAACATGTCTACTTGTATGTCAACATGTCAACTTGTATGTCAACATGTCAACTTGTTTATGTGCTGTTTTGATAATTCTTTCAAAATTTCATTTTGTAATGTGTGATAAACATATACAGAAAAAGATATCAAAGATCTTTTTGATTTTGCAATAGCATTTATCCCCCTCCAAATTTGGGGGGGGGGTTTTTCCAGACTTAATGCGTTCATTGCTTACATGTACAAAATTGAACCACCAAAGTCTATCAGTTTATATCCTATATATTTAAAGATTATTCCTTTTTAAAATATTCATTTTTACAAAAATTGAACCTTCCTCTAGCTCTGTCCAACCCAATCAGATTTAAAAGATGATGATTATAAACTATATGTGGTCCGCATATTACTTGGATATGTATCTACTCTAATTGTCATTGTTTCTTGCTTTGTTGAACATTTATTTTCATGCTTCACCGAAGCAATGATTTGTGTTCAACAAATATGGAAGATGCCAGTGCTGTATACACATATTTCCTTTCACTGAAATATGACTCTATAAAAATTTACAGGCATATGTTTAGAGACACTCTGCCTTATCTGTACCCTCTCTGTCTTGAACTCCTTCATCTTGTTAGATATTACCTGTATTCAGAGGAATTTTTCATGCTCTATATATACCCTTAGTACAATCCTCTTTATTTCCCAACCAACCAGCATTCTTGTCTCAAATGGAGCAAGCACATGGCTGCTGCCAAGCGACGGTTTGACCACCAACACTACAAGGTAGTCATGGCAACTATCCTCTTTGTCAATTTATTCAGTGATTGTAACAACATTGCTAAAAACCTTTCATGAAATGCTTCTTTCTTTTATTTAATTTGATGTTTGTCTATTCCTTTATTTTTTTTATTTGAAAATTTGACCGCCAAAAACAATCACTGAATTTTGCTTGACAGATGTTGCCTGGGTTTTTCTCTCTAATTATCTTTGCAATAGGCACTTGATTTTGAGATTGCTAGTGCAAGCCACCAATTAATTGATCCCTCAAGAGTGTGTGTTCATTTTTCCCTTCTCTGATTATGGCTAGATTTTGACTAAATTTAGCCTAGCTATATTCCTCTCCTCTGCTCACTGCATTATTCATGATATCAAAGAATACATGACAAAATCTCTTCATTTTTACCCTTTGTCTGAATTTATAGCACAATGTTTAAATGAAGTGAGTTATCTAACTTTTACTGTATGAACTCCTTGCTTTCTGAAGACAAAGTACTTGAGGTAAGACTGTACAAAACAACAGGCATAGCTAGAGGGGCAAAAGCTGTGTTCATGCACCATGTATATCTTTTGTTTTGTTTATTGTCTAATGTGAAACTTTGTGCAAAATACAGGTAGTTTTTAATGTCCCTGAGTCAAGGCCGGTCACAGCACCAGCACAGGTAATGCAACACTCACCTGTTGTATCCGTGGTTACGTGGTATCCATGGAAACCAGACACTACAGTAACCAATCTGACACTAAACTTTCTGTTTGTAGTTTGTAACACAGGTAGCGGGACTTATGTGTTGTAATACTTGTTGGCTAATTAATTCAGTGAAATAATATTTCTATATATATACTATACAATAATGTAACATCTCTATTTACATAATTTGAAATAAAAATATTTCTTTTGTCTAAATAAAACTTGTAATGTAGATAATTTCGCTATCAAGAATACATAATATATAGTCCAAAGATAATACAATTCAAACTTGGCATAGCTGTGAAAGAGCACACTAAGGACTCACACAAAATGGTGAATAATGCTTAATGTACGTCCATGGCAAAGATGTTTTTTTTTATGAATAGTTTGATTCAGGTGAAGGTCATATGTGAGATTGTTCATGTTTTGTAATACATGTAACTGTTAATTTATTTTAATCATTGTCGGGGTCTTACAATTTCATTATTTATTGATTGCAGCATGAAATCTTGTCCAATATGTTGTATATCAGGTTTATGGCTATGGTGACCGATCATGAATTCTGACAGAGTATGTGATATTTGTAGATTGCCACGAAAGCGTTCCGGGACCCACTGTTATCTCAGGGTCGTGAGCGCAGCGCTGAGGAGAGGACAATTCTAAGATGTCTGACAGGAAATGATTACACAGATAAAGATATCGAGCAGGTCAAGTTGCCTCCCTTGCCCCTGGTTCCATTAGGGCGACATGGCACGGACAGCGTTAGGTGGCTTGAAATGCCCCTCCACAACATAGAAAGCACGCCTCGCATGGCCAGCAGGTCAGTAGTCATTGAACTGTAGCTATTCAGTGATGTGTGAAGGTTATGGGTAACACACTTTGACACGGTTAATTAACCTTGCAGAGAGATGTCTCTTTGCTTTGAGTGAATCTATCGAGTGCTCTGAGATAATGTTCTGCATGGCTGCCTTTTATACATATACTATATTTTTCTGGCATGGTCTCAAAAAGAATTCAGCTATAGAAAACAAAATTATTAAATCATAAGGTTAATATATTTTTTAAATTCTAAAAAAATAAATAGAAGTTAATGTGATATATATCATCTTACAGGTGATACCTGTATTTTAACAAAAAAAATGTTAAATGTAAATTAGTTCTCAAATGCATGTGTAAATTAAAATATACTTTTTGCTTACCCTTGTATGAGCATGTGTGTTGCATGAATTGTGATACCTTTGTAGGAGAAATGCTAACGAGCATGGTATGTAAAAATATCTATCTGTAAGCGAGATTTATGTAATATTCAATATCTGAATTGATATAGAGGCAGGATGCATGCTTGGAGAAATTTCAGTAAGTCTAAAATAGATCAGGAATAGATAGGATGGCTTCTCTTTCACAGCATGTTAATATAATGGCACCACACTGTCACATGATCAGCATGTGATAACACTCACCTGCATGATCACATGACATACCATGTGACATACTGTCTATTATTCACTGTAGTCTAGCATCAGTTGAACAGAGAATTTCATGCAGGTTTTACATCTGTATGATACACATAATATATGTGTATACCCTGTATATCTGTACAAAATATATGTATTTAATCTTTCAAACTGTCAGCTATCATATCTTTCTATTCATTTGATCACCACCAACATTTGTTTGTGCTTATTTCGCTTGGTATTACATGTATATGTATTGTGTTGCTAATTTTTCCTGTACCTTTATTTAGTACGGTCCCATTAACATTGAAAATGGTAAGTTATTGGTATTTAGTCTAGATTTCCAGATTGGTATTATGCAGAATTACCTCCCTTTCAGTTCAAC
>WFKH01011925.1:78300692-78312702 GCA_016163765.1 Magallana hongkongensis
CCAAAAAAAAAAAAAAATTAGAACAGACCATATGTTAATAAACCTAAATAATATAATCTATTTACGTACTTGCATTTAATTATTCTTAAATTAACTAAACTAAATTACTTATTATTTAATCCTTGCTATAAGAACTCTACAGAATTCTTCTTGCAGTACCATAATTGTTTCTCCCATCCATCTTAAACCCAAATGTGGTTAGAAAAAATAACCACTATTGAAATATATGACACCTGTCTGTCATCATGAAAACAACTCAAGGTCACTTTAGCAGACAGGTTGAGTTGTTATGTTTCAAAAAATATCATTTAACATACATTATTGGTCACTCAATCATATATACTGTAACCAGAGTCATATCCTAGAGTTGTTGATAAAAAATTTTTATTTGATTGTAAATGTATCATATCCGTAATTTACATTTATCATATGCTTGATTAAAATAGTTAGATTATTAATTATTTCCAAATTAGAATTTAGTGCTGATGTTTTTGGAATTTTTTTTATTGGCCGAATTATTTTTTTTTTTTCACATGAGTTGAATTAATATTGTATGGCTTGTAGGAGTTTCTTTTATTTATATTTTTATTGATATTTTTAAAAGTATATACATGTATTCATAATTGTTCATATTAAACTCATGCATCTACAGATCAAGATATTAAGAGATCTGTTGGTGAAATTAATTTCTATAAATATACTAGTATTGATTCTCCAAGATGCTAACTACCTTCAACTTTATAAATATAAAAAAAACTCAATTAATGATGCTTGCATGGACTAACTCATAATTCAGATGATTCCAATTAAATGTAGTTAGGTTGAAAGAAGAAAAATAGATCAATAAAAAGTAATTATATAAAATAAAAGTATTTTATTTTTAAATACAGGGTCATTATTCACAAGAATTATTGAATTTTTTTTATCATTACTTTATAGATGCATTATTTCATATTTCTGTGAGTCTGAGAGAAATAATCATTTTATACAGATCTATGAATTTACACACAATTTTTTTGTACATGATTTATAATGATGACATTGTACATGGTTATGACTTATGAGTTGTCTTTCCTGATCTTTACAGGCGAAGAATGCACGGTACATTCAATCAAAGTCAGTTAGACTTTGAGCAGTGGTCCAAGGCTCAGCGAGATCGAGCCCAGGTTGAGATCGAGATGCAGACTCAGAAGAAGCGCATGTACAAAGAAGTCCCCCCATTTAAAATCCCCCCTCGTGAGATCCCCTCCTCATATCTCGAGCCCAAAAATGTTGGCATTCAGACCATCCCAGAGGAACTTGAGCAACTGACTCTCAAAAACTGGGTGCCTTCTAATGAATCAGCCTCCATACCAGTTATGGCATCTTAATGTCCATCTAAGATAGAGGACAGTAGATTTTTATTGTGACAATATTTTTCAAATTTTTCATGCATTTAATAATTTTACCATAGAAGTGCTATATATAATTATTATATTTTAGAAAGAGGGTTGATAGATGTATTAAAATTAAGAGATAGGGGGTTGTCTTCTGTAATCTATAATGCCTGCATGAAATATAATATTTTCTTGTGACATGCTGCTGATATAAATATCTGTGATATGGCATATATTTAGATGTCTTAGATTTTAAAAAAATTGTATAAAATTTGATGTTTTTGAGTGTTAGAACACCGTCATCTTTTTTCATCTTTTTAAATTTTTTTTTAAATCTAAATTTACAAATTGTACAAAATTTTTACAAATTTAAAATTACAATTACCAAACAGCCATGTTTGTTGTAAAAAAAAAAACAACCAAGAAGAATTTGAAGTGCCTATCTCTGTATTACTTTCAAATGTTTATTTTTTGTGAAAAGTCCTCGAGCTTGCACCAGACAAAACTAAAATTCTAGTGGATTTCAAAATTTTTGCCTCAAATTTGATATCTTGTCTATTTGTATATCTATTTTAGCAAAATATTTTTTCTACTATTTTTTATTTTTTTGCATTATTAAGTGTGAATTTTAGACATGATGTGTTTTTCTTAAAACATGTATCTCTTGTTTTGATCAAAATATCCGTCTTAGAGTCATGATATAACAGGGTTTGTTTTATATGTTGAGCTTCATGGTTTGACACAGTGTACATTGCTCATTGTTTGCTGTTTCATGGTGGTGCTAGCAGCTGCCTACTAGTCATATATACATGTTATATAGTATACAGAGTTGTCTCCACTTAGTATGTGTAAGTTTTGATCACTTCTGTATGATAATTAAAGAAAACATTATCATTTAAAACAAATTAAAAAAGATATTTGTAGATACTTTAAAAATTGCACTTTTTTATATGTTCATTTTATACTTCACATAGAAATTAAACTACAATTCTGAAATAAACACTGGTTTTTGTTGTCGATTTTGACACTTTCATTGCTAAATACTTGGTTTATTCCCATTTTTTTTTTTTAAATATGAGAATTCCTTGCATGCTCCTTTGTAAAAGTAAGTATGTTAGCAGATCTAACATCTAACTTTGATTAGATTGGGTTTATTTTAGCAGTAAAATCTAGTTCTTAATTGTAGTATGACCGATAATATGGACATGACAAATCTGATCACTCAGAATGAAGTACAGTTTCAGTGATTATGCATGCATGCCTATATAACAAATTAATGATTACAATGAGGTCAGTTTTTATGATGTATGGTAAACAGACAGTAATTGAAATTTAATAACAAATTGTGTATATAACAAATCAAAAGTGTTCGTTCCCTTAAGAAATTCCATTTGAATCTATTTTACTTTTACATGTATATGGCTATAAATCTCAGATGAGAAATTATTAAGGTTTTTTAAAAACTTTCTTGATACTTCATTTACAATATTTACTTGAATTTTATGATAATTATATATTTTTTTTTATTCCTAATTGGAAGTGAAATCTTAAGGAGACTGGATGGTCATGCAACAAATTAACTATCAAATCTTCCTTAAATTTTTCGGTATGATTTGTTTAGCTATAAACTATCATTTAGTAAAGAAAATGTCCATATATTTCAGCTTTGAAATTTGAATATATCTTTATACAGAGCTCTTCTTCTTAAGAGATTAATATAGTCTAAAAATGGCTAGGACATACCTGTTAACCTTTCAAAGCTGCTATGTGGGAGAATCTCCCCCTTACATGTACCAACTTGGCTAAGGGGGAGATTTTGCATAAACGACCTAGTAGGACCTTCCGCTGCCCTCTTAATTGATATAATACAGTGTCAAGAATATGAAAACTATCATAGTATGTCAATTTAATGATTGCTGGTATTAGTTGTATTCTTTCCCTCTGAAGTGAAAATAACAACAGAATATTGGGTAAATTATATTTTCATTTAATCTCAAAAAATAAAAAATGCATTGTCACAAATATAGTTACATATAATTTTTATTTTATCACAGAAAACCATTTCTTGGACTTGCATAATGCATCCATGTCAAGATGCAATACATTATAGAAACATATATGTACCTGAACAAAATTAATGGTGATAAATAATAAAACACAAATTCAATGAAATCAAGTCACGCCTGTCTTGAGCCTTCACAAATTTTACGGCATTGCTTTTAATTAAGTCTGCTTGGTACTTCCGTACATCGCATTCTTTATTGAATTGCATACTACATGTAGTATACATTTACAGCGGCATATTGCCCTCTATGTATTACAATTGTTTCAACAAATTAATTTTAAAAAAGACGTTGGAATTTTAGTATATACATTAGAGAAAAATAAAATGTACTATTCCATTCAGTAAATTTTCTACTATCTATACCATTGAAATACAAAACAGGTGGGAATCTTGGTTTTTGGTTTTTTGGCTTTTTGCTCTCTTAATGCATTATGGCCAACACTGCGTATATTGTGCTCGTGTCATCTAGTTTAAATTACAAAGTGTCTTCATTAGTTAGGTTGTAAATGTACTCTTAAACAGACACAGGTAAGACACCTGTAAATCAATATCCACGTGCAGATCATTCATGCATCATTATCATTGGTTCATCAATTATTACACAATCGTTAATTATTAATCCTGAGATAGATAAAATACTTCATTTAAACAGATCATACAGATTACAGGTGTAAAAATAAACTGATCATAATGACTTTATTATTATAGTCCTACAAATGGACTGAATGATATACCCTCTGTCTGATCAGACAGCGACAGAACATCTCCATGTGACTGCAGGTTACACACAAACAGATATGCAATTTGAATGAATTTCTAAGACAAAAGACGTTCCCAGCGGGTCAGAATTTAGGAACATGGAGTACCATGCCAGAATTTACAAAAGCATGCATACATAAATGATGACATTTAAACTTAATTGTTTTTTCCATGTGTGTGAGAATGAAAATTATTTCAAGAATGTATCTATAAGATACATTTCATGCTCTATTGAGGAACTGGGTTTTATATTTCTGTAAAATCATAATTTGAAAAAGAAAAATCACATCTTTTGTATGATAAAAAGAATACAAGAAAATTTAAATAATAAAGAGACAATGCACAGCAATAAAAAAAATACATCAGCCTTGAGCAGTACTGATGTTGGGAAGAATTGGCTTGGCTCCGATCAACTTATCTGAAGCACCGAGTCTTTGGTGAGACTAGTGTACCTCCTGTCATAGTCTGGCCAGAAATCGGGGGCAATTCTGGCTGCATCCTTGTACAATGGCTCCAGCAGTCTTCTGTTCATTGTACCAAACCTAGTCAATGACATAGTTTATCATTACACATGCATAAACAGCTAATTGGCAAAAATCACATTAGCCGTGGAAATGCAGCAAGCTAAACTCAAAATTACATAAACATGGTTGTAAACTTGACCTGGGATCATTCTTGAAATGATTTCAAGCATTATGAATAATGAGCATATTTGTTGCTTTTTTTTTAAAACACAAAACAGCATTGATGAAATAGAAATTTGATTACAGCATGTTCTAAATATTTGTCTTACCTGTTCCCTGTTACTTTGAGCAAAAAGTTCCAATATGCTGGTCTTAAATTGTGTGGTTCAAATACAGCCTAAAAATAATAGATCAAAACACATTCTAAGGTATCTCAGCTCAATTCAAAACAATTTTCTATGAACTATGACAACTTTTTGGGGGAATTGAAGGTAATTTTGTCTATATATTTGGATTTATAGTAACAAATGTAAATACCAGTACCCATTTTACTTACTACATGAAAGACAAAGGCAGTTGATATGGAATATATGATGATGTCAGCACAGCGGATGTATGGAAGAAAACCCTTGCTAATACCCTTAAAATACAGCACCTA
Organism: Magallana hongkongensis; assembly: GCA_016163765.1. Classification (NCBI taxonomy): domain Eukaryota; kingdom Metazoa; phylum Mollusca; class Bivalvia; order Ostreida; family Ostreidae; genus Magallana; species Magallana hongkongensis. The sequence continues at coordinate 78,306,015 of WFKH01011925.1, forward strand.
AAATATCAATGAAAAGCATGATGTTGACTTTCTTTGACCCTCAGAAGCATATGACCCTCAGAAGCATATGAAACAACAATAGGTTTAAATGAGTTGGATTTAATGTAAATAACAAGCATAAGAAATTTAAAAAAAACCAAAAACTCACTGGGTACAAACTTTTTGTAGAACTCTTTTCCAAGAGATTCTATGCTGTGTACTATATTATGGTTAAACTTTTGTATAACACACCTCTACTAGTTTGTATGCTGTGATTAATGCTTGTTCTACAGCATTATCCACCTCTGCTAGTATGTATGGTATGGATAATACTATGGATAAAACATCACACACCCCTACTAGTTTTTATGCTGGGATTAATGCTGTGGGACAAAAGTTCAACTACAGCATTAATCCCTCTGCTAATTTACATGCTGTATATACTGCTATGGTTGAACTTTTGGACCACAACATAACACACCTCTGCTAATTTCTATGCTATGTATAATGCTATGATTATACTCAACTCTGCTAATTTAAATATGCTGTGTTGAAAGCTACATATGTATGGTTGTACCCACCTCTGCTAATTTATATGCTGTGTATAATGCTATGGTTGAACTCTTGTACCATAGCATTGACCAGCCTGCTAAAAATCCTGCTAGCAAGCCATGGACCTCACTGTCTTTATTTCGAAGCCAACGAAGCAGGCAATTCACAATCTGAAAAAATCCCCACAACAACATAAAGCTAACAATTATTTATTTCTTGTTTGTAGTAAGGAATTCTCAAACATGAATTCTGTATATCTTATGATGAAATAAAACAAATGAATATAGTTTTTCACATCAATCTGAAAACGTGATACCTTGAAAACAGCACTAAAACATCCCAGGAATGCCCCAAGTTTGAAATTGTCTTGATGTTTAATGGCATGCCATACAGCACTTGGGTTTTTATATATCCTGGGCAAGGCACCCAATAATTTGACTCCTCCTTGAACTAAGTAGCCAAGTCCAAACATCTTGATAAAACTCTGTAAAGAAATGAATCAAAGAACAATATAAAACTCTCTTAAAGATCGAGTTTTACAATGGTCCTACCTGGACTATTGCTCAAAAAAGATTTTATTTCAAAAGTAAAGGTTAAAATATCTTGATTCCTTGAAGAAGTATATTTGTCATAAACAACTTCATTTCATTCCCTTGATTCTTGAACATTGAATTTTTTATATTATTAAAATGTATTATAGTATTCACTATGATTTTAATTCAAATGAATGAAAAGTTTTCTAACTGGGAGCACAATAACTTTTTCCTATTCAACAGTTTTCCAACTATCAATATTAATTAAAAATAAAATTGCTTAATTGGTATGCATCACAATTTACCAAAAATATGAATAAAATGGAGGAAACAATTAAATGACCTTGACCTGTTTTGACCTTTAACCTCTATAAATGAACTTACCTTAGTGACATAATGTACACATCCATAACTGTGCTGACACAGAAAGTGTTTGGGTGTGGTCTGTATGGATTTATTGATTCTTTGAAATGTTGATGACTGTGATAATCGACTAACAAGTGTGTTGCCGTGACGTCTGTGATTTGGCCCCTCCTCTCTTTCTGCGATTGGCAGCTCATCTTTACCAACTAGGAAACTGCAATGAAATATACACTATTTATCTGATGCAAACTTATAACATCAAAAAATGTAGACAAATTTTAAATAATGAATTATTGGTCAAATGCACATCAATAATGCAGTGTGCATTATAGAATTATTTCAAGTGAACAGGGTTTATCATACCCATTACTTACCTTAGTGCACCTTTTGTCTGCTCCGCCAGATGACCTTTTCTGAAAAAAAAAAAACCCCAGAAAGATTAAATGAAATCAAAACCTGGATTTTTATTCAACCGAAATCTTGCTTCATACCATGGTACATGATTTACTGCTGTGATTAAGAATTTGATATCTCATCTGAGATAGTATCTGGCCGTTATGCAGACAGTTTAGTAACCCAAGTCCCTACCAAGGACCGGGAGTTCACACTCCTAGAGGATAATGTGCTTGGCCTAGAGTGACTGTGAAGTCTGATACTGGTATTACGATGCGATCTGATACAATCTGTATACAGCCAGTTTATTGTGCGATCCTCCATTCCTCTATGGCACACTTGGGAGGACCGAGATCCATCAAGACACCGCCATTGCATCACATGTCCATCATTATACTCAAATAATGGCCCCTCCAAAAATGCACTAATGCAAATATTTTAATCATTTATGAAACAACACCATCAAGTGTGATGAAGCTCCTTTTGCAACTGGGTCATTTAGGGAAAGTTTCATTGTGCAATCCTCAAGGAATTTCATTTTGTAAGGAGTAGCTGTCAAAATTTATTTTGAGCGGAGAAATTATTCACACTACATTGCGGAGATATTCTCCATTTAAAACCCTTAGAGGACTTCAGACCTGATGAAAACAATTACATCTGCATCTTGCTGGAACCTCTGTCCAGCTCATAATTTTATTTAGCTGCATGTTACATAAACCCCGTGAAATAAAATAATGCGCTGCAAGAAAAAACTCTTTTATGGCGAAATAAATCTTGGTTTGGATGCCACGCTGGTATTGAATTTTGGGCTATTACTACTTTATGGTTTGCCGTCTTTTAATAACAGAGAGCAAGATCTCCGGATGATTTCTGAGAGTCAATATTGAAAGTAACAAGTCTGTCTTCTAAATCAGGAATAATATCAATTAATGGGCTCTATCTCACAACCATCTAAAAATAGTGAAGTCCTTATTTCATTAAGAATATTTTATCGAAACTATAGCTGAGACAATGGGGTGCTTTTAAGGTAATAAAAGTTACATCATTTCAGCTCTGGACTAAAAAATTTGTTCAAAATCCTGCTTCAAAATGAGAATACAAAACTTTTGAGCAATACCATAGAAACGGTTCGTTTGAGTAGTCTCCCTTAGACCATATAAATATTTGCCACAATAAAACTGATATTGATCGGCTCACCCATGCAGAGAGATGATAGAATTCAGCCAGGCGTGAAACAATTAGGAATCATTTAAATTCACCTGTGTGTGCAATTGACAAAGAAATAAAGATAAATAAACAAAAATCTGCATAATCAATTCCATTATACGAGGTTTACTGGGCTATAAAATGGAAAGATTGACTTTTTTGGCAATGAATGATTTATGTTTTTCAGATGTCAAAAGTGTTAATGCTATCAACTCAAAACCATGCCCTATGAAATCTTTCATTAATTACCACCCAGATATTTTTGTCAAAAATAGAATATATCTTGCATTAAATGACTATGAAATACTCTAATTCTTAATTGCAATACCGGTATATATTTTTTAAAACAGATGATTTTGAATAAGTAGAATTCAATTTTTCCCTATGCAGTGTGACACATTTATCTAGTTGAATTCATTCATCCTCATGATAGTTAATTTTTTATTACAAGCATTTTCCTGATATTTTTTGGGCAAAAGGAAATGTAAACAGCTATATTAAGTTATTTATTGTTAACATTTTCTACCATCCATTCTTCCTAGTGTCATTTCCTTCATTAGCACACTTTACTTTCAATATCCCTAATTAACTTAGACAATTTTAAAACTATAACTAGCCCTTCCCTTAATTCTAGATCAATATTTGTTAGAAATACTTATAATAAATATTATTACCTTGAAGAAATAAGGAAGTATTGCCCATTCTACTTTAGCCTCATTCACTCCCCCCCCCCCCCCCCCCCCCCCCCCCCCTTTATTTAAAAAAAAATCTGAGTCTGATGGAATTCCCCCCTCTCCGACCAACTCCAACTCTAATGAAACAGGTCAAAACAAAATGGACATTGGGTTCAAACAATAATTCCTTTACATCTCACTTAAACTCTAGCCTGCCCCCACTCACTTCATTAGACCCTGGCCCTATAACTCTAACCCCCCCAAAACCTCTATCCCCAGTTATCCATCAGTATTTGACAGGGATTGAATTCTGGAGGAAATCAGGGCTTTGTTTGGCTTTGGCTTTCAGGCTTTGTGTTCTTGATTAATCTACCCTTCTCAATCTCTCCGATAAACTTGTCCCTTCTCTGTTCACACCCTCATATGTGATTATCCGCAGATCTACACTGATGGATCTCCCGATGAATTGATACAGCCGTTATCTTTTTGATTTATTAAATCTCTCGAGTTTCTTTATCTTTTCTTCATTTTCTGGCAATTTTTTTCTTCTCTTTTTTCTACTTGATTGATATCTTCAAAAACTCCAATCATCAGTTTCAACAATATACTGGAATCTGACTTTCAACATTTCCGAGTCTCTGGCACAATCACTATTCATAGTTTTTTCCCCTTTTTTGTCCCTATACTTCAAAGTTACAGTAAATCACAATAATTTATCGCAAAATGGCTTTGCAAGCAAGTAATCTTCAGTTCAGAAAGACACAAATTATTATGTTTCTAATGAAATCAATGAACTGGTAGGATCTATGAAATATGTTTCCTTTGTATGTATCAAAGTCAATCATATGTTCAATTGAAAATTGAGATAAACCTGGGCTGAAGCTTTTAAAATCAAACTGCATGCTAATGATTGTACAATATCCATGTTTTAAGCTTTATTTTCAAGATTACTAATGATTAATTTTACACTTTTATCTAAAAATCTCTATATATCTTTGCTGTACATACTACAGATTCCTTATTTTAGGTGAGTTCTTAATCCTGCGATTCCACTGTTTAGTCTCAAATTGCAAGCATCAAACTTTATTATTATTTCATATAGACTAAGTTAACAACTGTCAGAAAAAATAATAGCGAAAATAAAAATTGACAAGAGGACTGCTTTTCAAGATTTTACACTGATATTTATTCCTTCATGTGTTTAATAAGGAATCTAGAAAATATATGTTTTATGAGAAAAACCAGAGTTAGACACTCCATAAATCTTTACATAAGGTGCAGCCTTCCAGCATGAAATAACAGATTTTTTCGTGACACAACTGCGTAGTTATGAATACTTTGCAAATTGTTTTGAAAATAATTTTAATAAATGTTTGTGTCTGAGGACAATGATCCATGTTGCAAAACAATGGAATTTCTGAGAAGACAAATTTACATGTCTTTCAAATTTACTACCAGAAGTCAGGAAGAAATTTTATGCCATTCATTAAAATAAATTTAAACCTTCTGGAGTTATGCAGAGTTTATTCTGTCTAGGTAAATTACCATATATTCCAATGAATGCACAAGCTCCAGTGTGTGGCCTTAAAAAACCATCCTCTAACTCCCCAATGAATGAGCAAGAAAAAATTAAGGGCTTTAACCCAAGCATTAACAGTTGCAATTTTCAGATTTATAAATGCAAATGACATTTTCCTAGAAATAACTTTGTGATTTAGACAAATTGATGCTTTGAAGAATTTTAATTACAGTTCAATTCAAGTGTGCAAATAAATTGATAAAATTAATTTTAACTTCTTATGTAACCTTGACATAGCTTAACCAAAATGACTTATTTAAAGTTGAAGGTCATAACAAGCGAATGGAGTCGGATAAAAGAAAATAAAGGTTGTACCAATGAAAATAATTTCATGAGGAACAACAAATACAAAAGGTAGATTAATAAATTTATAGGGACGGATAGATGGACAAAGAAAGACAGGCATGTTGCTGCTAAATAATAAATATACCACAAGCTTTTTTCATAAACAGCTTAACAAAAGGAATTTTAAGGAATGCCCAGAGTCAGGCTTCCTTGGTCAGCTGTGTTCGACTAAAGATTTGCACAAACATTGACTGTGCCTTTTTTTTTTCGTGACGAGTGAAACAAAAGCTAATGCTGTCAGACGACCACCATCATTAATAAAGCCTTGACATTTATGGAGAACTCTAAAAAGCTTAATTAATAAAATCCATGCCAGCTAGTGTCTTCTGCCTTTTCTTTTTCAACTGCAGATCTAAGACGCCGAACCACTAATCGACTAGCCTCCCTAAGACTTTCTGACATATTTTTTGATATTTATTCTTTGAATACTTGCTGAAATGGAGAAACGAGCTTGAAAATGTATAAATGCTGAATTTTGAGTATAATTCCGTTCGAGATTCGAGATAATCAAGTCAACACACAAGGGTGAATAAATAATCATGAATACTCCTACTATTTTTCAGTGTGTCAGTGTCACGTCAAAAGACAGACAATGTCTTTACCTATTGTTAATGATAATGATTCTTATTCATAGATGGCATTTATTGATGAGATTCCAGCATTATTCAGAGTTGACCAAATGTGACTACTTAACAATTGAATGATTTACCGCATGCAAATATGTATTTGCAATTAACCCCTCATGCTTTCAAAGGTCAAATATTAGGCAACAATTGGAATTATTTAACAAACAGGGAACTGTAATCTTTTAGATGGTCAGTGCTCCTTCAAATAATAAAAGTGCAATTTGCTATCAACTGTCAACTGATATCTTTAGTTCCTCATCCTCATGGTAACGGTTTGATTACCAGGTACCGTAATTCAACTGTCTACTGCTAACATTGTATTGATAATGGTCAATTCTTATCTTCTGTATCATTACCAGTACTTTCTAATAAATGTACTGGAGCTTATACTGTATCATTACCAGTACTTTCTGATTAATGTACTGGAGCTTATACTGT
>WFKH01011925.1:78312712-78353341 GCA_016163765.1 Magallana hongkongensis
ATTACCAGTACTTTCTGATAAATGTACTGGAGCTTATACTGTTTGATATCAAATGAGGGCTGGATTGTTGTGGCCACTGTTTAATGGAGTTTTTATCTTCTTTAAAAGAAGAGCTCTAAATAAAAATAATAATAATAGGAAAATATCAAAATTTAAATCGTAAATTATTTACGGAAAATTTCTTCATTAAATAAATTTTTTTATTATATACCCATCAGTTTTCCCTTCTTGATACTGTCAATTTTACAGAGTGTGATCCGATTTTCTGGATCACCACACTGTGGTTTTCCAATTCCGCATCACCACTCTCTGAAACTGATGACGTAGTACGCATTAAATAATGTCTGTATTTTAGCGCGTTTTTAAAAAGTTCGTTTCAAAATAGCATTGTTATATAAGTAAACGTCATACAGTTGATTTTAAAAACAAAGTTTTGTAATTAAAACTTTTAAATAGACAAGGGTATATAATAAATTTATCATTATAACAGTAACTTGATCCAAAGAGCCAGGATCACGTCTTGTTGCCAGGTGTGGATCATCAGATCAAACTCTACGCGATCCGCACCTGGCAACTCGACATGATCGGACCCTTTGGATCAAGCTACTGTTATAATAATATATATATAGCTTGATACAATTCATATCTTAAAAAAATTAGGTAGATCTGATGGTTAATTTGTTGACCACCCAGCCTCCTTAATGATTAAATCTTTGATCACCGATCTACATATATATAAGGTATCTTACTTTTAGTATTTTTCCTGATATATGTAATTGTATCTTGTCTGAGTGTTGATATCTTTTGTTATGGATATCGATATAATATATGGATATTGGTTACTGCTGCTATTGTTGGTTGTGGATATCTTGGTTTTCTGTCGATATATTTTGCTATGGATATCATTAGTTACTGTTGATACATGCATCTTCTGTTAATGATAACATTAGTTACTGCTGATATTGTCAGCCGTAGATACCTAATATTTCTGTTGATATCTTTATACCAGGATATGGATATCTTGTTAATACATGTATAGATAGCCTTGGTTAAAGATGCTTTTATCCTAGGATCTGAACACCTTTGTATATTAGTTAACTGCAAAAATAATGCACAAGAATTGAATAGGGGCATGTTTAAATAATTGTTTCAAAATATAGATTGACAATACTAAGATTCTAAACAGCAATACATTATATTGTCTTCAATTTCTATAGAAAAACATGTTACCACTGCAGCAGTTGGCAAACCTAATTAGCTAAATTGTTTGAAAAATGTTTTACAGTCCAAATTTAACATTTTCAATTTATAATAAATTGGTAAACTATGCTTATGTTTGTAATACATTTCAAAATTGTACAATAACAGTATTCCTATAAATCAGCACCTCATTTCTTCCTAACAAGAATTTCCTTGAAAAAATATAACTGTTCTTTTTAAAATATGGAATTTATAAACAAGATAAAATCAAGGCCGCATTATTTAAACTTGGAATATAATGAAATATTTTTGTCCTTTCTATGTTTTATACATGAAGAATCTATATTTGTCAGTTTCTGCACTAATTGAACAAAACAGGTGGTATTCTAAGTACATAAAAGTAAACTTAAGTGGTTTAAGTAAACATATATCGTTCTATTACAAGGTGAAATAGCTTTAGTGCACATTCTTTTACTATAAATACCAGAATAATCAAGGATTTATTATTATAAAAAAAGATAGTGTTTATTTCTACTACGTAAACAAGTTATAACCATCCCCTTTTCACAAAACATCAAAGATACAGGACTGTCTCCAATGGCTTATGATGGAACATGTAGTTAGATCCCTCAGAAAAATTCTGACGAGTGGAATAAGTACAATATATTATATTATTTACACGATTATTTCAGTCTATTCAGTGTCACTGCGACTCTAGGAATATAAGGGCAAGATAATTGTACACCAAGGATATAAATAGGTGGCAAAGATGAATTTGCCCTCTGAGACCCGAATAAACAATGGTGACACATAATGAAGAGGTAGTTTTCACTGTCAGGGTCTGGACGACTAATGGGGTGCTGAATCCGTCTGCTTAGCAGTCTAATCATGATAATGGCCGACCAGTCAACATTACTCTTGGTCAAAACAATCCCGTACATCCTCTAATATGACCATGCAATGATGATTAAAATTTTGCAGACTTCCATGCTAATTCAAGCACCAGATCTGAAAAAGTGGGGGTTAAGGTGGGTGCTGCATGGCTATATCATCTGTAAAGCTAAGGCTGGATGGCTAATTAATTACTGCTACCCATCAGCTATGCCTTAAAAATCTTAAATATGATATTTTTGGCCAATATTAGATGAAAAAAAATCCAAATATCTTAGATTTAAAATTCGGACATTTTTCTATATCTGTATAAGTGGCTCTTCATTTTAAGGAGACAAATATAGCCTAAAAATGTCGAAGACCATCCATCCCTCTTGGGAAACATTTGCTGAATACTGGAGAATTTTCCAAAAAGAAAATTTCACCTTGTTCTCTTTCAGTAAGTCATAGACAGCATTTTGATGGAAATATCCTCTTTCTGAATTTTCAGAGACTTTCCAGACTTTAAGGAGACAAATACTTCTTTCTTAATGGTTTTGATGCAATTTTCTTTTCTTGAAAAGTACACTTCACAAGAGCCCTATTATTGTCACCATGGCATGAAATATGCTCTTTCAGAAAGGTAGTTTAATATATTAATATTTATAATGAGCTAGAGCTAAATTTAGACCGAGAAAGATGCATATTACACGTTAAAACACAAACACAGTCAAAATGTAATTAATTGTTATTTAATGCCATTTACGGGAGGCAATTTTTTTTAACATATTAATTGTCTAAAATTATCATAAATTCTCTGACCTAAAACTATGAAATGCCTAAAATCTTATGCTTGAGAAAATGACGACCTTGACAAATCATTCAAAAGTGTAAACAATTCAGCTTCATTTATCAACAGTTTTACTTGAGGAAAGGAGGATGGGTGAAGCAAAAGAGTGATGTTTCCATACTTAAAGAAACAAGGAGTGGTTTGCAGTTCTTTATAGACAATGATTACTATTAATCTCTACAGTTTTATTAATTTTTTCATAGAAGGGAAAATATTGTGGAGTTTCGGTTATGAGAAATATGTCTAATAAATCACTGGAAATTAACTGATTACAAGCCGAATGTTTCACCATCAGCCCGATCGCTTAGGAAGCTTCTGTATGAAATCCTCTCTAATTAAAAAAGGGTGACGACAGGAATGAAATATTTATACCCCTTCCATCTCATTTCACTGAAAATTTAATATCTCCTGATTCTAATCAAAAGCTTGCTTATCCAACATAAATAATTCAATGACAAATACTGGTGTCACCATGAATGGTCCAAGACAGGGTTGTCTTTCTTTAAACTGCGAATCATGGGAGATTCAAAAATTTAATGCTAATTTCGGAAAAAAATCTTTACTTTCTAATATAAAAAAAGAAAAAAAACAGTGACAAGCATGCACAAACACATTAATTATATGTTCTAAAATCCCTGGGAGCAGTGCATTGGTCTGTCATAGGAAATTAATGGCTGCCCTATGACAGTAGTCCTGATCCACTTGCTTACCGCAAAAAAAACCCCTCAAAAATTGGTTTTATTAGTCTGAAGGAAAATTTGTAATAAAGACAGCTGCGATGTAAAATTTCTCGTCACATTTCCATCTTATGAAAAATTTGAATATACTGTAGAAGCACATATTTTCGTTGGGTCAAAATTTCGTTGTTTTTATACCAAATAAAGTTTCGTTGGCATTTAATTTCGTCATATCGTAATCTATTAAATGTATCACTTAATCATCTGTAATCATTAATACTTGTGTTAAAAATTTGTCATGGATTTAATTTCGTTGATTCATACTGCCAACGAAAATAACGAAATTAAATCCTCAACGAATATTTCTGCTTCTACAGTATATGTATTTCTTGTTGTATGTAAAAAACTAAATTACATTACCGGTACAATAATTCTTACTGTACTCCTGATCATACCCCATGTAGTCTAAGACTTTTCTTCATTACATGTACAGGTATACAAAAATTATACTTCATTAGTTTGAATTTCTATAGATTTGTTTTCATTATTTAACTGTGTGTCATGATAAAATTAAAATTAAATCGTAAAACTTTGACAAGTTAAGATAAAAATCTCTCCCCAAATTTTTTTAACGATCAGCTTATACTTGTGTCTCTATTGATTAACTGGAGCAGTTCTCATTCTGTTGCAAACACATCAAAACCATAACCATCAAGTTTTGATTTTTCCTGCTCGTAAACAATCAGATATTGACAGAGGGGGCCCGCTGTCAGATAGCATGACATAATAACTATGGATTTTGATGTTGTTTAGGCATATAATCTTTGATTTATGACCATGAGAGAGAGAGAGAGAGAGAGAGAGAGAGAGAGAGAGAGAGAGAGAGAGAGAATAAGAATAAAATAATGATAATTAAATTTCTAATCTACTATTATTGGTCATTATTTAAGGTGATGTATATATGTGGTTAGATTCTTCACTACGTAATGTTTCATGATAATAGAATAATAGAATGATAGAATTTGAGAATTGAGAGAGAGAGAGAGTGAGCTGGTAGGGGACGACAATGATAGATTTGTACAGGGAGAGCTTTGGAACATCTGTAGACTAAATCTGTTTGCACAATAAGCATACACAGACTTGGACAAGCTGGGGAATTACCTCTGTTTGTCAGGCTAGAAGCTTAGAGGGGAAAAAACATGTATATCACAGTAATCCGTCCCCCTGACAAATTGAAAAATGAAGCCCCCAGATGTTGGCTTGTCCTTCGGTGAACTCAAGGATGACAGGTACAAGCAATACCAGCCCCGTGTGAGATTCTCCAGGACTTCCTTAAGCATCCTCGAAATTTCAAACTTTTAATTTCAGTTTATTGATTTGTCATAATGCAGACACCCTGTCTATCTGCTGCCCTGCAAAGTAAACTATGAAAAGTGGAAAATGATGTCGAGATTTGGCGGAGACATGCCGTTATTAGATGCCAGGACATTTGGGAGCTAATACTGGCCCAAGTCTTGCTGGCTCACCATTCCTCAAGTTCTCCTATTTGTCACGACAAAAGCCTGACATTTTGACAGCATAAGCTTCGATCAATGCCCAAGATTGGCAACCCGAATATTTCTATCATTGGGACGGGAAATTTTGACCTATTAATCATTCCCTCCCAAATACCCGAAACATTCAAAATCAATCTATATTCATTTCCTTTGGTGGAGGCTTCCTTAGGTAAATCGCGGCTCATTTGGACCAGCTTTATTAGGGCTAAACCTCCATGGAAACCTAAGGAATAGCAGTCAAATTAATTTCTGAAATACCTCTTCAGTGATAGCAGTAGCGTATGGGCTTCACCAGCCGGAATCCTGACATGTGTGGTTGTGATAAGAGGCAGGATGTCAGAGTTTACTTAAACAAATTACAAAATCTAATTCAGAAATCCCTCAAATTAATCATTATCCCCAGCATTACATCACACGAGACTCCTGAATAAACAACGCTTGTATTCCCCCAACTTCATATCACTTTTTAAAACATTTTAATTGCTCTAATAATGTTCCATGCCTCTGATTTTCTGCTAATATAACAAGATTTTAAGATTTCTGAAAATTTCATATTTTTGTCTTGCACTAGCTGATTCCAAGTCAATTTCTTACTTGACTTGCACTGAGCAAAGAGAAATTGTAAGGTGAATTGGGTCTTTACATTATATGAGGCACTGAAAAATACCCTTTTTACCCTTATATTGTATCAAATTATAAAAATACCAGCAGTATTACAATTTCTAGTAACAGAGACTTTGATGGATCCACATTGTACATGACTCAGATCCAAAGATGGGTATAACAAAGCTATCGTGTGGCCATTTTCATAATTCCAACCACTTCACCCTTACCAGAAATCAGAGAGCTCTGCTTAAATTGTAATTTATATGGATGTTTCTCCCCACAGGAAAATAGCTCAAACACTTTGAAGACCTGGATTTTCAAGGGAGATAATAAAGCACCCATGTCAAGAATTCAAATGAGTGAGCAGGGATCTGACACACTGTTTTGAGGGGTAGGAGAGCCCCGCTGCGAAGGATGGTCAGATTTCATGACTGATCTATTCCACTAATTGCAAATCACATGTGGACAAAGGCTACAGAAAAGAAAAGTGAAGAAGTCAGGTTTCTCATCAAGTTAAATGTATTCAAGGCTCCCTGCAATGAACAAAAAAAGTGTTTGTCGGAAAAATTGGTACTTGGTAGTTTTTTTTTAATTTTAAAAAAAAAGTAAGAAAAAACTGCATTGAAAAAAGAATCTTGGTTTCTTGGTCATAAATGAGGAAAATTTAAGACACATTCCAGCTTAATATCGATTCAAATTGTCAATTTTCATTCACTTGATGGAATCTATGATTTGTGCAAGTCAGCCTCTTACAACAAGACGATCACATTGAATTGTTTATCAGTCATGAGAATAAATATTTACATAGACTATTTTGCCAATAAATGTTAACAGACCAACCTCCCATTAAAATCATTCCTCAATAATTTAGACCCTCCAAAACATCAAAGGGGCCTGTCTGATTCCCCATGCTGCTGATCTAAACTATCACAAACTGATTAGAAATCACTCGTCCTGGCTTCTATACTAGACAGGTAGAAGGCGAACTTATTTTAAACAAAACGACTCATTTTCAGCTTATAAAAATGCGCTGCTGTCAATTTGAGAAGCTTTTTCCATCATAAGCTTAATCTAATCTTCTGTAAATGCATTTGAAAACACATGCAGTTGTCTTGAAATACCAATTGTACTCTCTCTCTCTCCTATAGATTCTCAATTCTATCATTCAATTATTCTTTTTTTTCATGAAACATAAGATAGTGAGGAATATCATCAGTATATGTATTTCTTAGCCACATATATACATCACCTCAGATAATGACCATCTATTAAAAATTTATTTTATAAAATCATCAACTCAAAGAAATTGCATCCCTACAGACCAATATCAGGCAACACCCCTTTCACAAATTGAAAAAATAAAATAAAGTCCCTATGGATCCACCTGAACATTTTGGGAAAAATCCATAAAATTAGCCCCCAGAATTAAATGATTCCATGGTACATGTTGACATTTCAGTCTGAAGATGGTAAATATCTACAACATTTGATCAAATTGGATTTTTTTTCTTCTTCAATCAAATTGAACCAACATCTAGAATTAAGACAGAGGGACAATTTCTCTTAAAAGTTTGCTTGGGAAGACAAGATTTGTATTGACTGTTGACAAACTATCCATCAAAATTAGCCCATTTCATCACTAAACCCTACTGGACTGTTGAAAACTCATAGAAAATTAGGATCTGGACCTTGAAAGCCCTCCATATTCTCCAATTAGATCTTGAATTCAAGAGTTTGTAATCTTGCCATCTGATTTAACATGTATTGATTTTTTGGCAGCAATGGCAGCCCTATAACTCTACAACCATCAACAAATGTTTATTCAAAGATAAATGGACCAAACTTTTATACTTTTCCACTTCAAGTTAATCCAAATTTTCAAACAAAATTATATGGAGGTTCCCAAATTTTCCGGACTCGCTTCGCTTTTGTCTGCTCGGGTTTGTAAACACGCCACTTGAAGGTGAAAAACCCTGCTGTTGCTTCTACGTTTCCATGGAATGCCGACAGTCGTGTGGAAAAAATATTTGCACTTTGGTGAAAAATGAAGTTGCAAATGCACACTAACAGGAAAACATGACCAAATGCACCACCTCAATTTCACCTCTAATGTTACCATATCACTCCATTAATGCAATGTTGTCTTTTTCCTTTTTTTTGTTCCCCTCTATAGGATAAATTAGAAAGTTGTGGATACATGTATTTGAAAAGATACTACATTCTAAGCATAACACCTTTTTAAAGAGAATAAAATTTTGGGGTTTTTTTTGTAAATATGTTTTGTGTGTGCTTTCTTTTTTCCTTTTTTTTTTTTTTTAAAGGGAAAGGTTGACAATTCTTTCATTTTTTGGGAAGGGGTAAGAAGGTAGAGGTATACTAATTTGTGTCTGTAGAAAAAAGGAAACCTGAATGTAGGAAATTCTGTGTTGCTTTGATTCAAGTCAGCAATCTAAAAAAATTGGGTATTTATGAAACAGAGATTCCAAAACTACAAAAAATGAGGATATTTTGGTTTAGTAAGGATTAATATCATAAATAGAATAAATCTTAGATAAAAAAAAATTCAAATGATTATGAATAAAGACTTAGAAAACTTTGACATTTGGTATTTATTTTTGTAGATAAAATTCATCTATCTCTGAGCTGACACTGCTCTCTGACCCCAGGTGTTTCCAGAATTCCTCGCACCCCAGCAATAAACCTGCTCTCCAGACGCAGAAGAGCTCCTTCACTGCTATGGCTCCGAATTTCTGGGTAGCGTGTTTTGAGCGAGTACTTTAAACATCGGACAAGAGGACAAGAAGAGCAGCCCAGAATTCCAGTCAATCGCTCAGTAGCCATGATCCAATCACAGCCAGATTAAAATTGTCATCAGAAGTACTCCTGATCAAAGCAGGGAAACCATGTGTTTTGGATGGAGCTTTTGCCTGTCTTCTAGCTTGTCATGGGCCTGTGTTATCAATGGATGTGTCATTTCCAATCAATTTCAAGTTCCTTCTTATTCCCTCTCAGAACCTTATCTAATTTTTGGTCCTTATACACTATGGTATTGTGACATCATTGGGTTATTTACATCAAGTGACCGACACTAGAAATCTCAGATAACCTGCTCTTAAGCTCAAGAATTTCATATCTCAGGTCACATGTAGTTTCAATGAAGCTCTTGCAAGCAAAAATCAATTGTTGACTACAGTTCTCATATTTGTAAAATTTGGATAAAACTTTATATGAAAAAAAAGCAATGCACGAGAATTTTGAACACCCATAGTATTAGACATTCCTTAACTTAATGTGATAACTATTTTAAAAGTCAAAGACATTAGAGTGTAATTCTTGAATACTATATACGTATCCAAAATTTATGTCCATGGTCCAACCTCTTCTACATGTAGGATGTCATTCCAGTGCTTCAGTAGACCAGTTGACTTAACAAGTACGTTTAGCACGTCATTCCTAAATTTATGATGCATATATGTATGTAAAAACAGCGTTTAATTGGTATTCAAGGAACACTATTTATGGTAAAGCAATGGTTAACACATGCAGAGTCTGAATGTGTAAGACGAACAATTTGGTCATTAACCATAGAAAATCCAGACAAGAAATAAACATGGCATGGAAGAACCATCAACACTTTGAAAATTAGGAAAACATCTTCAAAGAGAGCAAGGCATTGAAATTTGGTACTTGAAAGCGCAAGAGCAAAAAATCTGGGAGTCCTAACGATTGTCAACGGACAAAATGCACCTGGTAGTCTGTTAACGGCCTCATGGGAAAACATTTGGGAGATTCCAAAACAACGTAAAGTAGTTAATCTGTTGCATAAAACCGAAGAATTTCTTTTGTCTCGGGTCAAAACTCAAGAGATGAAATTAAAGAGAATAGAAAACACATCCATCATTTCTGTGGGGTTCGTCAAGAATATGCTGTCAAAAACGTTAGGTGTCGGGTATTATGGGCTGAACAAAAAAATACGGGAGATACTATCCCCTGTGTCAACCAAACAATAATGTGAAATCTCATTAAATTAATCAAAATATGAAAGAAATGTGGCAGGATTAGAGAAGATAATTCATAAACTAAGGATTGTAATAGGAGTCTAGTGTTTATCGGGAGGAAATTTATACACCACTGTCAAAAGAAAATGACTACAGACACTTTAAATGTCAATAATTTGAGACTGGGGGTTCAGATTCCCTTGGCTTACATAATTGTATCAACGTTAAACTTCTTTTATTAATAATTTTTTTTCTCCGTGATGGTCCATTATGAATTTTTCTTGGACTGCGATAAACTCTGCTAAGAATTTAATAATGATTAATATCGGAATATGCTGGCTTAATTGCCTTTATTTACGGTTGCAAAGGAAATGAGTACAGAAATTTGTTTCTTATCATTTTTCCATTCCACACCCAGAGGAAATTCAATGTAGCCGATCTTATAGCAATAGATGTCAAATGTCACCAACTCAGCTGATAATCACCGAACCATCAGCATTCCATCCCATAATGATCACTAAATGGTACAAATTTCTTTCGTTAATTCATAATTTATACAAGAGAAAAAAAACGAAACACACTCCATGTCAATCAATTTCATGGATTCCCATTTCCTGCAAAGTTTCTGTATTCAAGCCTAATCTTCTACATTATCCCAATCTTCTTCTTAACACGTCAATTATTAACGAAATTTAAAAAAAAAAAAACACCCTTAGGACCATTACAAATTATCTCAGATCAGAGTTTTCTCCCTTTGCCCATACAAAACAGCGGCTCTTTCCCAGAGGCATGGAGATTTAAGCATGGCGAGGAATGTTGTCTTTGCCGTGGTATAAAGATGTGTTGAGTGTTTATACCATAATGATGGCAGAGTAACAACTAAGGAATTAACTATTATGACCATGTTTATATACAGCTTGGTCTCTGATTAAGGTGTTGTGGGGTCCTACAAATAGAGCCGAAATTTCACTCTTACGCGGGTGTTTTTGTTTGATAAAGTTGTGCAGGATGATAAATGGTCAAGTTTAAATGAACATTTATCTACAAATGGGGGACAGAAAACACACACAGGTGGAGCTGAACCTTTGAATACCTCCATAAAAACGCCAGAAGTTCTCAGACAAGGGGGAGCCTATGTAGTGTCGGTTCCTTGTGGCTCAAATCACTGGAACCTCTCTTACTTGTCTCCTGTTATCATGTTCCAGCGCTCTGGCATGCTTCAGATGCTTCGGACCAGAAATACCCGGGAATCTGACATCTGTCACGTCGGGGTTTGTTATATCATAATACACTGCAGACTGGTACAGCCAAATACCTAGAGAGCCATCCAACACTCTCCTACCATAACCATCACATGCAATCTCTCTCTCTCTCTCTCTCTCTCTCTCTCTCAAACAAGCAGGTCCTACTTAATCACACTGAGTTAGTTTATCAAGTCTTAATTTGTGCGTTAGCGGTATAAACAATGATTATAATGTATTCACTTACCTAAAGAAGTAGAGATAAATGGCAGATGCTATGCTAAACAACAAGACCTGAAAGTACATAAAATACATATCATTACTGGTACTGATAGGGCTAATTAGATGAGTATGCTAGTACGGATCAGTTTTCAGTGACTATTACTTAAGAACTCCTTTTAATCATTACACGATGGAACTTGCACTCGCATTAGTATTTCTGAACAAAACATAAGGAAAAAAAGACAAGGTTCTATTATTCATTAAGGAAAACAAAACCCGTCATAAAGTCTTGCCCGGTCCTTCTAATTGTGTATCCCGGCAAGCAGCCATTAATGGCGAACATGGTCTTTATGCTCCGTAAATGAGAGCCGAGCTCTGGTGAAATCGGAGTCCAGAATTACAAGGACATAGTTATCTGCCTTTGAAGTAGGAACTCTACGTTGAATTCTTCATGACAATTTCTTATTTCTCAATTTAATAACGACATAAAAAAAATACTCTGTCGTAGATTCCCTTCAAATCATTAGGATACAGGTTCTGTTTAACGACTTTATTAATGATTTTAATTATGAACTATGTATAAGCCACCCACTTGGATGATATCTGAATTGGAAAACTCTCAACAATTACTATGTGGTGGAAAGTCATAGAATTCAACACAAGACATTAGAGATGCCAATCTTACAATACTGCATGATAAACGTAATACCACGAGAGTGGAGTAACGAGACCCCACATGGTGGATAGTGTAGTAAGTCTATATAGAAACCAAAATCAATCCACAAAACATCAGACTCAGGAACTAATAGAACTTTAATGAGACTCAAAGACAACTCGAGTGAGACAGATAAAACTCATATTAAGATGGATTGGAATAAAATGGTATTTGACATGCACATATGGAACGCCTTAACTGCCGTATGTGGATGATATTCATAATATGATGGTACTCCTTCATTCTACCAAATCATCCATACTGAGGAATCACATGAGATGTGATGTAATGTCATCACGTGATTTAGTGATAAAAGTCATCTTGATTCAGCAACACATAAGTTTTTGGCTATTATATTTGTCTTAAAATATTGCGTTTTATTTTGTTTCCATTCATGATATTTATGACTTTGGGCTATATACTTTGTTTTAAGAATACTAATTAACAACCTGTTAAATATTAAATGTATTCCTCGATAATTATTTGAATCACTTTTGATAATTGATTCTGCTGCGAATATTTCTGCTTTAATTGTATAACTTATTTCAAGAAAATGATTAAAATCAATTAATTTAATGAGAGAGTTTAATTCAAAGAAATAGTTTGTATAAAATAAGATTCAAGGTTTGATTTTTCTAGAATCTGAAGTGCAAAGACAATGAAGAGTAAAGCAGCGTTTGTACTTTTGCATGCATGGACATTTTTTAATTGCTTATATAACTTGTTTTGGGACAATTAAAACTGGCATTATTCCTGTCCGAGATAATGAGAATTTTATGGGCATTTTCTGTCACTGGAGAGAGAAGCCATAATGGCCTCCCATCATACACTGGCTGTATATGTGCATTAAGCTAGGTTTATCCCACAGTGCCATTAATGGAAATACTTCTGTCATAACTGAAAAATTAGACAACATCCTTCGTCATTAATCAAATTTCTGTATGGCAACGGCAACATAAAAAACAATGACCGCAGTGGCTAATGCAATGTACAACACTCAACATTTTCCTGACATGAATTTTAACATCTTAATTTGAAAATATAAAAAAAATTCACCTATAATTCAATTTTCACTCATTAGAATGGAGAAATATTAATCATCTTAATGATGGATCATTCTTTTGTCACATATAGGCCTAATACTTTAGTAATTTTGTAAATTGAAAAAAAAATTCTACAAATATTAAGAGAGCTAGAAGCATAAAATTTAAAAATGAAACAAAAATATAAAAGAGTGATATACTAGAATGAATATAAAAATCTATATAGCAATCTATATAGCACATCTGCATGTGTAAGCCTCAATTTAGATCTATTCCTCAACCTATCTCAGTTAAAAATCTATATGAATGTCTGGACTATTCATACAAACAGGCTGTAACTATGATAATCCCATTATAATCATTAAAGGATGTACATTGTCAAGCAGGGGGCAAAAAATCAATCTGGGGTAAAATGGTGTCCATAAGTATCAGGTGTCCCATCATATTTCTGTTCGAATGCAGGCAAGCATGCAACAGCATCCGTACCCCCATTCAATTTACAGATGTAATTTAAGAATAATTCATCACATTCAATTCAAGAATATTGTTTTTTGGGGAGGGAATTTCGACAGGTTTTGTTGTTTTTTCAAGGACAAAATGCAGTAGCTTCGGAAGTGCACTTATCGACATACATTGAATGCACACAAGTAATGTTTACATGTGCCGTAATCGTCGCGGGATAATCCATTAAGACTACAATGTATCAGAAAATTATTTCAAATTCTCGCCTCCTCCCTCAAACAGTTTCAATGTTGCAATGAAGAAAAAAAAAAAAAGAAACCTAAAAGTGAACACCTGTATAAATTAAATTCAAGCACTAATTAAACTTGCCCTGTGGGAACCTTGTAAATTTCATCATCATTGCCGTACATTTCAAGCAGATGTCAGTCATATAGGAATGGTAACAACAAGATTTTGCATTTTGTTTTACACAATGATATTCATAAAGCTTTTAAGAACATCGACCTTGAATAATCTCTCACAATGGATTCTCTTGTTCATGCATCCATTTGAGAAGGGGGTTTCTTCTGCTTCACATTCACGTCTGTATTACTAAACCAGCTAGTGCTTTTTCATTATTTCTCTTTTAGCATATCTCATCATTCAACTTTATTCTAGCCTCTTAAAACTTAAAAGTGAAAAGCTATATTGAAGATTTTTTTTTCTCAAAAGTTTACAATTCTAAAATAAATCTAACCCATTTTTAAACTGATCTATTATCGTTTCCTTTTTTCGTCATTAAATATTTGTACAAGACATGTATCATTTAACAATGTTAAAACGTCCATTATAGCAAGAAACACAAAAGTCCTGAACCTTACTGAATACTACCCCAAGGTTCTTTCTTAATTTCCAATGTACGAGTTCTTAATCAAGTGAAAGAACTTAATGCGCCCTATTCTCAGAAGGCATTTAAGGTGAACATTTTTCTTTTTCCTGCAGCCTATATGCACTCTTCTGTCTTTGTAATCTGTGTATGACACCATCTGACCCATTATTGACTCCTACCCTGAATATTTCTGACCCCTTTTTCCCCCATGTACACAGACGAATCCTCCAAAATATATAGGCACTCGGACAGAGTAAATAATTACATTTTGTGGAGAGATTGGGCAGTAAACAAAATGTCCCAGCCCATCAATAACCCTAAGTGTTGTTTACATTCCAAATACGGGGTACATTACAATGCCAGCTCGGTCAGATGTGTGTACGTCCCCATAGGCAGCTGACAATGACCGCTGCAGTGTTAAAAATCACAGACTCTGTGAGTGTCCCCACCCATCATAGGGTCACCGATGTAGATAAACTCATAATTTAATGAAATAAACAAATAATAGATAAACAAAATTTAATGCCTGCCCCCTTTCCCCCTTTCTAAAACAATCAAAATTTAATTTCCATTCATGTTCTAACATATTGGTGTAAATATATACATGTAACATGTACTTTCTATATCCTACAACCACACACAATCTATATACATGTATTACATGTATATACAGCTTACATTCAAACTTTTCAATGTTATCCTCCATGGATACAATATTTATTCCCCCTGTATTGGATAGCATACTAGTACATGTAATGCATTCATTTACCACATGTAGATTAATGTATTCATTTACCATACATTATGACCAAACAATTATGGGATGTGGCACATATGAACCTCTGCCCTAATACATATATGTCAGTGGTGAATCGGCAATTTGACACTTTCCAGTACTAACCAGATAAACAACACAGATGATGCTCTAATTAGAACATATGTTCCAACCTAGCGGAAAAAGGAAATAAAAAAAAAAAAAATGGTCCCATGCAACAAAGTCATCAACATCTGTTTAATTACAGCTTAAATGTATGTCAAATAATTGATTCTGATGACTAATTAAAAATAAAGTTTCACAGATGACAAAGCAAATTCACAATAATGCATCCATCAGTTTGAATAAAAAAAAAAAACGTGCAAGCATAGGGTTTCCATTATTTTTTTGAGGGAGAGAAAAAAAGAGGGAGGCAAATGAAAAAAAGAAAAAGTTAGAGAGAAATTTATTTTTCCTTTTGTCGGTAGTTTACAATTCGTGATCCTCTCAATATCAGTTTATACAGGTATAATTAATCGAAAATCTGTGTTTATCAGGAATAAATATTTAACTGTGGCTTGCCATGCTGAAATCAGGAACCCCCACTCCAACTGTCAGTGTGGAACCTATCAAAAGACCTGCCAATCGGTCCGGGGCTTTATCACCCACGGAGAAGGTTAGGGGATGTTTTACTTATATACTTACAGATGCCAACGGAATTGATGGTTAACCACCTCCAGCACATCAATAATAGCCTGTCATGTCAGGGGGGAAAAAAACACAGGATAACATATTTCCCCCCTCGATGAGCATGCAAATCTGAGACCACAATATGACAATTCATACCCTAAGTTGTACGGACATGTATTTCAAACAGAGATGCAATAATAAGTACAGGTATCATCATTAATTTTGTTCTTTGCTTTGTCATAACATTTTGAATGTTTTGCTACTTAATTAAATGATTTTGAAGTTTTCTTTTTATTTCAAACTGAAAATTTTCACAAATGGCTGCTTTCACGCAGTAGCCACATTCAGAAGCCAAATAGTCTGGAGTGAATAGCCAACCTTCCAACCTTCCAGGCTGACTTGCAGTGATTAAGACTGTCTCAGGCTTTTTTGTACACTTCACTAAATGTGACGACCAATTACCATCACAAAAGACAGACTGAAGGGTATTGATGAGGCATTGTGGGAGATTTGCAGCAGTTCCTGCCGTAGACAGACATGCCTGCATGCCGATCGAGGCTGCCATAAACCTGCTAGTGACACACTGCTTGGCTTATTCAGGATAACAGTTACATAACCACCATATGGCAACGTGTGCACCCAGGTTAATTAGAAATGATCACCAACAAAGCAACACAAGGTTTTTTGTAAGGAAAAAGAATTTTTGCTTCTGTGCAATTTCTTTTTTTTCGAATTGTTTACTGTACATATAACTTGCTTTTAGGTCATCTAATAATGAAAAGGTCAAGGTCATACTTGTAATAAATGATTTCTGAGGTCAAGCTCATGAAAATTCAGTTGTGAAGGTGACCCTTAGCTGTTTTTCTACTTGACAAAACAAATGAATTTGTATGTTTGCTATAAATATTAGAAATAGCAATGACTACCACAAATGATACAAATTTATTTTGAATAGTGCTAAGTTTCTCCCCTTATGTTGGAATGTCTTCAATCCAATAAGAAACTATATTATGCAATTAGAAATACCTTTTCTCTGCGAAAAAATCTGTATTTACAATCCAATTAGCTTATAGAAATTCATTGCATGCACATTACAAATTGTGAAATCAAGGGAGTTCATTTTATATAGCTGAAGTTCAGACTTCATTCATTTTTATACCAGGTGTTCCTGGTTATTGTACGAGGACCAGATATGGAAATAAAATTTGAATAAAAATAGCTTTTGGAGACATATATTAGTTCATAGTTAATTTACTTACATTGCAGTTCTTAGGTAAATTACATTGCAGTTCTTAGGTAAATTACAATTACTGCATAGTCATTTCTTTTCTTTCTTTTTTTTTGGGAAATCTTAAAATTGAGAGTTACATCACACTTTATGAAAATATATTTTACACAGTTTTAAACACCTGACCACTGAATTTCAATAATTTGTTTTCCTATTTTAAGTGGTATGGTACACCTGTCGATATTAATGTGGATAAAAATACATTATAATCAAAATACTTTCACTGGTTTAGAATTTTAAAATCTTACAGTATTTGACCAAAAAAAAGCTTTAACATTAAAAAAGCCCCAGCGGGGTTCGAACTCATGACTTCCAGATTTGTAGGTAGCACTCTAACCCACTGTGTAACGCTGTTAGGGAACAAGTTTGGGAAAAAAACAAAATTATGAAATTGTACTTGATTTTATTCTTTATTTCGATAGAATGCACGGCACAATATGGAGGTGTCCCACAGGTATTTTTATCAGAAGTCAACGGGTAAGCTAAAATGGATTAAGATTGGATTCCAACAACAACAAATTCAAATACAGTATCACTTTATAAGAAATAAATGTTTCATCAAACCACAAGGGCTATCTAGTAATTTAAAGAAAAAGACGTGTATTTAAATAAATATGCAATCAAGGTGTTAAAACCTAATCCTTCTTCATGTAGGCCGAGTCCAACTTTGACAGAGACGAGTTTGCTGGGAAAATATTAGTTCTCCGCAACCTGATATTTGGTAATGTCGACACTCAATACCGGTTGGATAATGCTATAATAGGTCCTGTCTATTTGTCAGCTACTGAGCTTGATGGTTTTATTGGGACAAGATGGGAAAATAACAGCCCACAAGACAAACAAGCTTAAAGTACATGCAGCTTCATGGCATTCCAAACATGCAATTGATAATTTCCTTTAGAACAATACATCAAAATATAAAGTGTTATAAAGAAAAATTTTATTTATTTGTATTTTAATTTCAGAGAAATTTGGAAGACTTGATTTTCAAATATATATTCTTGCTCACATGAAGTCTTCCAAACTCTGCAATTATCTTTTTAAAAAATACAATACCGCTACAGAAATATTAGGAAGGATATTACAAGTGAACAATTTATGACACTTACTATACAGGCATTTTTATTGCAAACCCGTGACCTCCTTGAACACCACACCCCCCTTCAATTTAATCTCAGGAAATTAATCATAAGTTTTAGCATGCCCTACAAAATATGAACCTAGATGAACAAAAACACTTTGTGTTGAATTGACAGTTTGCTTGTATATTCACAAAACAAAATAACATAAATTAAGTTCAAAGTTACTGATATATATCAAGATTTCCTGGAAATAAATTTTTATTCTTTAATTTAAAAAACCTTTAAAGAGTAATTGCATACGAGTTTTTCAACCTTAGTCTACACATTTGATCATTTATATAATTTACTAATAAGACTCTCTAGAAATATCATCAAAGCACAGGGTTGCTTGAACAAGTACATTAGTTCAGTAATAAAAGCAATGGTCGTCTAATGCAGGGCAAATCAACTGTATTTTATTTAACACAGTGTCACCTCTTAAAATTTTGACCAGATTGAGTGGTACCTTCAATCCAATTATTGTCAGTTTGACCTTGAAATTTATTTGTCATTCACCTTTCACCTTGGCCTTAAAAATTGCAGACTGACACATCTTTCCATAAACATGTACTTTAGGAACAATCTGAATCCATATTACCCTAGCACCAGCAAAGAACAAAAATTTTTTTAACAGTAATTATGAATAAACTGTACTAACCTGTAGTGCACGTACAGTGTGATTCAAACATGGACAACAAACAACAGTGTTAGAGGTCAAATTGTTAAAGTATGTCCATGTGTATTATTTTAACATTCAACTCTGTCCGAAGGGGATTTATGGCCTATATTATTGGAAGCCCTTAGATGAGGGTTTTTTTTAAATACAGAAAAAATGTGAAAACTTAAAAAATAAACTGAATTTATCTGAAGATTTTAATTTTAAGTAAACAAAAAATAATAATTAACCATTAACTGTACAAGTTCATAAGATTTGCACAAAAATGTAATGTTTTTCCTCTTGACAATAATATATTCATGAAGGGCATTCTTTAAAAAACTTATTTCACCAACTCCGATTTTTCAACCTGTTTGTGGACACATTAGAGTCAGGATATGTGGACTCCTTCAGATAGAGTGCTAAAATGACACTTGAGAAATGAGAGGAGGGAAGGAAAGAGACAAAATTCTGCGGTAAATTATGGCAAAATCCCCCATAAAAAACGGCTGACACGCCTCTTTTTTATAGTTGGGTTTCCTGAACTAAGACTTAAGAGTGTAATATACAACAATTGTATAAAAACTTGAGTTTATATACAAGTGTCATTAAATTACAATTAATATAATCTTAAGCAATACTTGGGGACATTGTTTACTTTCAAGGAATCAAAATAAAATATTTTTTAAAAGTGCAGTGCTCTATTAATTGAAAAAATTCATCTGACACTAATTAATTCAAATCTTAGGTAACTTGCACCTTTCTTGTCAACAATAGGAATGTGTTTACTAAACATTGCAATTTTCAATTGTCTGTAGAATAACCACCTGCATATGGCTATGCATCACCTTTTGTTCTGCCGCACCTAACATTAATTACAGATCCACTCCCCTGGCCTTCTCTGCTGACCTCTGGAGGTCAACAAGAGGTCATTTAAGGTGAAGACTGGAGGTAAATGCCCCTGATATTTTAACCCCCCATCATAGCGCCCAGTGATTAGAGTGATAAATGCCGCATATCACTCGAGTTACTGTCACCACATAATATGGAATGTCCCAGACAATGCTGGGCTGAAATTCTGATTTCTTACTGTCGATTATCAAAACAATTTTACGACAGGTGGATTCAAGCTTTATAATCGATGCACTGGTTTGAAAGACACAACAAATCATTAGTAGTAGACTTTATCATTTCCTTTGCCCTGTATGAAAGTCTAATGACTGCATGTCTAGCTGAAGGGGGCAAAAAATAAAAACTGCCGCTAAAAATAGGGAAATTTAGAATTACAGTAATCTATATTAAATGTCACACATTAACAATATAGGACTAGTAAATTTGAACATTGAGTGGTATACCACTGACATTAACTTGATAGGGTTAAATGGAAAACTGACAAAGAAGCAGAGCAAAAGTCTCCAGTTTTTTCCTTTTTTAAATGAAGACAGTGGCTAATGTTGAGCAACTTCATCGTAAATTAACGTCGTCATATTCGTCAGGCATTTCTCCTTGACACATGTCAGAGGCTGCCTGCCGTGAAATACATACACATGACATATATCTGCCATAAACAAACATGACCTGTGAGATTTAAGCAGAAGTTATCAATGTCAAAAACTCTGATTTAACTTTGGGGTGAAGAGGGGTGACATCTAGTCTTGGCTGGCACCTGCATATCCTTATCTTATGTTAGACAGTTATGAATGGTTTCCTTTTTACTCTTTCCAGCCTCTTTCTACAATATGAAATATGAGTAATGGTGCCCCCAGACCCCAAAACTTTTTTTCATGCAATTATGCCTTGTGTCCAGAATTTTCATAAGTTTACCAACTTTCTTTGGCTTCCTAAGAAAGGTATACCTGATATTTTTGGTCTAACTTTTACATTATTTAATGTCATTATTACCAACACTCTCTCCTTAATAATTAACCCTTGACTTTATTTGATTATAAAGTCAATATTTGCTGACATGCAAAATTTCTTTTCTTTTACTTTTACTTTTTTCCCCTCAAGGTTTCAGTTTTTTTCTTGAAATTCTGTTTTTGTCATCAACACAGCAATTAACCTCAAACTTCATTGATTAGCATCCATAAAACCCGTAAAAATATGACTTTTTCAAAAATCCCATCCCCCATCCCCCTCTAGCATAAGCATACCTCAACTTTTTTCCTACATTGCAATAATTTTGATTGATATTTCTAATTTGCAAAAAAAGCTACATTTTTCTCCCCAAAACATCTACCCTATCTGCAAATTCTAGAAAAGCAAAAAAATATATCCTGCAAAACTTATAGTGTGATGAATGGTGGAATTTATCTAGGGAAGCAGAATCTGATTTTTCTCCAAGAATTCCCCAGCACCAAATGGACCTAAAAAATCTCCCCGATCATCTGTACATAATGAATCAAAGTCAGGTCGTAGATAGCTTATCATCGAAAATGTCAACATGGAAGGCACTGAAATCCCATGTCTGTCAAAGTCTATAAGATCTCGCCAGATTAAAAACATCTTTCTCAACAAGTAATGATAATTATGGATCCAAAACAAATGGGAGTTCATTCAGAGCAAACAAACAAATTAAAAGCTAACACCCAAAAAATATTTATCAGAAAAAAGGTAATTAAAGGGCTATATATATATATTGTCCTAGGGGCCCTTGATTGTGTCTATAAATGTTACATATATACTGTTAACAACACAGTTTTTTTCTGTACTAAAATATCAATATCAAAAGCTATTAAATTGAAAGAAATTTGAAAAAAAATTTAAAATGAAAATTTCAATTTATTCTATAAAAATTTCATAATTTCATATTGAAGTTTTAACCACTACAGGATGTTGTAAAACTCTATTATCAATATTAGCATAAGGCCCAGTTAAAATATGACATTGTACTCTGCGTTTGTTTTATATCATTGCAAACACCTTCATAAATAGCTAGACCAAAATGGTATAACCCTACCAAAAGTACTTCTAGTCCACATTAGGAGCAGGAAATGGCTTTATAATTGCACCTGTGTGCACTACGATTAACATTACAATGTATTCTAATTATACTAGCTGCCTCATTGGTTTATTCCCAGCAAAAATTATTATGGTAATACGAAAGCTTTAACTCATAGATGCTCTAAAAATATATTCACGTTAAAGATTTGGCCGTTATTTTTCTTATTTCCATTTCTATTTTTTTCTTATTCTTTTTTTTTATTTGTTGGTACCATGCATATTTTTTATGAGAATAAAATGTTTTTTCATTGAAACTTCTTGAAGCCAGTTCTTTTTCTGAAGTTTGAGGCAGCTGACCTTTTTCAAACAAATCTCACAGCACATTCCCTTGACCCGATATTGCAGATTTCCTGAACTGACACCTCGTATCTTGTGCTGAAAGACACATCCAGTATCCCTTCACCTTTCAGCAGGCCTCTGTATTTTTTTGCTTCATTAGAAGACCTCTGGCCTTTTCAAACTCCTCAAACAAACATGATTTATTCCGTCTTGCTCCAAAACAAACCAGAAGACCTGTCAAAACTCCCAGAGAAAAAATGTGGTGAAAAAAAGCGAAAACTGCCAGCGAGACTGTAAACTGTACAATATGTCTGCTGCTAAAACCATGGAAACACACGCTAAGGCACTGACAGACGCACAGTGTTCATTTCCTGTCAGAAGATACCAACAACCTCAACATAAGGAACCATCTCAAACTAGGGTGTGTTTTATACTATTATACTATAGTTTTCACTTTTTAAGTGTCCTTTCTTTTAAATCAAAGTACTGAAAGTACTGAAATGTTAAATAGCATGCTTGCAGTAATTCACATACTTAGACTGGATAAAAATAACACCAACCTTTTTTATGCAGGAATTAACATTTTCAATTAATTGACACAGTATGAATGTTTTGTGTATGAATTAACATCAATATAAATTCTTGACAATGAATTGAATTACGGTACTTTAATCATCAAAAGTTTTTGATATCCTGATTGTTAAAAATCCCTTTCAGAATATTTCACTCATAATAGGGCATGAACATAGGTTTTCCCACATCAACATATACCTACTGCTATGTGTCCCCATTTCTCACCTGATCTCATTCAAAAGTCTAATAAATCTAATGATATTCTTAATAAAGAATTCAGTATCTGAAAACAGCCAAAACTGAATGGTTTATGAGTTTTAAAAATACAGATATACAGAGATGGAACGAATAAAGAAGAATACATTGTGATATCATGATGGTAGCACCAGCTGATTTTTCCTAAAATAGAGATTAAAAATACCAAAAAAAACCCCCAATAAGTCAATGACAGAAGTCCCAGATGCTACTGAAGAAATATGAGACAGATTAATTAATTCACACTTTGACACAACCCCCAACTTCTGTCAGAGGTCTGTTTGTTGTTATTTTTAATGTGATAATGGGACATAACAAGCAATAGGCTGGCCAGGCATTCAGTGCTGATTAGCTAGAGATACATGTCTTATCTTTATCTGTACACAACTTCCTCTGCAGCTAAGTCAAATCTGTCTAACTGCACTAGTACTGTAAGTAGCTATTCATGGGCATGACTATGCAAAAATAAACTACATGGAAAATTTTGACATATTATAGGTCAAAGTTTAAATTCTAACAATGTCATCGATTAAAATGGATAAAAAAAAAATACATGTAAATAGTGAAAAAAATACATGTAGAAGGAGATATAAACCAATTATGACAAGTGGGATTTTAGTTTAATTAAATGGGACATGAATTTTATCTTTTTTCAAGTATCAAAAAATTAATCCTATGCATTGTTTTTTATTTTCAAATTTTGGCAGAAGAACATAGTAGTTCAACCATGACATGGCTAGTCCCACAAATCACCTTATGAAACCTTTCACCAGCAGATTCAACACTGATTGCAATTATAGAAATTAAAACCGTTGCTTTGTTCCAAGATAAACTGTCCGTATTTCTGCTCTGATGCTTTCGGAAGCATCTAATTTTTCCTTCAGCAAAGTCTTGTTTT
The DNA here is from genome assembly GCA_016163765.1 of Magallana hongkongensis. Lineage (NCBI taxonomy): Eukaryota > Metazoa > Mollusca > Bivalvia > Ostreida > Ostreidae > Magallana > Magallana hongkongensis. The sequence goes on from WFKH01011925.1 coordinate 78,336,537, forward strand.
AATTCTCTCCTACATTTCTGAAAATTGTAAGATCAAAGACTGACATATCGGTGGATGGTTATCAAAACCGATCATGCATGATGTTGCTCTCACTAATTACCCTAAAATTCCCTACAAGCAAAATTGTCATAATGTTTTGTTTTTTGCTTCTTGCTCCAAGCACTCTACTAACTTCTTGCAGTGCTATTCCATAATATCCAGTTCATCTGAATAAATGACAATATAAAACAAATAAAACACGAATTAATCCTTCACTAAAATTGCTGCACATGAAAACAGTTTGGAGACTCTGATCAGATACGACGGGACCTTAAGGCTAGAAATATAGATAATTATCCAGAATCCTAACCTTGTCCTTACAAACATTAACTTATAAACTATAATAAAGGATGTTTTTGAACCCTAATCACTGCCAATTGATTCTGTCTAGCACAAATTAACATTACTGCTACTAAGGTAAGGATTTTCAACCAAAAAACAGAAACAAAAAAATTGGACAAATTAATGTCTCACATCATTAAAGATAAAACAAGACAATGATTGCCAATATGTTATGAAAGAGATGTAAAATCCCGTGTATTGGACTGTGCAGCAAATTGGAACCATTGACTGTTTGAGCACTCAGTGGCCTTGTATTTATCTTCCTGTTGATTTTGAAATTGAACCAGCAGGTCAGGATATAGTTGATAAATAGTCACAGAAAATGGCATGATAAATGCACACACCTGGCCGATACACATTGATTTTCGTCCAGTGATTAATTATTCCAGATTCTTGGCACGGCAGAATGAATTCATCATTGATCTTATGTCTCTTGACTTTTTGAAAACATTATCATAAATTTCCATAAAATATCTTTTTTGAAATTCTTAAAAACACTTTTTTTGTATGAACAGTGGTAGATAAAATATAAATTATGATTAGTCCAATTGGTTGAATGGATGCATATCTTATAAAAGATTACAAATGATTTAAAAGTTATCAATGAAATATTTCAATGCCCGAGTTTCCTCATTACTCTGGACGGTGTGGTTCATATTGGTATATAAGTACATAGCAATAATCTCTGGGGAATGGACAGAATTTGTAACTGACTTCACAACTACTATACAATCAGTTGCTATATCATGGTACCTCCTTACTCTTGGAAATACTTTAAATCAAATATTCTTTGGAGATTCTAATTAATAAAAATCAAAATTTTCATACGGTTATACCGGTATGTATTACATGTGTATATGGTCATTTTTAAATAACTTAATCAAATCTCCATGAAACCATTTTAGATTAAAAAAAAAAAAGTAATGAAATTTTATTAACATGAACATTTCTGTTTCTACTGAGTACATTACTTGTTCACAGATCTTTAAATGGAGTTCATGTTGCCTTGTATTATTTAATTTTCAATATCTTCCATTCATCTTCCTCACTTTTAACATCATCATTGACAAACATATTCTCACTAATTCTAGTTGAAAGTGTATTTCTTTCTCAATTTATCTTATCGATAAGGTGGTATTGGGACACCTGCCGATATTAATGTAGATAAAAGTACATTATAATCAAAATACTTTCACCAGTTTAGAATTTTCAAATTTTGCAATATTTGACCAAAAAATGTTTTTTTTTAAATTTTTGGAATGGTAAAAATTATAAAAGCCCCAGCAGGATATCAGCTCATGACTTACAGTTTCGTAGATAATGATCTAACCCACTTTGCTACGCTGTTAGGTAACAATATTAGGAAAGAAAAAATTTTTAAAAATTAACTTGATTTTATTGTTTATTTTGATAGGAAGTACATCACAATATGGTGGTGTCCCATAGTGCCACCTTAATTTTAAAGTTTTGCAAACATACCATAGCCCTTCACCTTGCCCAATGGATGCTTGTACCCTTTACCTTGTACTTTTAAAACATGACACTAGTACTAGTATCAGCTGGAAAATATCGTTTAATTCTACATGCCTGAAGCAAATGAATTTCTAATATTTCCTAAAATTCAAACAGCAAATCTAAAAGCTTTTCATGCTTAGAGCCCCAAACTTGGAACCAATTCTTTGCAATCTTAATGTAAGAGTCCCTTATTATACGCATCATCGAAGAAGGATCTTAGGAACACGGAATGAATGTATTTCTTGATCCTTTTTCAAATGTTTCTTCCTGGCAGAACAAGCAGCATATTTCCTGGATTTCCTGCCTATTTATCAGAGATGGCCTGTAGCTCTGATGAGTTATGACAGCCTCGATGATGCAGGGAGATGAGCATGTCAGTAAGAATAAGCAACAGCAATGTCTTCAAACATTGCAAAATGACATGTTTAAGCCCTTTCATAGGATGTGTCATTCCTTCGTGTTTCAAATGGTTTATGAAAGTGTCATGAGTTTGTGTATTAGTCAGTTTTTTCAGTTTTTCTTCAGAATTATATGGGTTTTTAAATTGTTTATCATATTGGAATTCAAAATTCAATAAAAAAAATAATTACAAAGCAATGAAAACAATCTTTCACTTAATGTTCTCATTTAACTGTGAAATTAAGAAAGGTTAATACTGAAAGACATGAAGTGGAAGAAGGCTAGCAACCTATTGCATGTCCAGTGGGAAGATCAGAGTCGCATTGTTTTCATTCGATTTACGTTCTATGCTGAAAATTGAGAATGTTTCATTATCTTTGGTCATGTTGCAACAAATACAATTCAAAACCAACAAATTATTTCCTAACTTGATTTGCACATAAATCAAATGAACAATTACACGCTTTATGATTAGTTCCAAAAATCAATAGCAAGAACAAAATAATCGGCTTGCACCGAAACTTTTCCCGAAATGTCATAGAAATTTCCCGATTTCAGCAGACAGCCTGTCACCATTACAATAAAACGGGGGACTGTAAAATTCCGAGTTTATTCCTCCCTTGCAATAAACAACATCAGATAATTCGGATCCACCAGATCTAATCCCCTAACTGCCAAGACAATGCCCATTCATCAACGATTTTGAATTATTCCTCATCCATCTGTCAGACGCGATTTGGTCATTAGAGATTTGTGACGTAATCCACGCACGTAACGTGGTTTCTAAAATTATGACTCACCTCTCCGTGCTTGACTGGTTTTATCCAACCCCTGGACAGAACCATTCTGTATGCCGTCTCTGTGGCCTAATTAAATAAAGTTTAAAAAAATTAAATATTCAAATGTAATCAAGTTTGAAATCAAAATTAAAAAATATTGTTATCATCCACTTTAAACTAAGTCCCCTTTTGAATTTATCAAATGAAATTAAGGTTTTCATGTCTATTATTTTAAATGACACTTATCCAGAAGATGCTGAGGAATCAGTTACATGCGTACTTATTAAATATTCATCTAAATGCATATGATATAATTTCAAGATACAAATTTAAAAGCAATTTAGTTCCATTCTGTAATGTTCATTTTATTTCTGCAACTATATTTTGTTACGATTATTTTTTCCAAATTCCTTGTTCAAATTCTCTAATGTTCAATTTATTTCTGCAACTTTAGGCTCTAGCGATATATTTTGTTACGAATATTTTTCCATATTCCTTGTTCAATTACCAGATTCCCAAAGTCAATACATCACGCAGGGATGTGACTACTATGTAGTTTGCTGAGCGTATTATTCCATTTTCTAATTTTACAATTCATTCATCAATGCGTAATGAATTATATAAACCATTAATCACTGGGCATAGATGTATTAGTTGACAGCGGGATTTTGACGTCTGCTTACAATGGAAGCTTTTATGGGATTACATTTTATCTTCTGCTTCTGCTCTTCTTCAATAGGAAATGACAAATGCTCATTTCACATTCCATCTTAATGTGCGCTCGACTTGTTAAGTCAACCAAAAAAAAGAAGGTTGAAGCTTAAACTCACACAAACATAAAAATAAGCTACAGGAGAAAAAAAATATCTAAATGGGTGTTTCATTATCTTCCTTGGTGGCTTCAGTTTTCAAAACAATATAAGTTTCTCTACAGTGAAACAATAAAGCTTAAATGAAGGATGCCTCTTTTGCAATCACTTTCAATCCATGATGATTTGGGTGTTCCGTTCAAAAATGATGCAGTGCCTACGGTACATTCCATATATTATCATTTGGTATGTTTAGATTTCAAAAGCAGTTATATCAAAATATGTAATATATATGTATTTATAGAGCATTTGTGCAAAAAATCCTATTTCAATTTCATTTACAATTGCAGTTTAATTGATCAGCTAGATGCTACCAAACAGCTATAATTATCGCCAACTGTCACATGTTGACCTAATGGGTTGTCACACAGCACCCTAAACACTGCAGTACCATTACCCACAATTCAAAGTGTATCATTTATTCTAGGCCAGTGTTTTGAGTTCATAATTCATTGCTGTTTTTGAAAGAGAGTTGTTATTTTTTGTGGTCTACTTGTTTCACAGCAGAAGCCGAATGGTGGAATTAAAAGAGATAATTTTTGCCAGATTTGCGTACTTGAAAACCCTGGGCCAACAATGCGACACACGGTGGGATATTGAATCGGCCCAGCTTCGGCTGATAGGTTAATTCCACTCGGCATTTACTGCAGAAATTGCCAGGCTTTCAGTCATAAAGCTTCATCAGCAGTCGAATGTCACGCTTCACAGAGCATCACCAGCTTATTGTCATGCATCACTGAACACAAAATAACAACATCCTGTCAATCAGCAAATTTTTTTTTATCAAAACTCTTATCTGCATCATGTCAGTTTCCATAATCTCCAAAGAAAAGATATTCTCTCCAAATGAGAATGCCAATCTTCTGAATGAAAAGGATGTGCTTAAAGTGTCAAGTTTAGAGTTTACTTAGTTCAAATGTACACAAAATTCACCTATATTAAGTTTCATGGAAACAATTTTAGCATAATCCGGGTGAATGACTTGACTATAATGGCTTTAATAGGAAGGAATGAGGCGGCATTCAAAATTCCCTACAATAGATACTTTTAATATTTCAGTTGCTCCATTATGAGAATTCAGTTTTTCAATATATAGGTATATTTTGCCAGCAATAAATGAGACTGCTTTAAATGATGGCCTATTAAATTACACCCCCCATTAAACTTCATACAACACTGTATGTGTTTTTCTTATTGTACAAAACACTTACAGTATAGAATATCTTACCACATTAGCCATGTAGATTGCAAGAAGTCCTCTTCTACAATTAAAAAAAAAGAAGAACATTTAAATATTTTATTGTTTTTCCATCAAATAAAGATAATTAATGCAAACAGAAAAAGACTATCATGTTCTTGTATAATTAACAATCTATAAGTCCTGGAGCATCCATCCCATTTCAAAAATCAATTCTTTATTCATAATCTTGTCAGTTAATAGCCTCTATGCGTATACTCTCTTTATTTCTCAATGAATGAAAACAGACATATTAATGGCAGATTAGTTTGTTTGAGTATGGAAATCATATACAGCATGCCTCCCACCCCCATCGCTGGCATTTGGCCCCTAGGTCGCTGCGTAGTATTAATTAATGTGCCCCGTGCGCTTCTGCAATGGGTTTTTTTAATCAATTCATCGGGCAATCTGCTGGATTCTGTATCGTATAATCGTATAATCGCTGTCACAAATAAAACTGTCATGATGATATATAAATTTACTGGCCCTGAGCATGAATAATTTTCCATTATGATCACTTTTTCCATATGACCAGGTATTCCAGCATGCTAACATCATTTCAAATCCCAGCCACAATTTTTTTTTAAATCCCCCATTTTTTTTTTATTATGGACTATTATACATGCTGGGCAAAGTATTTTCTTAAAGTTGATGAATAATCATCCTTTAGATTTTTTTCCCCATTAAAAACATAAGACATCATCATATATCTTCTTGTCCATGTGCCAAAAATAAAATACATAAACAAAAACCATATCGCAAAAATCATAATTTTTTTATCAAAATGGACTATTTTTCAAGCGCTCTAAGGCCAGGGTCTAATATTTCATCAATATTATGTGTCACAAGTATCTTTTCTCCCTTTCTCATAAATTAGAGAGATAGACGGATTAAAGGTCATAATATATTAAGGAGAATGAAAAGATCCTGCTGGGACCCCTTTTTTGACATCCAGGTCACTGCCAGCAGCTGTAGCTCAAGATACTATCTCGAGATATCTCACTAATTGTAACAGACAGAGATGCATCACCCACTCCGTGACTCCAACAACCAGTACCAGATAAACAAAAGGAGGCGTCCATTCCTCAAGAACTTCGGAATTATCAGTTTGGTAACGGTGTAAAAATGGCAATGACAAGAGAGATTGGTTCGGCTGTCAAAACAAACGCATAAAGTATATCCGAAATCTTCCGACTGCTACAGAAGCCAGGCCCATAGCTGTATCACTGCCTGCGTAATCTGATTGAATCCCCTGATAATCATGACCTCGCTACCAACATTCAAATATATATACCAGTACAACCCCTGTGATCTTTGGAAATCAGAAACAACAGTTTGAAATGTACAACAACTTATGATAAGTCACAGGGCACATGTTAACTAGTCGTAAACCTATATTCAGCAGAGAACCAATTCCAGGTTAAAGACTTTGGGGTTTGGTTTATGATAACACAGAAGTGATACCACAAAGTCTAAGATACTGTCATTGCATACAAGTTTTTTCTGTTCTCTGCAGGATTAGATTTGAATAGAATTTTAAAAATTGTAGGTTTTTTAATGTAAAAGTTGGTCAAATATGTAGACTGTTTAGCAAAAATTAAGTCACATATTACATAAATTTATATCTCTACCATCTACTGGCTTTCTGGAAGTTTTAGTACGACATAATGCACAGTCAGATTCTTTTTTTAAATTTTTTTATTTTGTCATTAGGAGCTACAGAGGCGGGAAAAAGCAGAGAGAGCACCGTTTCACCATTAGCTGCTGCACAGTAAGAGAGGATATTTATCACAAAGTTTTGTTTGTTTAAGCTGAGAATACTCAAATACGTACTTGTCTTTGAAATTAATATTGCATTAGATTTCAGAATCGTATCTCCAGACATCAACAATGTGTGCACCTACATGCCACTATGCAAGCACAATGACATCTGACAGAAGTGCCTGCATTGTGAGGAGAGATGGCGTAATTCTAGATGATGTAATTAGATTTTTCCATTTAGAGACTTGGAGAGGGTGCTTGATAGTACCCTCCCTTCATGACTGTCACACTACCAACTCCTCAAAATCCTGCCCACAATTCTAAATTCTGACTTTTATCACCTCTTTATCGGTATTATCTATTAAAGGTGTGTAAAATAACAGAGAGGCACTTTCTGGTAATATCTACAGGGTTTTAAAGGTCTAAACCACCAGAAGAAAAAAAAACAGTGTTTTAAAAAATATTATTGCTGAACAGCATCAAATTCCCTGACAGACAAATTTATGGCAGGGTGAGAAATTAGAAAAACTTTTCAAATCCCCAAGGTGTCTCAGTTTACAGTTAAACTATTTCATTTGAGTTCTTGAGGTAGAAATCTCCACCTTATTGTGTTGTTTTTGTGGAACGGTGTCTTCCTAATGACAGCATGTCAAAACTGACCTATTATCGAATACTGGATGTTGAGCAGACTTTCTCCTTGAAATGTCCATGGAACACAATATAAATTGATATCCTAATCCAATGCTGAATTGCACAATAAATGAAAAACTTGTTTATTAAAAATAATCATTGAATTTCGCTTTGCCTCCGCTCGGGGAACGGTATTCAACTCTGCACAATATTGAATAGTCAATTCTCATATTGATAAAAACTTGTGTAAAAAATCTATACAAACAATTTCCTCTCAAGTTAAATGGGAAAATTGACAGATTAGCTTTGCACTATGAAAATGAAATGAGTTTTCTAATACATAATCTTTGTCGTTCTCCGCGACCTTAATTTCCTGCTGTGAAGAATTTGTGCACCCAGAAAGAGGGTGGTTGGCATTCTACCCTTTTGTTCCGTCTATGTCACTTCTCTTAGTGGTATTGAAAAATCTATAGGCGAGTTGAATCTCTTTTTACAAGGAGGAAAATAATTAACGAGTTTAAAGATATAGAAAATGCAGTTTTCAATTGTGTACCAAAAATAGAGCTCGAGCTACTTGCTCCTATTGTTGAAAATTTGTGAGCTCTTTACACAGTTGGAAAACAGAAGAATCGCAGATGAGATTTGAACATGTGGCAGACATATTGGATTGGACCCAGCATCTCCACCAAAAAAAAAAAATACGAGAAATCCATGAATAATGACACTTGTCAAAAATCATTAGAGTAAATCTGCGATAAAAAAAGCGGATTTACAGCGCGAGGAAAAAGAGCGAGGCAGAAAGCATTTTATTTATCTACGGCACTAGATGGTGTCACTTCCTATCACAACTCCGCAAACACATGAATCTCTTTATGGAGATCGATACCACTACCACTAGCAGATAATGGCGTTGCACTTACCTAATTCTTATTACACTAACTATTCAGACAAGAATCCTAATTATTCAAGTTTGATAAGAATCTAGTTGACAAATAGGATGCATTAGAAGGACTCCACACCATTACAAGATCAATTAACAGCTTTGTTATCTGTCGGTTCTCATAATTCCCCCCAAAAAATCAATTTGGACTGTCTGGAAAAAATTATGACTTTTGTTGAAAATGACTTCATCTTTTTTTTTTTTTAAACTTTGTTGGGCAAATGCATCTATTTTTTAATGTTAGAATATGAAAACAGCCATAAACTCGTCTTATCTTGCAAAAAAATTGTCAGATATATTCCAAGTGAACTAACCTTCAAATTCTTGAAAATTTTGCACCCAAACGTTGCTTTTTCCATGCTTTTAATAACATAAAATTCAAAACACCTATCTCTTTCAAAGCAATCATAATTAGGACCCAAAGTTTGCCTTGGGTTAAAAAAAATTGAGAAAAGTCAGATATTATTATAATTCCGTGGCGTGCATCAAAACACTCCAATCTCCTTATCAAGAGTCAGTTATCTTGGAATTTGATTCAAGTTGACCAGGGTGTATCAAAGCCTTCTGCAAAAATTATAACAAAAACCTAATTAGGTGTAGGGGTCTGAGAGGAATTAATTTCTAATCTGTCTGCATTGTTTGAAAGTGATAACCATAATTCCAAAGATTGGGATGTAGAAACCTGTTATATGATAAGCCTAAATACCAATTAACCTCTGGGTTTGTCCTGTACATAGTTAGGTTTATTAATTTTGCAAAAAATACGATCCTATGGTACCCTATCAAGTCCGCCCTCGCCTGAAAAGGACTCATTTGACGAATGCAACTTTATCCTGCACTGAAAAAAGTCAAAAGGCCTGGAAATTAATTTTCATTTCTTAAAAACGATTTCATGGCACATAATCGCACAGTTAGCGAGGTCCAACCCTTTTTGCGTGCCAAAGCTCCAGCATATTGTCCTATTCTGAGATGTCATCCAGCCCTTTTATTCAGTTGGTAAATGCACGCAGTCATTGCAGATGTATGATGGGAGAAGTCATTGTGTCACCTTCATTCAAATCCGTTTCTGTACGCAGTAAATACATTACTTTATATACAAAAGTCCCCCATTCAGAGGTTTTATCAATGAAATTGTAAAGATAACAAGACTGAGAACTTAACATTGATTTACCGGCCATTTACACATAGAAAGATTTAATAATGAATTATTTTTATGTAAAAAGTCGTGGGGTTTGCTTTTCTTTCCAGAAACAAATACGGTTACATCATTGACTGTCACAGCTATTTAGACCCTAAGGTTGTCCAAGTGCAAAACAGAAATGGAAAACCCGAATCATAGGGGCAAAAGCCAATTAATAAGAGGTCCTACCACGGTAATTTTTTTTTATAATTATTATTTCCTTCCAACATTCTATTTCTGTCCTCCCATTACTTGACACAACATTTTAATATTTTTTTCACAATGAATGACAGATATTGATTTTTTTTCAATGCTTCCGATCATTTTTAAAATGTGTTGAATGGTTGATTAAATTACCTAGACACATAATTATACACATCCAAAAATGAGGTAATTTCTAAAAATTAATCCTAATCTGTTTTTCTTACATAACAGCATTACAGGTAAAGAATGATTTATCTCTTATGTATTTTCTTTTTCAACCGATTACGCTTTTGTGAATTATAAAATGAATAATGGATGCCCCCTCCCCAAAAATAAATTAAAATTCCACTCTTGACTTGTACCAGCATGCACCCCAAAATAAATTCAACTGATTATAAAATTCACATGCATGGTTTGAATTTAGTATGAAAATAAGTAATTATATACTATATATAGCATATGGCACTCTAAAATATGCTACATTTTCACACAGGATTGTCCATGCTTGTAACAAAAGATAGGGGGAGGAAGGAGGATAATCTAATTGCTATTTATGTTAGCATATACAGAAAATATACATTTATATACATGTCAGTTTTAGATGGTTTCAGAAGGAACATGCTTGCGTACAGATTGACACATATCTTATTGAGTGGCAGTAACCAACTTTCAAAAATAGTCAGATTTTCTGTGCAGTATTAGATACTGCATGTTTAGAGAAAAATCTGTCTGCATGCAAATGTTAGTAAGGGACAACAAATAGTAGTATGTACATTGTAAGCTCAATACATTTTTGTATACAGGAATATCATCAAAGCAACCACCATGTACACCATTGGCAACCAGATGCATGCAGATCTATACAATGTTAGAAATACATAGTTCAAAACGGGCAGCCTAATTAGAAAATGTCTGACATCATGAGAAACAAAACGATGACGATACAATATCAACCAAACTCTACAACAAATTACATGTAACTTGATACAAGAGTTACTGAACATAGATTATGTATGATACACCTACATTCCAGCCAAAATCAGCAACAATTAATGAGATACAAAAATTTACTGAATATAGATTTTCATTTTACAAAATATGATACACCTATATTCCTACTTCATACTCTGTTGTCACGGCAACAACTCGCATACCTTGACTTCCTCTCTAGCAAGATGGCGGTTAGGGAGGCAGAGGCTGCAGCTATGAACCCCGTTGTGGAGTAAAAGAATCGACCCAGTAACTTCCTGGGGACAAGAAAAAGAAAGAGAAAGGTATAGAATTTCAATCATGCATTGGCAGTGTTGCACCCTGATACTCCTAATACTCCAAGCCATGTCTTCCATATCATAACCAATGCAACCCTACGTTTACCTGATGTCCTCCGTGTCCTTCCCAATGCAACCCTCTATACATATGCCTTCCATGTCCCAACTAATACAACCCTTTGCCTGATGTCTTCTATATCTTAACCAATAAAACTCTATGACTGGTGTTTGATCGGTATTGAGAGGAAATTCTGGCTAAATGTGGCCTGGTTTGGGAGAAACTTTAACATTTCTACAGAGAGAGGGGAAGGTGCAAGCATCACAGAAAAATACTTATTAAGGAAATCTGAGAGAACTAATCTATGATGCATTTAGTAATCAATTATCCCAAATTTCAAATTTATACTCATATTTATTCTATTAATCTTGCATTTAAAAGTAATATCATACAATGCAACTCTTATTTCAGTATTCATAAGAAGATACACTTAAAGGGGTCAATTAAGAGCCTACATGTTCATGACACACATGCACTTCTATTGTTCAAAGTCTATAATGGAAAATAACATGAAGTATTGTTAAAGTGTCAAGATAAGTGTGTGAAGTGTATAGTAAAATAGAGGAAAGCCATCTAAGGACAAGATGCCCCTATTAGTCATTCATAATTTTAAAATGCAGCTAAACCAGAGTAAAATATACTTGTAACAATAGAAAAAAAATTAAAAGAATAGTTAGTTCTGAAGCTGAAAAATCTGAATCTATATCACCACATGAATAGGGGTTGAAAACACACAAAAAAGTTAATTTAATAAATAATTAATATAAGTAAGGATAAAAATCACTGCCAGATTAATTTTCTTGGAATTTACATTTTCTATTTCTATAAAGATGTACAACAGTTCTACAACAACATAAAACACCCCCACCCACCCCTTCCATCACTCCCTTCAAATTACTGTGGAGCCATATATAATACAAAGTGCCACAACAAAGAGATGCCACATTAGTAGCAGCCAGAAATCTATGCCAGAAAAGCATTTTATCACATGATATGTATCTAAAATCAATACTTGTGACTTGAGTGAAAGTGTAGATTTAGAGATTTTTAAATACTTATTCTTAATCACACTGTGGGCAAACTCTACCCACATTGCATTTTGCAGTAGCACGTCCTAACTGAACTCACTGCACTGCTTAAAATTGGAAATAAAAAGTTCTAATTTCTTGGTGAAGTTCAATACTAAAACTATCATTAGTGGATAAATCATCCACACATTATTTAAAGGATCTGTGTTCTTTATGATCTACTAAATAATTTAAACCCTATCTATTTTTATGGGAAATCTGATTCAATAAAGCTTTTGCTGCAGCTATAGTATTTCTGTCAAGATCTGTATGGTGGGCAGTTTCTATCATAAATACCCTAGCAATTATCACCGAATATATTTCTTATGAAACATTCAAAAAATCGAAAAATCCTTATTCCTCACTCCAATCCCTTCCTTTAAAACAATGAAATGTATCCCTCCCCTTAAGTCCTCTCCAACAGACAAACAAGAAGAAAATAATAATAACTGAGAAAAAAACAAAATGAGAGACCCTAAATCAATAAAGACATCAAAGACAGATTCAGTTCAAGGTCATTATACTCCTGTCCAGAATGTGTGGTATTTTGAAATGAAAGTTGAAAGTGAAAGTAGACTCATTCTGGACAGAAGGATATATTGACCTTGAACTGAGCCACTTGGTACAGGGTGCAACACGGTTTTAATGGGAATACCTGTCACTTCTCTCCACACTGACCGACATAGCACAAGCCGGAATTCCACACAGAAACGTACAGTACGAGGAGTAAAATCCTGCAAGCTTTCTGTAAAGAAAAACCATTAAAAAAAGCATGTGGATAACATGTAAACACTATAATAATGGTTAAATCTTTAAATGTATTTGTGAAACACTCAGGGTCCTGATGATAGTAACAGGTTCAAGCAGGACATTTTCATTGGAAGTTACTGAAAAATTTCAATATGTAAATATACATGCTTGGCTGGATTACTTTAGCTTTATAGATTTTGAAATTGTTACATAGTTGGGGTCCTGGTTGAAAAAGCAAAGCAATAGATCTTTTAAGGTCAATTAAAAATGTATGGTTTTTATGCATATGCCAAAATGGGACTAAAAATTAAGTCCCAGCTTTACCATATATTCACTTCTCAAACTGATATGCTGAAAAATGATCATGATATTTGCTCTTTGTGACATATATATTTTGTACATAGAACTAAAATATAAAGTTAATAGACAGTTAATTGTCCTTAAATTGACCCTAAAATAATTCAAAGCACAGTATGTTTGATTCAACAATCAATTTCATGTATTTCCTAAAAAAAAAGATTTAACCCTAAGAGTCTTGCCAATTAGATCATAGTTAGGTAGAAAAACAAATACTTGTACATATGAATGTAAATTTACAATTAATGATTGTTTTCAATTAAGCTAGTCTTTGTTAAACACAATACTTCATGCTAGCTATTGTGCCTGATTTTTACACTTGCTTCTCTAAGAAACACGACGTACCATATAATTGTTCGAGTACCTTAATAATTATAAATTCAATGCTATATTTTTTTCTTCTTTCCGACATATTTTTACATATTTTACAAACTCCGAGTAAAGCTTTGTGTAAAAATTTTCTTAAGTTTTTATATCTACAGTTAACTTAAGAAAGCATTAAACCATTTTTACCTCCATATACAGAAGAATGAGATGAAGAGTGTGCCATTGGTGGTCAGGAATAGAACAGACTGTGCTATTTCCCTCAGCAGCTTCTCCTTGAAGTACCTCAGATCCCGCTTCTTTAGTATACCTGCCACCTACAAGACAAGATAGCAAGAAATCTTAACATTCAAATAATCTACACATAGAATACGGAATACGTTAGGAATTAAAATCCGCACACATCTTGCGGATTTTAAAATCTCGCTTTTATTTTTCAGACAGATGAAAACTAAATAAGACTATAATAAAAATTCGGGAAAATTTGCGAATCATTTTATATTCTTGCGATTTGATGCAAAACGGTTGAATTGAGGAATTAAGTACTCGCTTAAAATAAGGAATCTACAGTATAAAGTCAACAACAATTAGTCCAATTCATTGCATTATCATATCAAAACAGGCTGTTTTTCTAATTTCTAATCTTTTGACAGTACATATTGTAATTTTTTCTAGGAACTATCTTGAATATAGTGTGTGGGTTCTTATCAAGTCACTCTTGAATTGTAGTCTTTTGTGAGTCAGTAGGAAATGTTCATTTCCTGTTAATGACAGAAGTATTACTGTCAATAAAACACAGAATTGTGAAACTGAAACGTACTTGAGAAACTGGAATTTTGAAGTAAAATTGCAGGGCTTTTTATCAGTTTTTAAGAAAAGTACATTTTATAGGCATTAGAACAAGAATGGTACATGAAAAAGTCAAAAGGAAAACATCCCTGTTTGCCAGCAACATATGGTATCTGTACTGGGTATATGGTTGGAAATTTGAGCCAAGTTTGGTAACATATTTTTGCTGTGGAGGATAATGTTCATAATTGCAAAAAGTGAACAAAGGAGAATGATAATGACAAAGACTTAGAGGCACTAAAAATATCCAGAAGAAAAAGCAAGCTTAGTAATTAAAGCTTGCACCTTTGAATACGATGAGCCAAATATTAACAATTGAAAGCAAATGCAGAGAAAATAAAAATATTTTTTAATGAAAGCAGAGACTTCAGGCCAATAATCATAAAATAATTCATCAGTTCTCACATGCTAAGATGAAAAAGCAATTAAAGCTCATGATAGCAGGAATCAAAATTAAAAACTTTCTTGCACCCATATCAAGTTTGAATAATGAACAACATTCCTCTCATGAAAAATAAGAGTCAAATTATCACTTTATGATTTCAAATCATGCCATCTGTCAACGGATACCACATATCAAAATTTCATAATTTGTAAAGCAGTTGACCCAAGGCACATTTAAAGGGTGTGCATTTTTGACCCACAACCATCTGGCTGGGTAGGGGCCATGCTATATATGTGTGGGACTCATTTCTGATATAAACACCTTCACCACTTTTGCTTTCACCTACAAAAAATTGAGTGACATCCAAATCTGCAGCAGATGATTTTGACGGGTCGCCTTTCCATGAGAAGTCGCACAGGTGTTAAGAATTGGCCATAAAAGCCCATCTTCAACACCTCTCAGGTATCCGGACAGCAACACTAGAAATATTGACGACGAATAAGCCTTATTTCCGTCTGGACATTTTATGCCATGCCATAAACCTTTCAATGGGGCCTCCTAAATATCGAAAATCTGCTGCCATTTAGGGGTAATTAATGATTCAGACACAGAAATCAACCATCATTTGAATAAAAAAAATACAAACTATTCTGAGCCCAATTTATGGAGAAAAATCTTGAGGAAATCTGATCATCTTAAAAACAGGTACATGTACTTCTAATAATGAGGGATACTTCACAACTCTATAAGGACCAACACTTTCATCTAAACAAAACAATGTCTACATCCATATATCCAT
This sequence comes from Magallana hongkongensis, assembly GCA_016163765.1. Lineage (NCBI taxonomy): Eukaryota > Metazoa > Mollusca > Bivalvia > Ostreida > Ostreidae > Magallana > Magallana hongkongensis. The sequence continues at coordinate 78,352,289 of WFKH01011925.1, forward strand.
CCCACTTTTTGTACAAATACAAATAATTGGCACTTGAAAAAAATAGGAACTTTGTCTACACTGCATATTAGATTTAACCATGCATTTTGCTCATTTATGAAAAACATATCGGACCCTGCACTTACTTCCAAATCCATTACCAGCTTGTATAAAAAGATTCAAGTACAAATGTAAATATGTGTATAAAATACATGTATAAAATTTTTAACAACTACTCTATGGAAGAGGTTGCACTCAATAGAAATGCAATCCATTTGAAACAAATAAATGGGTAAGGGATACCCAAAGTTCTACATATTTCAATCCAAATGAAAATATGACAGTTTTATGGTATTACATGAGCTCATAATCATGATAAAATAGCTATGTGACCTTTCGTCAGATTGCCAAAAATGTTACATAACATTTCAAAAATACATGTTTCAAATCAAGCATCATGTGTCAGTGTAGCAGCATTATGTTAAAGGACCGTAATGTAATGTACGCACTAACTGAACCTTTCCTGTATATTACATGTATTTTTATGTGTATCATTAACAAAACATCCATCTTGTAGGGTAAATCATTCATCTCTGGTTTCTATGATGCATACTGCCTATAATCTTAAAACAAGAGGCCCATGGGCCACATCGCTCACCTGAGCAACAATAAACATAATAAAATCAGCTTTATGGAGTCATATACAAAATATCTGAACAATGTCGTATAATAGATTCTGTATTAAAAAAAAAAATTCCCCTGCATATTCTTATGTTTATCATTGAGCCCCTTTGTAACAGGGTGGTTTTACAGTCATATCACATATTGAGCATTGCAGTTCTCAAGAAGATGATCAGACTTAAACAACTATTTATATATGGATTATAAACCTATATCAAATTTTGAACCCCTTGTGAGGTCCAAGAATTGCCCAGGGGCCAGAGTCTAAACAATTTTAAAGAATAAACAATATGTCAAAATGTTTGCATATAAGTAAAACCATATATAATAACATTTGAGTTTTTGTGAATAATTTAAATGTTTTCCTTTGTAAAATTGGAATCCCCCCCCCCC
>WFKH01011925.1:78353741-78365906 GCA_016163765.1 Magallana hongkongensis
AAGAAGATTTTTAAAGATTTACTCTATATTTTCCTATGTAAAAATTCGACCCCCCATTGTGGCCCCACCCTACCCCCGGGGAACATGATTTGAACAAACTTGAATCTACACTACCTGAGGATGCTTCCACACAAGTTTCAGCTTTCCTGGCTGATCAGTTTCAGAGAAGAAGATTTTTAAAGATTTACTCTATATATTCCTATGTAAAAATTTGACCCCCCATTATGGCCCCACCCTACCCCTGGGGATCACGATTTGAACAAACTTGAATCTACACTACCTGAGGATGCTTCCACACAAGTTTCAGCTTTCCTGGCTGATCAGTTTCAGAGAAGAAGATTTTTAAAGATTTACTCTATATTTTCCTATGTAAAAATTCGACCCCCCATTGTGGCCCCACCCTACCCCCGGGGAACATGATTTGAACAAACTTGAATCTACACTACCTGAGGATGCTTCCACACAAGTTTCAGCTTTCCTGGCCATATGGTTTTTGAGAAGAAGATTTTTGAAAAATTCCAACAAATTTTCAATGATTTTTTATTATCTCCCCTTGAAAGAGGGTGTGGCCCTTCATTTTAACAAACTCATATCCCCTTTACCTAAGGATGCTTTGTGCCAAGTTTGGTTGAAATTGGCCCAGTGGTTCTTGAGAAGAAGTCGAAAATGTGAAAAGTTTACGGACGGACAGACAGACAGACGGACAGACAGACAGACGGACAGACGGACAGACAGACTGACGCCGGACAAAAAGTGATCAGAAAAGCTCACTTGAGCTTTCAGCTCAGGTGAGCTAAAAAGTATTAAATAAGAACCCAACTCCTTCTCTGTTTTATTAACGCCTATGAATGGCACAAATATGAAATTTAAAAAAAAAAGGTCAGTTTATCTCGGTAAAAACTTTACCAAAAATGGAAACAGCTACAACCACAGGAAAAGAGAGGAATATAAAGGATATCATAAATCTATGGTACAATTCAAAGCTTTCCTCTAATATAATTCAATGTGCTAGCCTCCATAAGCTGCTAATTTTGATGATTAACAAATACATGTATAATAAGAGGAGGGGTGAGGGGTGTACAAGAATGCTAAAAGCCAAAACTACACCTCCCCGATTCAAGGAAGATCATAGGCCTAAAATAAAATGTATTATAATATTGCTACCCTACACAATATATCATCTTCCATTTGACAAAATAATATTTTGTGAAATGGTACATACTTTCTACCATGGTACTTTTGCTCTTCAGTTCAACCTAAACTGTAGCTGCAGGTCTGTAGCCCCCGGTCTGAAAAAATTCAGATGGACGACCTGGGAGCTACAGTGCCTCCCATAGTAAAAAAAACTGCAATTTACGGCGCACAAAAAATTGCACTAGTTTTGGACTGATTATTCTCATTTCCAAACACCTTCTGTACAAATATTTGATTCCAAAAAATTCCTCGGACATTTTACTAGATATCTTTACTTCACTTGCCTTTGATATTCTTTTAAACACCATCACCAGCCCCGGAAAGTGAAGTAGTGCAGTTTGTTTACATGTAAAAATGGCGACTCTCGATCTCGATGTGAATTAATATACTTCATTTTTCCGAGGTCGGTTAGCATGTTTAAGAGAAAGTCTGAGGCAAGTAATGTGACGATATCAGTAGTAAATTGCCTGAAAAATTTAATGGTACTAATTGTTTTCACAGAATTTGTGTGAAAGTAAGGTTAATCAGTCCAAAACTGGCGCAATTTTTTGTGCGCCGTAAATTGCAGTTTTTTACTAAGGGAGGCACTGTAGCTCCCAGGTTGTCCATCCGAATTTTTTCAGACCGGGGGCTAAAGACCTGCAGCTACCTAAACTGCAATGTACGCCCCATAGAAAAGGCCTGGGGTAAAAATTGATTTATCGGTACAAAATGAATGAATAAATACATGCACTTTTATCAAAAATCAATGTTTAAAGAATAACAGCAGTAAATTATTTCATAAATATTATTTTGTTATTTTTTAATGTTCACACGGGCAAAACATAAGCAAAAAACCGGAAACCAAAAATTTCTCGGGACTGTAATTACACTCTGAGCAAGAGATATAATTTGCAATTAAAAACTAAAAAGGGGTTATTATGTATGTTACAGTATGATACATACTTTATACAGCTTACCTACAGATAGAATGTTCCATCATTAAAATGACAGATGTCCTACGGACCTGGTTAAATGATAGAATTCATCCCATATACTCACTTCATAGCAAATGAAAAATATCACATTGTATCTCGCCAATAATTTTCATATGATTGGTCTCAAATACCTACATTGTTGCTCTTTCACAGCCCTATTTTACCACGTTCATTGTATTTGCAACGAAAACCCTACCATGTTTAACATGTTTGAAAAGTCACTGTTTACCGTCGCCATGATAGATAGATTAGTGAAAAAATCTCAGATATTCTGAGTGCGATTTCCAGCACAATGGCATGCAAAATCAACTGGAAATAGCATTTTTCCCAAATGTCTTGGCATGACCCATTTTAAAATGGATATTTGGTGGCCTTAACAACATACACATATCTAAAAAAGTTTATAAAGCATACTCATGTGTCTTTGCCCTGCAGATTATTTTCAACACACTTTAAATTGATGCAAAGCAGATCCAATTCACGGCTGCTACATTGCAAGCATATATGATGGATTCCTACTGTGACCTGAGCGTAGCCTGGTCACTGTAAAATTGTTCTTTCTAGCTTACTAATAATAAGACAACTTTCTTATCTTTTGAAGGATAATAAACAATCGCTAAAAAGGCATTTCCATCCAACCAATTTTGATAAGTTGTTATAACTGAAGTTTCTTTCGCCTCAGTTGTCACACTCTTGTTGGGGGGTTTTTAAAATGGTACAGTAACTGAGCAAATTCTGACTATATTCTTTAAGCAAATGATCCATTCTACAGACTCATGCAAAGAGTGTCCAATGCCAATATAATTCACTTCAGGAACTCATTGTTACAATGTGTGTGTATATAGTACTTATGTATAATTCTTGTTTTTATCAGTATGGGCTACGTGTGAATTCTTTACAAACTTTGTACTGTACAGTAAATTGTACCAAAACTGATTTGGTCAGTGTGTTTTACTATATGGCATCTTCAAAATTCAGTGATTTTGAATGCATTTAATTTAAACACTGTTCCAATTTAACATTTCAAATGTTTCTTTCATATATAATCCAGAATTTTCTTCGTTTAAGGGCTTTTTTTGTTGCATTTCAAAATAGGTCCAAAGTCGAACTGGAGTTAGGTAACTATATAAACTGTATATTACAAGCCTCCCATACCGTATATAGTGTTCCATATATTTTGAGAGCTTGCTTTAATACTTCTAGTAACACATCGGCTGATGCACGAAGACATGACGGTGTCCATGTGTGTCCTAACTCGTAACATGTGCAGGTCACCGACTTCGGCTTTCCGAAGACCGCCATCTTTGTTTACGCCAATTATTTTGACCAATCAACGTTTAGTTTGAATTTCTCTGCGGTTCTGTAATATTCTGTTTTTGAAAACAAACCCACGTGGTTATTGTTCACATTAGGGATATATATACATACAATATTAATTTTAATATGCAGCATTGAATGGGACTTTTCACTTGTTATCTTATTTCCATGAATATATGCTAATTAAATTGTTTGGAATATTTCTATCTATCAGTTCACTGACGTATGTATTCAAGTTCTGCTTTTTAGATTATAAAGCTACATTCATTTATATGGGGGTCCTACTCTACGTAAAAATAGGGGGGTTTTTTTTGGGGGGGGGGGAGATAGTCTTTTATTTACATCCACCGTAACACGTTACATTTCTCCCTATTTTTTTTAAAAATATATATTAAAAAAAATAAAGTTTTACTTCTTTCTTTAAATTCAAGCGATATTAAATAATATTTTTGAACATTGTTAAAATCGTGCATTAATGTATGCTTTAAAAGTTAATCAATTTTTATGGACTTTTTCGAATTGATTTAGCAAGAACGCATGGACTGATTTTGCTATTCTGTCTATATTGAATAAAATCTCTGACCTTTAATACTTTTACTTACTTTACTTGAATAGCATACGAGAGATTCAACTAGAAACGTAACTATAAACAGAAAAAAATGCTTGCAATTGATAGTTCACAAACAGACAGAGTGAGAGGGAGTTCAAGACAGACATCGAGATTATATTTAGGACATAACTGGGTAAACCAAGACAAGACAAAACTTGAATGAAGTGATCACAATGAGTTCAAACGCCTGTTTATGTCTGAATACGCAAATTGTAAATTATCAAGACAAATATTATTTTAATTAGCGAGAAAATGATAACGTCGAAATGGAGTACTATCCAAACGACAAAGTATCACTGTTTGCATATGATAGGTACGTGGTCTTTGAAAACGCTACAATAAAGCGGCTCTCTTCCACATGAATGTGTGGGAACGTGATAAAAATGAGACTAATACAAAGGAATTGAAAAATGAGAAATTTTCAAAAGATGACAATATTCTTACATTACATCCAACATCACATATGATTCTCTTGCCGTCGGATTATTATCTGATTGATTCGAAAATTTCCTCTTTTTTTTATTTCAAATTTTCGATAATAGAAATTCTTATATAAGTACATATATGTATCAAAATCGCAATTTGATACTTTTCAATTCCATATATTTGATATTTTCTCGTTTTACTACGTTAATAATAATCCTGTCAAATATTTCATTTGAAATTAATATATATATTTATTCATATTATTTGCTTTTTAGCTCACCTGAACTTTTCTGAACACATTTTGCCCGGTGTTTGAACGTCCGCCTGTCTTTACACCTGTAATTTTTTTTCTTTATATTTTCGACTTTTTGAGAACTACTGCACCAACATTGTTGTTGTAAAATGTAGATTCTTAATTGTTAATATCGTGATCCATTGACCAGCACAGTGGGGCCCAGGAAGGAATCAAAGTTTAACATAGAAAAATAAAGGAAAAAATCTTTAGGAATCTTCTGTTCAAGATATAAAAGTTATAGCTTGTGTTATTATGAAGTAAGTGCCTAATATAGTGTAGTCTACATTATTTGGGTAATGTTCACAACATTAATACAAATTTAACATATAAAAATACTTGTATAAAGGTTATTATCTTTAAAAATCTTACAAAGAAATACCGGGTATACAGTGCTTCAGTTCGTGATATTGGTAATACGATACAATCATCCTGATTTTTGATTTTTTTTTTTTTTTTTTTTGCTTGTAAGTTTTGTTATTTCTTTTCCCGTAAATGAAATTATCTTTAGGCCAAATGTGAGTGTATCCTACCGTTCGTTTAAAAGTACACGATTTGATCTCCAATTTTCACATTCTATTTTTCCAATTGGTTTACTTAGATATTTTTAATATTTTGTATTTTGCTTGTAACTCACTTAAAAACATTTAAATTTTGGTCAAGCATTAGAAATTCCGAAGTAATAGTCTTTCAAAAGTTAATCATTCTAGAAATAAGAAGTAGAAGATTAAAGTTTAAAAATGTTGAGCTTGAATCGTGTCTATGCCCCTTAAATTCGCATATTCTGTTTCTCAGTAAATTCAAAATATGTATACAATATGACATTTCAGAATTACATATTACCCTTTCATTGCAAGATAATTTGTATCTCCGTTCTCATTAAAATGAAGACAATAAATGTCGACAAAGCTTGCATGCGATTCCATTGTTTGATCTAAAAAAAGAACTCAAACAATACACCGCAACCTACTTTTCTTTTCATATTTATTACCACTGCCACTCAAAAGTAAGGTCATATATTTTTTTTTTGACATATGAACCTGTCAAAAGTCATTTTCTTATCTAAAAACAACGCGATTGTTTAATCTGCGATATCAAATGATTAGCGTTTAAAATTTCATCGTTGGACCAAAAAGCCTATTGTGTACTTTTTCGTTGGGATAATGGGCTTCGTCAAGGTTGCTTCTTCAGTCCTGTTTATTTCTATGAAGATGAAGTTCAAGATAAATTACCTGTCATTTCTGCACAAATTAATATAAACAAGACGACAGCAATTTTCTTTCTGGTTTAAAGAATTGTTATCGCTTTTTTTCATCTCCCTTCGCCAATGCTTTCCGCATTAGACTTCGTTATCGTCCCCGATCTCTCCCAGTTTGTCACATAACTCACTTGAAGTGTAATGAGGCTAGTGAATTCGGTAGTTATGAACAATAGCTTAAATGTCAGGACCAATCATAACTGATGTGTCTTTGCGATAAAATACTAAAAATTCGCGCTCTTTATTACTTTCGAAACCAGTCATTATCAAACATATATAACACCAATTTTGACTCCCTTTCAATTCATTTTATCGGCGCGTTCGATTGTCTTCCGGTGGCCAAAGTACACAGTCGGTATCCGCTTAGTTTAATGCAGATGCACGCTGGGGATATACAGTTGACGAGTTAGTCTTGCGTTACAAGGACTTGCAAGGTTAAACATCGGTCCATTTTACCAGGGGGTAGGTTCTTGACCAGACTTAAGTCATTGCCCGAAATATTTAGCACTCAAGGAGTCAAGGTTTAGAGATACAAGTACTTTTAGTGGTCCCCTTGTGTAATGATAGCGAACAAATTGTCGGAATATGTTGAACATGTCATAAATTAAGTTTGAAAAAAATTTCAGTCTCCTGCCATAAAACATTGTCAACTTAACAAAACGAACAAAAGACATAACAAGTTACGTTTGTTTCGTGGCCCCCACCAAGATTAAGAAAAATAATCAACGTTTACATATTTTCTTGACATCTGTCAATCACCAATTTTATAGAGGTAATTTAATCTAATTATAGTGTCTATTACATACGGTCATAAAACAATGCCCAAGTAGATGGAGACTTAACATCACACACACGAATTAGCGTCGTCTGACTGAATTCAAACCAAGGTCACCCTTCTAGTCCGTATACACGCGCAAGGAGGTTTTGGCAAAAATTGCACATTGTTCTGGTTTAATCTTGAATGGACATCTGTCAAGAGAAACAAACATGTCTAATTAGAAACTATATGTATGCAGAAGTATTCATGAGCACCGAGAATAGGTCTCCGCGAGTACATTCGTCTTGTGAAACTCCAAGGTTTCTGATATCATATATAGTTGATCGATACTGTTAAAAGCAGGGTTGTAAATTAAACTGGAAGATTTCCTGTTAGCATTTTGAACGACTGAATGATTTATTATTTTACTTTAAAAAAGGGAAAAGAATGGGCCTTGCTCCATATATGTTCATATTGGACCACCTTGCGTGGTCTTCCATCAAGTGGGACTATTGTTTGTCCCCAGACCCCAGTAAATCACACCAATCTTTAATACTCTTCTATTTGGCAATTAAAGACACATCGAAATGTCCAAAGCTTTTGGAATGTTAAAACATATATAACTTTAAAAGTTGTCAACATTAGCATACCGATAAGATATAATTCTGAACGAGGCCGAGATTATAGAGAACTATATATTATACGGCCTGATATTATTGTGCAGCAGATGTTAAACCCGGGTTGGTTATATTGAAACATTGAAATATTGCTAGTTTCACCCTTGACCCGTCTGAAAACTAACATTACAAAGATACAACACTGATTTATCTTGGTATAAATTAAGTGTGAAATCGATGCCGTTCAATGTGAATTGCTATTGTGCTGATCTGCGACCCGGGCGCACCAAGGGCCGTGCGGCTTTTGTAATCGGGATCGTAGATCACGTAAATCCTCCCCGATAAGAAAGAAATACCCCGCCAGTGTTCCAAGTGGCTAAGTTTTCACAAAGTAGAATTGAAGTGTCACCGCCCCACGGTGTACAGAGTAGATGCTTCATAAATGTCCCCTATCCAGAAAGAGGGCGGCCTTTTCACGCAGACGACCGCGCTGTGGCATGAAACATGGATACATCTATTGACTTTTTGTTTAATAATCAAATATTGAAACCCATTCATTTTCAAGCTTATAGTTTTAAACAACAATTGACAATGCAAATATTTAAAAATATTACATTAATTAACATTCAATCATTCTATTTTATAGATTCGGTGTCTCTTGAACGATGCAAAATACGGAAAACGTTTTGTGCAAGATACAGTTTTGTGAGAATAAGGCGGGGTAGCATGCATCTGGCATCATTCCTCTTCAATACCACGGGGGATAGATTCAGATATCCAGAACGAGACCACCCGCGGGAATCTGTCATGTCCCGTAGCACTGTACCGCGAAACCACTTTGGAAACCTACAAGTCTTCAAAGCCCTTACACGTCTGGGCGATCCTTGATCAAAAAAGTCACAAAAAGCGTCATGAGAATGTTTATTTGCACGAACAGGAACCCATTTGAAACGCACTTTTAAGATGCAATGTGCACTCGATTGAGGAGGAAAAAACGGTGGAAATCAATTTTTTACACCCCATAGGATATTTTGAGCCTAACCGCGATAAAAGTTTTCCCAATATCTATCAATATTTAACAAAGGAATGGGTTATGAAAAATGTAAGATTTGTCGTAAGATTTTCTCAGCTGCATCTATAAAGTCAGACTTGAAGACACCGTCTATGATAAACATGGCCCACAAAAGCTGTCAAGGAACACGATGCCAGATTAATCGCTTCAACAGTGTCAATCTAAGGAACAATAGCTGGCGGGCCATGGTCTTGTTTACAGATATTACAACCTGTGGTTATTCTGTATACATGTACCCACATCCCTGCCCCCTGATCGCGACGGCACTGACAGGACAGCATTTATTTAGGGGTCACGGAAGGTCAACGGCGTCAAAAAACGTCACTCCGGGTTTGACGTTTGATTTGGGGGCCTTTTGTTACCTGTGAAAGGATACCCCATAGTCTTCAAATACAGCTGCCGATGCCAAAAGTGCAACAGCAACTGAAGTAGTAAGACAAGGGAAACTACATTGAACTTCTCCAACTTCTTGGAGCAGAATTCACCCTTACAAGCGACAGCCAATTGAAATGCGAAACCTTGATATTAATATTATTCGGCTTTTTTTTTTGAGAACTAGTTGATTATGTTTCGGTTCTGTTGTACCTGATATACTAGTTATTTGCGTAATGACACAATTTTGACACTTTGTATCAATTTAAATCATTATACCCCCAGCAAAAGGACCATTACCGTTACCCAGATCGCTGTAATAAATTATCTGCAAGTTAACCTCATTCACCAGAGGTATATAATTAGAACTCAAACTAACACCAGGTAAAAAAAAAGATATTTCCTATAGATAAAATATGTAGAAACGTGTACTGGAATTGGTCCAAACGCACCCCAGAGAGAACAATGGCGCTATCCTGAAAAGATAAAAACCGATTTTGAAGCCAAAATATTCCATTTTGTTGTTGCACAATGCATGAAAATGCTTCCTTCGATTCTTTCTCGTGGCTGAGACGTCTATATTGTTTTGAAGGTCATGTTTGAGAAAATGATTGTCGGTGCCTAGGTTCCTACAATAAGCATACCCGGTTTCTACATAATTTACGCCATTCAGGGCACCTGTCAAGCGATGTAAGGATTATCAATGTAGCGCGCTTAACAAAATCCTGACTTTGTTCAGTTCCATAGACTTTATGATTTATGCCCTAGTACGGGATACGATTCCAGTGAGAGAGAAAACGACGTCAATTAATTGTATAATGTTATGGCAGGAGAAATGCTACATGGTTTTTTTTTATCCTCCCATGTTAAATCACCTTGATGGTTCATAACTGAAATTTATGGGTATATAATTGTACACAATTGCTTTTCCGATAATTCGCAGGCATTATTTTCCACTTCAGAAATTAATATGAATTAGTTTTTATCTCCGCTGCATCAATAAGTTTTTTTGAGTAGCTCTAAATGAAGTAAGAATGGATTTATTTTATCTTCAATACCTGTCTTTATCAGGGGGTTTCTAAATGATGTCTAACTGCGATAATCCCATTTAAAGGACTTAATACGCTAATTATAGTGTAATTATTGTTAAAATGAAATTTACTGTGAAGCCATTTTTCTGATCTCGGTAGCCAGTTCGGAACTATTCTTCCACAGTGAAAAGAAGTTAAATTCCGTTTGCAATTATAACACGAATTCGCAGCACAAACAAATATAATTTCTATACCTGAAAGATGCTTTGGCCGCGTTTTATCTGGGGCTTTGGACACCTCGGAGAACAGCTGATGTATTCAACACGTCACCATAGCAACAAACAACATAAAGTCAGCAATACATGTTTTATGTTAGTAAAAGATTTGTTCATATTCCCACATTGTTCATATGTGAGTCTGGAAACTAGTATAATTCGCTCAATACCAGATATAAAATATTGAAATTCTAACCCTGGTTTTGAGATTTGCTTTTAAAGTGAACTCGGTACATGCAACATCAAAGTTTTGTTTAAAAATCAATTATATAATGGTTCCAATTTTTTTTTCGGCGGTAAGAAATGCTAATGATCCTAACCAAGAGACTGACATTAGAATCCAAAGAAAGATGCTTCATTTATGAAATAAAGAAATAAGAAAAAACCGCCATGCATGGTATTCGATAGCCGATTCAAAACACAAGGGGTTTGAAAGAGATTGATTTGCCACGGGTATTTAGTAGTATTTCTTTTAACTAAATATATGTAAAATATAGTTTCTTTTGTTGAATAAAACATATATTGAGGCATAATTTTTGATATTTTTGTGATTTTGAGATTATTTTCTCCTCCTCATTACCTCACAGATTTCAACACACAAAATACATATACATGATTTATGTATATGCATCTTAACAAATGAATAAAACAACTTTCTGGACTAGTTTTCGTAAACAAATTAATGTCGAACCAATTTTTGGCATAATTTTATTTTGGCACCTACTTTCTTTTTTTTTTTTTGTTAAAAGAATTTTTAGGATAGTTAATACTGAATAAAACAGTAAACATGGTTTTTCTTGAATCTTTTCAAAGCCGACCCACCTAGGACCTTTCAGACGAACCTTCCGTAGGTACGAAAAACTCTTTATGTATTTTATTGTGAATTTTCAACGAAGCATTTGAAAAATGCAAGAGTCCATTTTGTTCTGTTACGAGTTCCATGTGTTCATAAAACAACTGACCAATTATTTTCTGTAATAATAACTATGTACGGATTTTCCGGTATAGTGAACAAATTACAGAATCGTGAACTGTTCTGCCCAACAACTACAATAAATGGATATTTCTTTTTATATAAAACTAATTAAATCTGTGAAAATGGCATATTAATTGCTTCATATTGATAAAGTTACCAATATTATCTCCCAGAAATCGGCCCCGTAATCAAAGCAATAACAGATCCGATTCAGCGGAAGACTTGCCCTGCTAAACATGCTTTAATTTGGCAAAGAGGAGAATTAACATAAGAAAATATTCTTGGGTCCTGGAATTGGATTTTTTTATTGCCTTTTTCTTCCGGTAAAAAGCGGGTATGATTGATTTGAGACCAAGAGAGAAGATTACAGCGAGTTTCTAGCGCCACCGGTGTCGCAAAATCCGTGACTTCCGGCAAGCAACTGCTAGGACCTTTGATCCCAATCTCCACACCGCGTTAAATTAGCATTTTCACAGAATGACTGAAACTTTAGTTTTGAAGATTATTATTCCTTTGAAATGGAAAACAAAAATCGGAATATGCTAATAGAGATGTCGCCAAAGAATCTGATATCTATTGATTAAAACCTATTAGAGTCCATAATTCAAAGACTTTAAACAGAAAATAGTAAGTACCACAACAGTACAGCGAAAGTAAGTAATTGTCTCTCTTTCATAAAAAGAAATATTGTGCTTGACTGCTCGTCATGCTACACATTAACATCTTTACATCTACTGAGAGATATGGCTTATTGTTTTTAGTGTAAGCTTCCTATAGCAAAAAGAAAGAAAGAAGTAACAGCAAGCAAATTTAATGTCAAAATGCGTGCGCAGTTTGGTCTCGAATTTTTTCTCACTCAAGAAAATTCGTAAAAATTCTTTTCAGATGATGTTATTTAAATGTTCGAATGTCGAATGCATGGTGTTATGAAACTGTTTTGAAAAGAGAGAGAGAGAGAGAGAGAGAGAGAGAGAGAGAGAGAGAGAGAGAG
>WFKH01011925.1:78365916-78384733 GCA_016163765.1 Magallana hongkongensis
GAGAGAGAGAGAGAGAGAGAGAGAGAGAGAGAGAGAGAGAGAGAGAGGAGTGTTGGAATCTTTTTGCAGCAACGCTAAAAATATACTTTTAAAGCACCTTTCGCACCTTAGAACATAAATTACATACATCCTATGTAAATGACCAGGGAAAGTTGAGCGGCCGTTAGCTGACCGTCGATTTATCCTAATTACATAAAATCTGCTAGCATTCCACCCGACCCGTCAACTGGATGACATCTCAATCATCGCTTCCGAGCGCTTCTTCTTCCGGTTATCAGAAATCAATGAATCGGTGGCCATTGTCTCTCTGTCGTACACGGGTATAGATCAGGAAGCATAAATATGAGCTCCATACAGCCATCAAAACGTTAATTGAACTGTCCCCAGAGGACAAAAAGACATAATGGAGTACGATCGATGCTATTTACATCTTGGCCATCCTGAATGGAACCGCTGTATAGAGTTTCAGCACTAACAAATCAAGGAATAAAACTTTAATGAAAGTCGTAATTATTGCGAAATTCCTTTTCATTAAAAACAATAAGCTGTGTTCTATAGGGAGAAAATCTGCTGCATAATTGAATCGCGCTTTTCTATACGGGGTTTACTTTATACGTTTGAATTGGTTCGATTTTGTGCATCGAGATGCTTTAGAGACATAAAAAAAGCCACGGAGTGCAATTATAAAGCTAGAGTTTTCTGGTTTGCATGTCTGTGGCTATTGCTTTTTAACACCACCCGCCTCATCTTCGTGTTAACGTCTGATCTATTTCTCCAGATGCCTTCTATAATTGTCAGATTTGCATGTATTTATACGGTGTAGTGAAAATGCCACCGTGTCAAGATGAAGTGTTTTGTAAGGACTTGTCAAATTATCATTGGACCATATTCATCTCATTTCCACATTCAACGAAGCCTACAAAATGCACAATCCCAAACCAATGACTCTAACAATACCCCATCCACCAGTGTCGCGGGTCCGGCTATACGTCAAAGGGTCAAGATGTCGGAGTCAAACGCTATCCTATCAAAAGTTCAGAAGACGCCTGATTTCAGGGGGAATCAGACCTTCTACACCTGCGCTAGCGGGCCATGGACCGCCCATGACGAAACGTGAAAAATTCAAATTCTTGTCATTACAACCGTATATAAGTTACATCGATCAGGCAACATATTCCATGTTTGTTTGTGCTCTGAAATAGATTTGTGGGTAGCTAAGCATTGTGTGTGCTTACATTTATAAAGGGAGAAATCCACACGCCTGACTACGTCAGCAACTGGAGCGGATATTGCGTGTAAGGTCTTGCCTGCTGATAATAGAACAGACACGATAAACTTGCATATTTCAGCGAATTTCTGTCCATTCATACCCGTATCATGGCTCAGAATCCGGTGTCTCATACCCCAAAAACACAGAACATCGTATCATTCAACAATATATTTCAAAAAAGGAAAGCAACGAACACCCGTCCAATATAAGGGCCTCAGTTTTTATTCATAAAACCCTGACCCGTTCCACGTGTTACATTTCCATCGATAGAGTTATACTTTTGTTTAATATTTTTCAATGAAGATGTCTTATAATTAATGTTATTTTAATATTTTCAACGTGTTGACACTCTCTGATTATACGATGATGCGACTCAATAAACTAAAATTTTGAATGCGACTCAATAAACTAAAATTTTGAATACCTAATGGTAAAAAGTAAAGTTCCGAACTGTTAATAAATACTTTACCGACTTATGTTATAACAAGAATAACAATGTTAATACATTATATCCTGAATGGGGTTTTAATCCGGGTTCCATCGATCGACCACAAGTCGTTTAACCCCCTACCACACCCAAATTTGGACGTCATCTGAGCTTTGACTCATTATCACCACAAGTGAAAGGAATGAAAGAAAACTTAGCTGCATGTTATTTTGACTCTTTAAGGAAACGACCGTTGCGTCACTTCGAGATAAACAACGGTTTAATCATTTTTTCTTGACGTCAAATTGCAGTTGGACCATAGTGCATTCACCGCAAAGCAAGTCACAAAGGGTTAAAATAATAAATCGGCCACAGGAAATATACGTAAATGACCTTAAAAGCTGCAGCAATTACTCCTTATCAATTTAGAATCAGGTTCAGACCTTAATGATTAGAGCAAACATGTGTCAAATTTACATTGAAAATTTCTCCCCCTTTTTCTTGTTTGTATTTGATAAAGTACAACAGAGGCGAGGTGTAAGATCGATCAAAGTATAAGGAAAAGTAAGCTGACACAAATAAAACCCCTTAAATGTGATTAGGTGTTTATCCCTCTACCTCCCGCGGTTGTTGGTATTCACGATATCACAGAACCCATGGTCGTGCAAGGTGCTTGCAAAAAAAAAAAAAAAAAAAATCCAGAAAAACCTGCGCTGCCCAAAATAAACAGGATGACCCTTTCCAACAAATGGATACCGCCAACGGCAAAGATTCCATTATTATTGTTATTCAAGCTCTTTTGTAGTTCTGAGGACTAATTACTGTTCTAACATCGAAAACAGAAGATATGGGTTGGAGAGGTTCTGTAATGGTGTTTACACTTCGTACTAGTAGTTTGTTTTAATGTCCATCACTCCTGAGCCAATTCTCGACCCCCCAACAATACACTGCCTTACTGGATTGTTGACCTATTAATTTAGTTCTTTAGTTCCAATTGAAATCTGTTGATCTTTCAGTAGTCTAGTAAGTTATTTCCACAATAGGGTAAGGTGGGATAAGCACAGGGACGCTAAATAGCTCTAGTCATCAGCGCTCGTCAATGTTGATTCTAAAAATTTAACAAATTAATCTTTTTTTGACATTCTTTGTGTGGAGTGGTTTAGATTTAACCAAGTCTTTGGTTAAGTGACCGCGGTGTATGGACCGAACAGGGCTGTTTACTTTTGGTATTTGTTCAATGGGCTTAGGGTTTTGTTGGGTCTTTTGTGATTCCATGTTTGCCAAATGGACGAGAGCCGAGTCAAACCCAGTAAAGAAGGGATCAAAACAGTAGTGAACACACAGAGATGAAGTCCGAACAAACAGACAGACAGGGTAAAGGCCAGGCCACGGCATCTGGTGGACAATGAAAGACACATATTTACTGTTCATTTACCAAGGCTTGGCAAATAATGGCACTACAGACAATTTTAATGATGGCTGATCTATCAATATAAAGGAAGTCTTAAATACACACATGTAAATTCTGGACAATCTTTTTGACAAACCTTGTAATGCTAAACGAAAATACCAATTAGAATTTTTGTCTCCAAGAATTTTTAGTCCAAGGACATTCTACGTAGATTAATTTACATGTAACATCGCAAGACTAACAGTGTTAAGAACTTGTTCTTGAGTGGCAAAATCTTCAATTTTAAGACTTAGTTCAATGTGTATTTGATGGTGGTAGGGTGATTGGAAGTGGGTTAAGGGTTGATGATAGATTATTGTCTTAAGCTGTGATCGTCCTATATATAAGTGTTGCACTGACACAGAAACGTAAACACGTGTAAAATCATAGATCTGTTTCCGGGAAAATCAAACAATGTTAGCGCGCTGATAAAAGACCAATATCTTTCATTCCCAAACTTCAAAGAGCCGCTCATTGAACTATATTTATTTTAAAATTTATCTTCGTTTCACCCTAAGAAAATAAATTCCGCCGGTGTACGGAGATTAGCGCCGACTTTTCCCGTGTTTACCTCCAGATAATCCCGGCATACATACAAGGTGTTGTGGATATCCGTTGTTGCTGTTGTGCTGGGTAACAAGACCTATGTTTATCCCATCCCCAATCCACTGACACTCGTCATTAACTAGCCAATGTCTTAACTTTCTCAGAAGTAATCAACAGGTCGTTTTTACGACAATTTTCTCTCTCATTTCATTATTTTTCTCTACATAGAAAGGATCTCATATCACATGATTTAGGAATTCTCTCGGTTTGAGTAATATATTGAACATTTTCATGACTATTGGTTTATTGCAGTGATAATTAGAATTAGTTATATCATTTGGCAATACTTTTAATTGCACAATTTTTGGTTAGAACCAAACAATATACATATGATCAACAGATGCATAGAAGCATTCCAAGGAAGCAACGTTGCTTTTTGTATTCTAGTACAATGTGCAAACCGCGTAACGTTCGAATTAATATGAGTTTTTCTTCTAGAGATGATCATTACTCGTTACCATATATGGTTCATAAGATTTCTTCCTGTTACTATAGCACACAAGACATATAGTCCTTTATACTATTCCTTCCATTAAATCTTACGTCATGTTACACAGGAGAAACCTCTCGCAACAAAAGGACGCTTTTAGTGGAATATTTGAGATTCTTTACAGTCATAATAAGATATTATCCAAACTATTCAGCCATTCTTCCAATATTCTATCAATACTCTCCTTTTGTGTCTTGTGTGAAGCCCTCCTATTTTCATATTGCTCTCTAAGTGTTTAATACCGTTATCGGGTGCTTGTTCCATACAATGCGAGTTTTCAGATAACGCAGTATAACATAGAAGGAAAAGGTCTTTTTAATTAATTGCAAAGGCCTTAAAACGGGAGTCTTTGCAGATTGGAGTCTATACAAGTTTGACTGCATACAAAGAGCCAATCGATTTGGTACCCGCTGTTCGAACACACCACAATTAATTACTCGGGGGGTTTTGAAAATTCGGTGAAATTAAAATTCAGCCCGATTGGATCCATTCATGTGTCCAAATAATGTACTGCAGCAGCTTCTTAGCAAATGTCCTTTAAAAAAAATAAACTTTAGATTCTTATAAATAAAAATTTGTACGTGAGAAGTTTTGATTTTAAAGGTTCTAAATTTTTGTAAAGGACGGACCGGTTTAGAGTGATATGAATAAGTCCAACACTCTGTATGGCCCATGGGGTATTGGGTATCAAAGTTCTTCACCTAGCTCTATAACCCTTTTCAAAACCTTCCTTAAGGATGCTGGATGGTCAACAAATTAACCATCAGATCTTCCCTAAATTTTCAGATATGATTTCTATCGTTATAAACTATCGTTTAGTAGAGAAAATCATACATTTTAGCTTTGAACTTAACATATTTTGCTATATCGTTATACAGAGCTCTTCTTCGCAGGAGATTAATATTGTCTAAAAATCGCCACGGCCATCCGGCCCTCTTAACTTACAACTACTATTATAGTAAAGTTCTACAGATGTCTCTTCTCTTGTTCTGTTTTCTTATTTTTAATAATTAATTTACCAATTTTTAGACGCTGGGAATCTTCAATTCGGTTGCCTGATCTTAATGTCCTTTCTTTTTAATGAAATCGAAGACAAATTGCGATCAGGTTTAGTGCAGCTTTACCAAGCCTGGATTTTGCCCTTCAGGGCGACCCAGGTTCAATAATTTTGAGGTGCTTTGCTTTGTGTTATTTGCGAGATCCATACATTTCATAATAATATCTCGTCGATTTGTTGGTAGCCTCTGCTCAATGTTTACTTTTCCGTTATATATTTTAATAGATTTCCCGTGTCTCATTCATACTGTATAGAAACGTAGCTATTGACTGCATGCACTTAAGGAATGTTGAAGTACTGGGTACTTTTTTTTAACAAAACAATTCAATAAGTCCCTGTATATGTAATACTCAAAAAATCGTTTAGGTCTTTTTTTTTGGAACAGAGGAGGGCATCGTTCAATCTTTCGAACACGAATAAAGGTAAAACTCTCCTCTCCAGAAATAAAAGTAGGCTGGTCCTTAGTGTACCGGTATGTATTTCCGGCTAAAAAACCCCAAAATTTTCCTTAAAATAAAGGATTGTTTTTGGATATAAACGAACATACAGCATGTGCAACTAAAAGTGTTTTTTTCTTTCCAAAGTCTTGCTTTGTCACGCTTTCCAGCATGCATATGTGCACCCGGTTGCCCAGGTCTGCATCTGAAACACAGACACGGAACGGTAAAGCACGTGTCATCTGGGGCTCTAAACCGAAAGAGGGGGGAGGGGGTGTATATCTCTCCCCCTTTCCTCTTAAATCGGAACTAAAACAGCAGAAGTACAAAGGCTTTATTTTTTTCGACCTCTTATCGTCAATATTTCTACACGCTTTGTGTGGAAAATATGACCGAATCGCTCCATTTTGTGTGTTTAATGAGGCATATGTTTTGCTCTGTGAAATGTAATCACCAGGCCTCTAGATCTTGGCGGCTCCTATCACGGTAGCAGACCCCGGCAGAACGCAACAGTTCGTGTTCGTCTTGACGTCAGGCGGAGCTGCCGCGGTTTTTATTCCATTCCGACTTGCCAAGTTTAATTTTTTTTGTAAAAAAACAAATGAAAAACCGTGACTGAAACAAAACCTGAAATTTTACATTTCGCACTTTCACGAATATAGTTTAATTCGAGATAATAAAGAGCAACGGCAATAGTGGTTTTTGTCTCAATAACTTTTGTTTAGTTTTGTGAAAGTACTGTGTGAAATGCGAATACTACGCTAGATACAAATAAACTGGCAGGGTTGTAAGATGGGTAATTACTGAGGAAATACACCTCCATGCAAGATTCCACGAATCCAGCATCTGATAAACGATGCTCACATTGAGGAGAACCGCCTAATCAGCGCCAATGAAGAAGCGATAAACGGCATCGGAACATGATACCAATTAAACTCTCTCTAACAAGTTGCAAATCTCGCATTCATATCACAAGTCATGTGAGCGCTTTGAAAATAACATTATTATTAGAGGTGAAGTTAAGCCTTTCATTAACCTTTGTAGCCCGTTACTAATCGCAGTAATGTACCTAATGCATTCCTCATGAACCATGATTTTTCAAGCACCGTTCATTGTAGACAAACAAGGAATGAGAAGGGGCTGACGGTAGCAGCCGTCAACTCGTTTACGTTATGTAATTTGTCATTCTTAAATCAAATACAAATGGCTGTGTATCCGCGCATCTCATTGTGCATTTTTATTGGTGATTAAGAATAAACATTTATTTCCATTACGATATTTGTTTTTGGTTAGTAAGAGCATCATCTCGTCTCCCAGAGAAGCTTGACTGGCGAGCGATGTGCTTTTTTTCTCCGTCTGTCTCGTAGAACTGCGGCGACGCTCGAGCTGTCGTGTTCTAACCAGATGATCCCAATAGACCCGAAAGAGAAAATTTCCGGAGAATTTATAGACACTTTTCCCTCCGATAAAGCGATGCAAATTATGAAGTATTTCCTGAAATTACTTCTACTTCCGTATAAAAACGGCACATCATCGTACGGATATTCGAAAACAATGAAAAATCGTCTTTTGTATGAATGCATACATTTTGGTCTATTTTGGAATAAAGATGATAACATCTTTGGCATGTATGCACATACTGTGCATTCAGTTTTAAATCATACGGGAATAAACCACAACCTTGAAGCTGTGTAATGTAACCTTCTAGCTGATGTATTTGATACTATATATCGTGGATGATATGAATGATTTATAAAAAGATATTAGAGAACACCATTCTATCACTCCGTGTCACGCGACCTTTCAGCTATAATCGGGCTAAAAAATCTACGCAAACTATTTTCTGCAAAAAAAGCCATTAACTTCAATTTAGGCCGATGGCAAGTGATTTTACTTTATATCCCCCGATCTTCCTGGAGGATTAACAGACAACTGTCCGTTTTGTAACGGAAATCAATAACTAACCACTGTCTAATTATTCTCCTCGTTTGACAAGGCCTGCAAGTTACTGTGGCTGACTCACGAGCGGTGGTTCACAAGTATAACAAGTATTTCAAATCGACACCGCTCCAAAACAAAAAAAACTTTTAACAGCATAATCGCATCCGGACAGAAAGACATTTTCCGGCAGGTCGTCAATAGTATTGAGTCTGGGCCAGTGACACGACAAAAACCAGATAATGTGAAACCCAAGTATGGAAGCATAAGAGGTCGCCAAGTATATACGATTTTTAAAATCATAATGGGAAACATATTGACCGACACGAGTGATCGAACTCGACTATAATGCAGGATTTTTCTTAACTAAACTTCAATTTTGCTCGCAGAGGTTTTGTCCAAAAATTATTGAAAAAATCATCCATCCCACTGTGCAGGAATGGGGTAGAATAAATTGAAATTGAACATAGGAATAACATCGCGACGTTGTCAGAACAGCCGCTATCGACTCCTTATCGGTTTTCCTTCATGACATATCGCTAAAAAGGCTTTTCATCCCCATACAAGACCCGGCTTCCCAACATAATACCAGAATATAATTTGTCAATATTTGCAAATATAAATCGATCTTATAAGGGAACAAATAAGTTGTAAACCTAATGCGGCCAGGAATCCAGGATTAAGGGGCACAAGAAATCTAGCCCATGCAGAGCTCCGCGAACTGCGCTGTGTACCAACGTTTTTGTTTTGTGTTTTCTCTCCCCAAACGAATGTTTCTTAAGGGTGATCCGCGGCACTGTTCTTTGTTTTTGGAAATCCAATACGAGTCAAAGCACAGGATATATATACAAAACAAACTTAATTTGGGTGAAAAATTGGAGTGCAAACACAATTATATGCATTTGGGGTAAAAATTTAAAATATTTCGAAAATAACAAAAAAAAATTACACAACCCGTCTCGACCTTTCCTTTGCCATATCATTTTTAAGAAGAAATCGTATTCATTTAACACCTGGTAATTTGTTAAGCCTTTAAACAAATTCATAATAACACGGCTAGCCAATCAAGCATGAATGTATTTGCAAAAAACGTTGGTTTCAGGGTCACATCTTGTTTTAACTTGCAAAATGTACTTTTCAGTACGTCATAGAGAATTTATATTGTAGATCTTAAGGCCGTTAATATATCCTTTAATCTTCAAAAGATATCGACAGAGAGTGAAAACCAATCGGAGATACACACAATTTCCGTTAATCCTCTAATTAATTACCAACAAACTTGAAATGAGAAGAAGCCGTCCCAAGCTTCAAGCCATTGAACTTTCGTACGGTATATGGAGAGAGTGTGTGAAATCGTGGCAACTAAATAATAGATAAGGCCATGATGTCAATCTCAGTTTACTGTTCTTTCCCAAATCCCAAGTGGAGCGAGACCCGTGACACAGCACTAGCATTCATTCTAGGGATTATCCTGTCGTCTTTTGTTTAAAAATTATCTTCGTGCCCGATGAATAATGAACAGGGTACAGTACACTGTATATTACTGGCCTATTTTTACCCGCGCTATTCTATCAGACGACAATGTTCATGTCCGTTGGTGTCGTCTGTTTACTTGAAGCCAAAAGGGGTGTAAATTTTTACGACATTGTCGAACGGTTCTACTTCTGGAACTTTTTGGAACCCCAATTTTTTTTTCATCAAAACTCAACTATATTATCTACTTATCAATACGTATCATCGAAGATTTCAAACATTTTGAGTAAATCCTCCAATCTGACTTTATGAATAAAAAGGGTCTTCTGCGAGTCGCGTAATCTTGTGGTAAAGCGCTGAAAATGAAATTGTATACCCCATAACTGTCGAGGTCTATTTGTTTAATGCTTAAGAATTATACCCGAAATTAACACTTAACGGTCTACAGTGCTTCATACAAAAGTGTCACCTATTTCCATAAGTCTTAAATACCCCCTAAAAAACTTCCAAAATGCATATTGCGTGATTTAAAATCTTCAATCACACGTGCACGATCTTGACTTGTGTCAGACATTGTCTGGGCAGAACGAAGAAGAGGCTTGAGCAAATATTTCCCCCCTCGACTGAGCTTTCACGTGTCAAGATAGCACTTCGTCAATACGTCTGTCAGTGGAAAACTCGTCCGCCATGTGTGGAACTCTTCAGTGTCTCTCGGTCCGTGAACTGGAATGATCTACATTTACATAAACAATAATTAACAACTGCCACTTGTACACATCTGTCCCGTCCATATATAACTCGCCTTGTTACACGCCTAGTATATGCTACTGGCAGTTATATATACAGTAAAACCGAACATTAAAGCTGACACCTATAAAACTGGAAAACTCGCTGCAATGGTCGAAGCGTGTGGTGCTGAAACTGAAGTATTGTGAGAAACTCGGGTAAAAAACGACTTTTTCAGTGCGAGGAAAATGGTTGTCGCGCCACTGGACCAAGGCAATATTTGCGTGACCTGAGATAGTTTTGCAGTCAATCTGATGTGAATGCTTGTCTAAAGTTTAAATAAATATCCAGGCGGGTTTCGTATCCCAAATCGTCACGCGAGAGTAGCCGCCATTGTTATAAACAAACCCCTCAGCTGAAACACGAAGAATGTCGTCAAGAGATTATAAATTATTTCTTTATCTAAAACTCTAGCATTTCATATTTCTCGGCTTTAAAATGCACTGAAACTTGAACGGAGTTTAGGAATGCTGTTTAAACTGACTATAACCGTCCACACATGATACCGTGAGCTTAGACACGAAACGTCATTCAGAAGAAGAACCCCCCACCCTCAGAAAGGTAGACCCACTGTTGAGGTGTCACCTAAAAAATTTCACCCTAAACTGTCCAAAGACCCTATCTGTCACGAAAGGGGGTGGTGGTATAAATTGCCAAACTTTAAAAAAAATCCAAGAATAAACGTCAAAGCTAATCTGAGTGATTGTTTTCAGATGGAGAATTAGCGATTTTTTTTATATTCGCCTTACAAGCTTTTCTAGCCTGACTGGGGCCTGCATGGTTATGGGAGAACTCACGAGAACCACAGAAAGCCATAGGTCACGACCTGGAGATACCTAAAAACTCGCCTACTTCCCAACACGTGTACTGTATCATTGTGAGCGAAATAAAACAGAGCCACGCACCCACTGCTAGGAAACGCTGATATTTTCCAGCTATTTTTGTAAATACGAAGGTTTTTTTGTGGAGTTCCTGTATAATTTTTTACGATTCCTGAGTATGTAACTTTTTTTTATTTTCTCCTTCCCGTTTAACCAAGTTCTTTTCCGTTGTGGTAATAAATTTTGCTTTGCGCCGTATGTGCCATGTAAAACAGGCAGGCGTTATCAAGTCAAATTATCGCATGTTATGTTTCAAAATATCCCTCCCTCTGCCACGGTGTATAATAATGGCAACATGTGCATACAAAACATATCCCCAATACTCACGCCGAAAATGAATACCTCGATCTCAGCGAAGTCTTGCCCATAAAATGGAAACAGTATCCGCAACGGTTTAAGAAACGTAATCGGCTATAGCAAAATATTTCTCCCATATAGCACAATAAAATTTTTTACACATTAATTCAATATCACGGGAGCAAGGAATGAATTATGACTAACAATGCCCTCGTTTTTCTCAAGTACAATATTGAGTCAGAGAGAAAATTGGTTGGGACAATTACATGTATTTTCCACGACTGTCATTGAAAATGCTAAAAACCAGAGGAAATATGCGCACAGACTGGCTTTTCAAACAGGAATTCTTGCAATGAAAGAGAATCGAAGAAACTAGCAGCGGGGCATCTGTTCGACTTATTTTTTGGCAGATGAGAGAATTGATAAAGTAGCCCATGCATTATCTAAATCTATATGTACATGTATAAATAGCACGGAAGACTTTATGAAGATGAAACTTACAGTTATACAATGTATATAAGCGACCCAATGTACAATGTAAGTGGGGCTTTATGATTGAGAGAAAGAAACAGACTTTAGGAAAGAGAAACAGATATTCAGAGAGAGAGAGAGAGAGAGAGAGAGAGAGATTCCAATTAAAATCGCCAAAGTAAGCAGAAAAATTTAGGCTTCCAAAACAATACCATCGGACTAAATGAATCTAATCTAATGAATTAACTGTTATTTCAAGGGGCGTTTTGTGCGGTCGAGCAGAACGGGGCTAGAACCACAGGCCCATAACTCATGCCAGGCTCTGCTGTATGACACCATGTTGGGCATGTTTCATATTTTAATGAGTTTTAATGTACAGTCCTATGTAGATTAGTACTGGCTTCTGTTGCATGCTCTCTTACTGTGGAGAAAACGCTATACCTGACCGTCTAACTGCACTCAACGAATACTGCGCTCATAAATTTTACAAGAGGCTTTAAATAATTATTTATGGCACTTAAAATATAAATAAAATATTTGCCTGTCACTAGAAACATCCCAGTATAAAACTGACAGCTTTACAATGTGGGAAAGCACAGACTTAAATATTTGGTTTGCTAATCTCATTGCTTTAACTCGGTGTTTATGTTAAAAACTTTGTCTTGTTTTCACTAACCCCCTACAACTGAATTCTTTCACAATATACTGCAAAAAATGATAATAGCCGGCAAATCGACTGGTTGACATTACTAAACAGTGTTTATACGCCAGACAGTAAAAACCATGGAACCCCCAATGAATGAAAACTAGAACGAAAATATTTCTTTTCAAAATTATTGGTAATTTTTCAAGATCCATAAATAACAACTGATATACATGAAACAGTGTAACTGTTTGAGAGAAAAAAAAACCTGAACAGATACAATACTGTTATCCGCTGTTTAACAAAAGCTTACTCGTAAAGTTCCTCATAGTCACCATGCACCCTCAAAATGTTATTTTCACTGCAGTAACAAAAAAAATTAGCACATTTGTACAATAACAAGTCTCATTGTGACTAGTGTTATTTTGCCAACTGAAATTTTTGGTTATAAGGCTTGTAACGTATTGTTTTCCTCAATCTATCGCCAGGAGGCGCGGTGTAGAGAGAGTGGAAATTGGACATGCCACAGTGCCGACTGATTAGGGCTCGACTGTAGATCAAATATTTGTATTTTCCGTGTATTATTTTTGTTTCCAGAATTTGAACAAGAGAGGTAGCTGGCTTAGTTAATGCATCTCCATTCAGACACGTGTCAAAAAGAGAGAAGATGGAGAGGGCTCACTGCGAGAGAAACAGTAAAACAAAAATGCCGGCGTTTTGTTGTCTGTCGCCGCATGAACTCGGCGTAGCAGGAGGAAATCTGTACACATGCACACAATAAAAATTTTCAGAATCACTTGAAAAACATTTTAGCAGTCGGTTGTAAATTTCTCTCCAACTTTGCATGGCATTTTAAAAAACTGACATCTATAGCGGTTGGAAACGAACACAGAGACACGATACTTTTTCTTCATTTTTTTCAGAAAACAAAACATGCAATATCGCATAATACGTAAGGAAATATTCTCGTTTTTTCTAATGGCTTCAAGTTCACTTTTGAAAAACAAACACATTCATTAAGCACATTTTCCACGCACAACTAGCACTTTGAGTATTTCTTTGCTCACTGCATTTTCTCATATTATTCACTCAAACAAACAAATAATCCATTGATTAATGTAAAAACAATAATACCCAGCCGTGAAGTAATGATGGATAACACATGAAATCAGACGACAATTTGACCGTCCGTTTTTGTCCGTTTAGGTTTGGATTTCTCATTCCGGACCACCCTATTGACGTGTTTGACTGGCACGGGGTGGTATTGATGGGATTGATGGGTAGGAACGGCATATTCAATTGTCTTTCGAACTTCGCGTTTGCTATTTTGGAAAGTTAATTTGACCGCGAAATTTCTCCACGAATTGATGGTTTTAGACGACCAAATCCACATACCACTGGTGATTCCGACCACAAGTGTCATAAAAACCTTCAACATGAAGATTTCCATCTTTGGTTCACTATGGATAGTATCTCTTAGATACCACGAGTCTCTGCTCGCATATTCATACAATAAGCACGCTATGACTATTGCGGCAGGGATAGTGTAAAGTAGACTGAAAATTCCCACCCGGATCATCAGGTTTTCAATTTTCGCGGATTTCACCCCGTTCACACGGTCCTGGGATTGGACCCTTAATAAAGCTATGAACCCAGCGATGAGGAAAGCGACACCGACGACGAGGTAGACTAATGAAGGGGCCACAGAAAACCCCAGTAATGTCTGTGTGTTTTGGTTTCCTACATAACATATCCCCGTCAGTTCATCAGCGTCAACTTCTCTCATGACAAGGATGATGATGGTCTCGATCGCGGGCAGCGCCCAGGCCGCTAGATGGAAGTAGCTGCTGTGGAGCTGAATGGCCTCGTGGGTCCATTTCAGCCCCGCGGACAGAAACCAGGTTAGGGTCAAAATGACCCACCACAAGGCGGCTGCGGACCCAAAATAGTAGAGCAGGAGAAAGACGATAGCACAGTCCGTGTTTTCTAGGCCCTCCTGGATAAGAATGGAGGTTTTGCTGGCCGTGTCTTGGTCACAAGCGATGGACTCCCTCCCCGCAATCAAACGGACGATGTAAGCAATACTGTAAATGTTGTAGCACATGGACAGAAAAATGATGGGACGCTCGGGGTACTTGAACCTCTGAGAGTCGATGACGAACGTGAGAATGGTTAACAACGTGGACACAAAGCACAGGCCCGACCAAATGGACATCCAAATGTCTGCAAAGTACTTGTCTTCGGTCGTGAAGGCCGCGTTTTCATTACACTTTAACGCGCACCTACCCGTACGGTTGATGTAAGTATACATGTGGTAGTGTCGAAACTCCCCACACTGGTGCTCCTTCTTGTGTACGGGTGGCCTGAAAGTCGGTTTTCTGATGTTGTCCTCTACTGCACTCTCCCCGGGCCCGTCCATGCACATGTGGTGCTGGTCATTTTTGGGTGGAAACTTGGAACAGTTGAGAGCAACTGGCCAAGGGAAGCCAAACTCGTGAAGGACTGGTTGACAGCGCCTCTGTACGCTAAGACACATAGGCCTGCAGGGCCCAATGGGCTCCATCACTTTCTCGGTACACATTGGTACATACACTGAACACAAGAAAAACTTCAACTGCTGCGAGCAGCCATACTGAATTAGAGGGGTGAAGGTCTGGAGTTGGAGCTCAGCATCCTGCTGAAGGTCGTGCCCGACCAGATTGGGCATACCCGTGACATTATATCCCAGACCCTTACACATCTCTATCCGGATAGGGTCACATTTCCTGACAATCTCTGTCCCCTCGGAAGGGGTTAGTACAAACAGACACACGAGCACAGTTACATAAAGCAGTTTGTCTCGGAATTCCATCATTACGGAGTTGTCTTAGTGAAATTATCCCCACAGATTGGTGTTACAAGTCCATTAGAAGTCAGATTAGGTTGTTAGTAAAAACAGCAATAAAATTTCTATAATGTTCATACACTCCCCTCCTCTGACATACCGAACACATGGTTGTGTGTTTCCCTTACTGATAACAATGCCACGGTTCTGGCAGAAGATAAACAGAGAGTTTACGAGTCACGAAGTTTCATTCTTGGAAACACTGTCCTCGGGAGCAAGTCACAGAATACTAGTCCACAACACAGTTCCCCCCAAATAAATTATATCCCAAGACCCGACGTGTATCGTTACTGAAAACACAACATTCTTGTGTGCAGACCCACTAAGTGCTCCTTTCCAAGGCGAGGTCCAATCAGCGGCTTTGTTTTGGTCGCTCGCTCCTCCCCTCGATCGGTACGGTACCCGAGCCGGCGATCAATCAGGGCGCACTCGACTGCCAATCACTGCCAATGTCCAGTGCTCAATGAACACAGCAGCTTCTCTATAAACGGGAAGGAAAATTATAGCATGGCACTTTTCCCTTTTGCGTCGATAATGCCTATTTTTTTTCTTCCACCAGCTAGGGCCTTATTCACATCAGACGAGCCATTTTAAAACCTTTGTAAAGTGTCATATTACTCTTTTTTAACACCGGTGAAAAATCATTCCTCTTTGTGCTAAACTCCCGTCCAAAATAAAACGCTACAGCGAATTAAAAGTATTTTTCTTCGTGACAACATGATACAAAAATGCAAATTTATAAAATAAAAGGTAGTTAATGTCTCGCGCATTAACGCACGTGCTTGCCTAGAAATGCCCCTCTAATAAATGGCTGTATTCAACACAGTGGATAGAAGGTCGAACTTAGACGACTCCTCGCTCATAATTTATACCGCTCTAACTTATCTAGCTACACAACAGTCAGGTTCTTATGACACTTGTGCAAAACTCCACATATCAAGTGCTTTAAAAACTTTATGGAAGAGCTCCATCTTTGCCTTTCTTTCTCTATATCTCTCCCCTCACTCTCACTATCTACTCTGCAATTTCTCCGCCTCTTTTTATTACAGTCATATTAATATCGTTCCAAATTAGCTCGGAGTTTCCCAATGGATGTGGTAGAGTGATTACATAGCATTTACATCGTTACTGTAGACCTCCCAGGGGAAAAAAATAAAACTTAAACATTTATTTATAATGGATTAAAAAATATCTATGAAAAATTAACAAAATAAAGTAGAGTCCAAAA
This sequence comes from Magallana hongkongensis, assembly GCA_016163765.1. Lineage (NCBI taxonomy): Eukaryota > Metazoa > Mollusca > Bivalvia > Ostreida > Ostreidae > Magallana > Magallana hongkongensis. Next base: position 78,382,255 of record WFKH01011925.1, read on the forward strand.
CTACTATGTGGTCAGACAGTCTGCTGACCCCCAAGGCAAAATCTCGAGACCGTCGTTATTTCACGGCGCAGACGACTGAGGCATCTGTTGCCTCCGATACTTGACAACGCTCCACTACAACGAGCGACGGCATCTTTAACGATCAGTAAATCAAGCATACACGAGTGACCTCTCTTTGAATTTTGCACATATACAGTGTGGCACAAAAGTTTGGTTGGAATTCGTTTCCAATAGAAATGAAAGAAATGGAATTAGGCTGAAAAAAAATAGTTTATTTAATAACAACATATATAATTCTTTGAATCATTATAGGAAAATGATAATTATGTAGCAAAAATATAAAAAGAAAAATATTCATCATGATTTGTAAGAAAAATGGGACTAAGAATTAACATTGAGAGAAATAAACAGTTAGAGACAAGTTGTCACCATAAAATCATCATCAACAAGATCACAGCTCAACTAACTAAAATAAAACTACAGTGCATAATAATGGTTGCAATGACTTGTAAACTTAACTTCATTAAACAAATATTTATTTCAAAATAGGAGAAAACCCATTTTTAAAAACAAGAGATCCATGGGTCTTATCACTCACCTGAACATTGATACCCAAACTGTGACTAATCAGATCTGATAGTTTTGACAAATTGACTGAATTATATTGCAATAACAAGTCTACATTCATACTAATTTTACAAACATTAACTGTTTACACCACGTAAATTTATACAATGTACTTTACTTTCGCCAACCTAATTTTACAAATTTTGGCATTTAATTTCTTCAAGAGATTTTTTTCTATGTATTTCTTGGTCTTTTTTTGTGGTCCCTTTCTGCACCTAAGGATTGAATAAGGATCATTGCCTGAACCAACTTAAATCTATCTTTTGTGAGAAAACTCATTCAACAGTTCAGATATGTGAATCATATCATATAAATAATGTAGCACCCTTCTCTGTTTTCTAGATCTTCATGGTATCTCCCCTTAAAAGGGACATGGTCCCTCATTTCATTAAAACAGCTTTGTGCCAAGCTCAGTATAAATTGGTGATGTAGTTTTGAAAAAAAAAAACAGTAGAAAAATGCAAAAGTTAATGACAACAGATAAATTGTGATCAGCAAAGTTCACATATGCTTAGAAACTCATGCATTAAAGCAAGGTTCAAATCTTTCAAGATCACAACAAACATGATTAAACAAATATGCCAATTGTACAAAGCTTCATATGTACATGTATGTATAACTGAGAAAAAAAACACTACATATAAGAACTTGAGTTTGATATAAGATGACAAGTTTGAGCGAAGTTGAGCTGGCTGGTCTGTTCATTTAATAAAAACCCCCAAACTTCATCTAATAAAGTATTCCTTTTTCTTTCCTAAAAATAGATTGCAATTCCTTACAGCACTACTTCAACAAATAATACTTACATAGTTGTAATTTCTGCACAAAGTAAAGCTTTTCAATAAAAATATATACTGGTACAGACATACTGTAGACTTCGAAACAAACAATACACACAACTAATTATAAATAAAGAGTTTCTTTCCTTGACTCCCACCTAACTTGTTTTAATTGTTCATCATGTTCTACGTCCCATAATTCTAAGTACTCCACACTACAGTAAAACCTGGCATACAGTTAACACACTTTCAATGAATTCATGCTTACAGCAAAGTTAGTTTCATTTTCCAAAGTCTTAAATCGTACAATAAACATTACAGACAAAATGAATTATGTTTATAACGAATCACAAATTGCTCCTCCCTGGCACTTTGTTATGAGCATGTTTCACTGTACACACTTACGTTATTAATCTCAAGCAATTTCAATTAAATTGCTGGTGTGGGTCTGTGATCAAAACAGCTAAATTATAAATAGTTAAAGTTATTACTCCAAAGAATTTGTTCTATCAAGCAGAGTTAATGAGATAAATGTTAAAAAATATTGAAAACTCTGAACACACATTGTAAGAGGTGTATGAAAAGAAGTAGAAACATACATATGTACTGTTTTCGAGAGCACCAATAGAATCACCGTCATCACTGAGTGGAGAGAGAGATACATAGTAAAAAGCACTATAAACATATCACAAATACTCGTTATTCTTGCACAATTCGTAAAAATAATTCAACTATCAAATGTTTGATAGAAATCTAACAAGTTTTTAACATGGTTTTGATATACATCTTTTCCAAACATTCAATGCAGATTGCAGTTTTATTAAGTGTCAAAAGGTTAAGTTCCCCAGTGTACATGCAGTACTATACAAGTTTTGAGGCCTTTTTGCATTAGGCCTTCTTAAATATCACAAAGGATACAGACAGTTCCTGCTTGGCACTTCTGACACAGAAATCCGTTGTGGTTAAACACCATTGCATATCCCTGGTTAAACCATTGCATATCACTGGTTACACCATTGCATATCACTGGTTAAACCATTGCATATCACTGGTTACACCATTGCATATCCCTG
>WFKH01011925.1:78384743-78408238 GCA_016163765.1 Magallana hongkongensis
CTGGTTAAACCATTGCATATCACTGGTTACACCATTGCATATCCCTGACTGCCACATTGGAGAGCTACCATCAAACGTTCCTTTAACTCAGATTTACTGGAATATTCAGGTAATTTCAGTAGATTGATGCTGAAATATGAAAACATTTTTGACTCAGTGAAGGCGATAATTAGTCTTCAACTACATTTTATGAAAATGTATTTATTATCAATACTCAACATGAACAGTGGATTCAAAATTATGGAATACAGTAAAGCATTTATAGCTTCAACCATGAAAAATATTACCAAGATAAAAATTTGATATATCAAATAGAGGTTAAAATACATATCAAAGAAACAGTTCCATGGATTCAAATTTACTTGGACATGTTCAAAATGCATGTGCCAAAGTTCAACTGTACGGATAAACTTATAACATAACAGAGTTGACAAGAAATTTAACATAAGACTGTACATAACACAGAACGTACCAAGTGCTGGCGGTGGGTAGAAGCTGGGGTTGGTAGGTGACCTGGCTGATGGTGAACTTCTGTGGCCCCCCTCCCCCACCCAGGTGGGAGAAGCCACCAAACGGGACACGGGAGCTGAAACAGAGGAAAAATGAAAGACACCAATAATAACAACTAATTTTATTGCTCATAACATAGAATTCAACAAATGGATGATTCATAATATCCAAACAGGAGCTGAAGCACAGGAAGGAGCCGATGAACAATGGATGATGCATGAAACATTTTGTCACTCCCAGTTCTAACAGAATGGTAACCAATGGATAATTCACATATTGTAGAATGCAACAAAATGATGCTTTACCTTCCTGTACAAAACTGTAGCAACAGTACTCTGTCTTGCTGACTTAGCTCTTTTACAACTTCCCAGAACCACTAGATGATAAAAAATAAATATCGTTATCTACCCTCTAAAACATGTGAATCTCTTTGAAATTAGCAAAAATAGCAATATTCAGTAATTTAGATTACATTTCACATTACATGCACATTAATGTGAGAACTATTGTGGGTTCATATTAGCTGTATATACAATCCAACAATGTGTCCACAAAAAAATACATTGTTTCTGAAAGAAAACCTCCAAAAAAGTAATCAAAATGTTATTAGTTTTATTCTAAACAAGTATAAAACATAAAAGAGGGTGTATTTTGGTAAACTTCTGCACAAGGAGATAGTGAATGGAGTCCTGTATTATGGATACCTGTATTTGAGGACAGTTATCATCATATCCACTGTACTCCGTGTATCGTCTCCAGTCCTCAATGTTTATCTCGGGTAGTCCAGACAACATCAGCTCCTGTCAATCAATGTTATCTACTGTAGTTATGCATGAACAGTTCAAGTTGTTCAATTATAGATATTGGAAACTATCAGTGTGAAAAGAAATACCAGTTCATCATACTATTAAAACCTTATATCATAATAAAACATGTCTTAATGTATCTTTGGACAGTTAAAAGCAAGTATCAACCAAATTCTGTCTTGATTTTCACTTTTTTTCAACAGAAATTGGGAAGAACCAAGCTATGAAGTTAATAATCACTGACAGTACACTATCTCTATATAGAGGCAATGATAAATGGTAACTACCAATTCAAACTCATCAAACATCTGTACGAGGGCCTGGGGTATAAACTCGTGAAATCCGGACAGGAAGCTGTCAATCTGTGGCTGGATGGCACGGGTCATCCGGAGTTCTGTCACTCGCTGTACATACTCATTCTAGATAAAGTATTACAGAGTGTCTACAAAACATGGCAATATTAGTATGATGTACATTTAAGGCACTTACTGGGGAATCATTTATATTCGTGGGGGCCAATTTTTGTGGATTGTGGGTTTTTTGCTTATTCGTGGGCATGTAATTTCATGGATGCGTTGGTTTTCAGTTTCAGTTAGAAAGATAACTCTTTCTTTAATTCTCTTTGTCGAGGATGTAAATTCGTGGGGGATGGATACCCACGAAAGCCCCAAAAATTGAGCCACCATGAATTCTAATGATGCCACAGTAAGTGTTACATATTTATAAACAATCATGGAAATCTTTGATCCCTGATGAAGAACAAAGGAGTAAATGAAGAAAATTGAAGAAACTATTTCTGCTTCATCTATTTACTGTCTGATTGGACAAAATAAATAGTATAAGAATCTACACCAGTAACTTACTTGTCTCAAGGACTTGTATTGGTGTGGTTTCTACCTTGTTTTTCTCAGAGACTAGTGTATGTATTTTGATTTATCTTGTATTGGTATAATTTCTACCTAATCTTAATAAGTGATGAGTATTTTGACTTTGTTTCGGGGCAGTTTCTTTGTTTTTCTTGGTGACTTATTTTGTACAGATATGGCCCTACTTTATCTTTCTCAGTGGTGGGTATTTTGACTCATCTTGCATTGGTTTGGTTTCCACCTTACACGTATTTTCTTCAGATACACATATTTTTAATTGGTTTGGTTTTTAACTTATACTTCTAAGTGATGGGTATATTGACTTATCTTATACTGATGTGGCTCCTACCTTGTTTTTCTCAGTGACAGGAATGGTGGCGCCACCTGGTTTTAGCGCCACTTCCTGCATGGCTCCAAACACATCTGTCTCCACGGAGAAAGTCAGATCAAGACCTATGTTGTCTATATTGTGATCCAGGATCCACTATCAAAAGAAAACAGAGAGCAAAGACATGAATTACATGTAGCATTTAACTCAACAAATATTTCTTTATAAACATCTTGAATATCCTTTTCAAGTTCTTCTGTTTATCACAACTTCTTCATATAATGTATATTGTTCTCTTTAGTACTATTTGTAAAATGAAGTTCTACATCAAACGAGAAAAAAAATACATGTAAATGTCATAAAGCAAAAAGTGTAGTATACAGACCTGTAGATTCTTTGCATACTCTGGATCAATGGAAACTACATCAGTGTAGTTCACTGGGATGCCTGAGAGAGAGAGTAATTCAAGGTTAAATCAAATCAAATTTTTTTTTTTTTTCAGTTTCATGACTAGATTCTGTTTTTATTATTTTTTATAATATTAAAGCTTTGAGCTATTTGTGCATAAAATACCTACTCACTGCTTCAAAAACCCATATACCTTTTGACTTCGTAAAGGTAAATTTATAATTATACAATATAAACTGTATGTACCAAGAAAGTTTTAACCCATTTTATTTTCTCCACATCTGCACCCTCATTGTCTTTCAAACGAGGCTAATTCAAAACTGTAAGATATACATGTACATTGCAAACATTTTTGTTTTCACACAGGCTATGATTCCTACCAAGGATGTGCTTGTAGAACGACCTGGTGAAGTAAACACTCAGGAGATGCTGATGATACAGCGCCAGCCCCAGAGTCTGTCCCGCGAAACGAAAGTAGTTCAGGTGGTCAGGGTTAATGGCTGAGTTACTGTTGGGCTGGAAGGTACACCCTGTAACAAGCAATAAACACAATTGTTCCCTCAGTGTGTATGGAATACTACCCATGGTAAGTCCCTGTACAGTGTACACCTTTAAACGAATCTGCATCGATAACTAATATTACATGTTATAACTATTTATTTATTAATTATTTTATCTAAGGTTTTAAACCAAAATAAAATATGACAAAATTAAATCTACACATAACTGATAAATATTATAATCTATGCAATTTTCTTTTTGATATGAATAAACACCAATTTACATACCATCAGCTGACTGGGTGAATAGTGCATAGTCTGGGTTGAGAATTTCCCGGGATAAGACATCAAACCATTCTCTTACAACACCTGAACCCTGAACAAGCAAATCAATGCATGTTAGAAACAGAATGCTGACCAGCTCTACTTGTAAAAGCATTTTAATAATTATTAATGGGGTCAATTTTCATTAATCATGTATAGATGAAAAAGAGTTAAGGTTAATGAAAATACTGCTTTTTAATTTTTTTTTACAACAATCATCTATTTCTATGTCTATTTATAATAGTTCATCTTCCAATCTACTGATTATATCTTTTATTTAAAAAAAAAATCCATCAAGATAAATCTAGACACCTACAAGAACATCTATATCTACATTGAAGACCCCCTCCCTACCCCCCAGGCATCTACTAACCATGCCCTCCTCCCCCTGGAATCGGATGGCCAGTCCCTTCTTCAGTTTTTCCAGGGGCTGTTTGATTAGACCCTCACAGCTGCTGTGAAACATCCTTTCTGTAAACCAACAAACAAAAAGAATAAGGGTATAAAAATCACATTTCATTTTCAGTCTGGTCAATTCTAGGTACGGTATGCTAAAAAATATCTACCGTAGTTGAATGGGAGTCAAGGCATTATGATACGTAATTATAAACAAACGTTTGTTGGATACTGATGCAATTTTTTAATATAAAGTGGCTTTAATCCATAAATCATGATATTCTTACTGTATGCCACAGCTAACTGTACCCGTATCTAGTTGTTTATGAGTCAAGGTTCTACATCATTACATGTATTATGTAAATCTAAGCAAAAATTGGATACTGCTCAAGTTTTTCAGTATTGAGTTGTTTTCATCCTCAAACAATGATCCTCAGGTCAAACTCTGTCAACACAACAAAATACAATCCACAACAACACTCTGAACTTGTCTTACCTCTGTTGATCACCAGAACATCATTCTCATCAGGAGGGGAGTGGATGATTTCTCTGTTAGACCCCTCCCTGTCCAAGTTATCATAGAACCAACGCCTCCGAGATTCAAAGGGCTGGGAATCAAATGACAAGACGACCAGTTAACTATTTTTAACTGTTACTACAAACATGAATAGCAAGCTCATTGCCTCTGTAATCTTTTGAATTTTGTTCACTATGGTTGTTATACCAGTATCATTTCATTATGCATTTTCAAGAGAAAACTGTATCTTTACTTTACTTATATTGTACCCTTAAACAAGGTTATATCGAAGTGTCAAGGAAGAGCAATTTTTATTTGTTATAAACATGATTTGTTATTTCTTATAAGTTTATAATACAATATTGAAATTTAATCGTGGAATGAAACAAACTTCGCTGTAAGCATGAATTTGCTATGAGTGTGTTTGCTGAAATATATAACTTACTGTAAAATTACCAAATATAACCAGGCTTAAAGCATTCACAGAAATCAATCTTACCTGGGCCCTGATGATGTGCAGGAACTGGGACATGAGTTCCGGACATTCCAGTAAGAAATGGAAGTGATCAAAGATCACCTCAGGACTCCTGTGACAACAAATTACAGTATACAGATGCATAATAATCAATTTGTTTTCATGTTCTATACATAAATATATAATCTCAAACAGATTAAATCCAAATTGTAGGTCATTTAATAATAAGCACACATTAGCTTAGAGTTCCTCCAATTCATAATTCAGTAGTCTTCATGATCTTATACAAGGAAGACTACATTAAAATCACTAAAAAGAATTAATGCTGATAAATTAAGATATTTCTATGTACATGTATGTGCTATTTCTTTAACTGTGGATGCATATACTGTAGAAAATTCAACTCTTACCTTGCAACAAGAAGCTTTAGTTCTTTATTATGCTGACAAACAAATTCAATAAATCTGGGAGATGTCATTCTGAAATGCAAATATTCAATCAGTTTTCATTTGCATGTTGCTAGTAACATCAAATTACATAACTATGAATCAAGCTTATTTATTCTTATATGCTTTTTCTTAGCCAATGAGTTGTCTCATTACTTACTGCGGATGGCCATGTTGACAAGTACAGCAAATGTAAAACGCGTGGATGACCCCGCAAATCCGTGGCAGAATGACCCCCACTACATCTTGATCCACACACAGACTCTTTAGGATCCCCTCCTGATCACATGACCTTGGATCCACCCCTTTAATGTACTCACTGACTGACACAGCCACTTTATCGCCACTATCAGAGTTCTCTTCCTTATCGTTGTGAGATTGATTCAGCTGTTTTAAGTTTTTGCTGTCTGTTGATTCAGAAGTATTCGCTGATGAGGAGTCGCTGTCCTTGTTGAATTCTAATCGTAACAGGCACAGCCAATCAGCAAGCAGCTGCCACAATGCTTCAAGTGGCTGAAAAACCAATCAAGTAAATATACATATACAATTGTTTTATCTAGGAAAAATATAAATAATGATATATGATGAACTATTTTATCCATGTTAAATTTAGAGATTCGATACATGTAAAAACCTTTTCATGCAGTCATCTTTATGATATCTAAATATAACACAAGATTAGAAAATGAAACTACATGTTCATGCAAAACTATGTTTATCAATTATGTATCAAATAAATATGAATGACTAAATAGATTACTATACACACTTACCCCAAACACCTCTGTAGCTTTGGGGGACTGAGGTTTGACCCCCTGCAGTCCTCTGGGTGTGGTGGGGGAGGAGGGGGAGGGTGAGGATTTGTAGATGTGGGTGTACAGCTTACACAATACCCTCACACTCTTCAGCAGGCAGGGCACCTGTGTCTCCACATTGCTGGATACACTGCCAGACAAAATGAATGTTTGTGTAGAAATCAAGAAATCTAAAGCACATATTGAGATCAAATTACTAGAACCATTCGCCTCATATTCAGAATACCTGCTCCAATGATGAATGCCATAAAATTTGAAAACTTTCCTTGGTATTTAATTAAGAATGATAAATCATTCCTCCAAAAATGGTTTTACTTGGAATTCTAAATTTTGAATTAAAGTGCATTCCTTTAAAATTTAGATTTCTTTTATCACTGTTAAATTTTACGTGAGTGTGCAGAGAATTGATGTGATCAATAATATAACATTTAACAAATGGAACATAAACCTCCTTTTAAGGTGGTATATGGGACACCTGTAGATATTAATTAAATGTGGATAAAATTACATTATAATCAAAATACTTTCACCACTTTAAAATTTTCAAATTTTATAATATTCGACCAAAAAATATGTTTTAAAATTTTTTGAAAAGGTAAAAATTATAAAAGCCCCAGCGGGATTTGAACCCATGACTTACAGATTTGTAGTTAAAGCTCTAACCCATTGCACTATGCTGTTAGGTAACAATTACGGAAAAGAAAAAGTTTATAAAAATTACGCTTTATTTTATTGTTTATTTCGATCGGAAGTATGTCACAATATGGAGGTGTCCCATACCACCTTAAATAATTACAATTTATACCAATATTTATTGATCATAAACTCCCCCCCCCCTCCAAAAAAAAAAAAAAAATACAGTTTTACCTTAGTAAACTGTGTCCTATCACGGATGCTTCCTCTGAGAGAGACAACAACACTCTGTCTGCTGTACCACTGCCTTGACTGGTGATATGCTTCAGAACTTTAAAATACTAAAAAAAAAATTCTGATACAAAACTCTTCGTTGCATTTTGGAAATGTCAGATGTTTACCTGATTTAAGAAATAACTGGCATACCAGTATATGTATGCATTGATAAATGAACATAAAAACTTACTGTTTCAAAAAACACCCAGTAGGACACTTTCGATAGTAATGACAAAGCTTACCTCTGGCTCTTTGATCTTCTGACTCCTGACACTGGTGATGAGTTGTTCCAGAAGATTTGGGACGTACTGTAGTAGAACACTGCAGGTCTCATTGTAACCACCCTGTCATAAAGAACAACCATTATTGGTCTCCTATATTCTCTTCTCATAGATTTCTTATTGTACCAAAGGTAAGGCCATCCTTAAAAAAATGTTTGTTTGGAATTGCCGCTTGGGGTTTCCAGACCCAGGAGGGAGGGAGGGAATTTTTTTTTTTATTTTTCAAACTTGAAGTTTAATTAATTAAAAATTGGTAAAAAAAAATCAAAAATCTCCATATAAAAAAATTCTTTATTTTTTGCTAATAAATTTTATCAGTGGGGGGTATTTCAATGAGTCGGGAGGCAATTCCAAACAAACAATAATATTATTTTGGCCTTAACAATTTCTGATTGAGTCTGAATCATTTATGCATGAATTTAAAAAAAAAAAATGTAAGTCATAGAGATCAGTTCAAATGTTTAACACTGTGATTCATCACTGAAAATACAATGGCACTGTATTTTCAAGTATGTGTAAAAAACACTATATTGAAGACCATTTTATTTGAGTTTACAGTCAATTACATCAATCATTTTTAATTTATATATTTGCATGCATAAACATTAGAATCAGATATGTGTGGAATTAGAGTATTTTGGAATACATCATACATGTTCTTCCTTCCTTGCAGGTTTATTGAATGTTTTGAAATAATATATCAAATGATATGGTTTATTCAAAGTTTGAAAAGAATTGGTCACAGACCATTCCCAAAGTCATTTTAAATGTAATGATTATGTTTGAGTGGGTGTTTGGGGTTTAGGGAGCTTCAGAACATGCTTAAAATGAACATACATGTACATGTATTAAATATTATTATACCTCTACTTATTTTTCACTATATAAGAGTAATTTGATATATTTCGCTGATTCCCTGAGAATCGCTGTAAACAGACTGATTCCCTGTAAAACAGACCCATTCCCTACAAAATGGTGCGTCAGTTCGATGAACTGATACACACCTATTCGGAACACTTAGTAATTTTTGTTAACCAAAGGAAAAGTTCCGAAATATTCCGAATAAAATCATGAATATTCATAACCATATGATTTAATTCTAGTTGCAACGTCCTTTTTGATTGGCTATACTTATTCATCTTTAATCATATAACATAACTTGCCTACATCACAAAATGAAGCGCATGCAATTTAATTTTATTTATTTTGAAATTATAACTTGTTGGATACAGGAATTATAAACTTTGAACTTTCTCTGATTGATTGTTTGTATCGGTATAATAAAACTGTTAAAGTATACAACTGAGGGAGTCAGCAAGATTCCAGTTCCCCTCAAGTAGGCCTATTTCCCTTGGCTTCGCCTCGGGAAATAGACTTGCTCTCGGGGAACTGGAATCTTGCTGACTCTCTCAATGGTATACTTTTATTGTATATTATCATTTACTGTACAGTAGACAGATGATAGATCCTGTGTACAGGGACTTATTCATTCCCATTTTATTTTCGCCCTTTTCGCCCTTGTTGCCAGCAGGCAAATTCAAATGCCTCAAGTTATCTCTCTTTAAACACAACTGTGTCTGGGCGAATTCAAAATGGGGGAAACTGTTTGCAAGTGTTGAATGGCGAAAATTACATGGGGCGACAATAACCCTGTATACAGTATATTATTATTTTTTCATTTCATACTTGTATTGTTAAATAGCACTTAGTGGAATTTTATACAGAGTAAATTCTAAATGCTTTTAAGCTAAAATAAAGTTATTGTTTGTTTGGAATTGCCTCCCACCTCATTGAAATACCCCCGCTGATAAAATTTTATTAGCAAATAATAAAAAACTTTCTTTATGTGGAGATGTTTATTTTTTACCAATTTTTAATTAGTTAAACTTCAAGTTTGAAAAATAAAAAAAAAATTCCCTCCCTTTCTCCTGGGTCTAGAAACCTCCAGGCGGCAATTCCAAACAAACATTTTATTAAGGATGGCCTTATTTGAATACTGTGATATAAATGATAGCACAAACACAGGAATCAATAGCTAGGATATAACTCATACCATATATTCTTCCCCTGTCACAAACTTAGAAAAAATAATGCAAAATTGAACTCATTATGTATGAAAATGTCAAAGGGGAAAAAAATCATGATTCTAAAATCACTAAAAATACGCTGTTCTTAATTGTACATGTGCGTCTCCTGTGCTGGTGTCATACATATATGACATCAAACTCACCTCCAAGCAGAGGTCTAGAGGGGTTTTCCCAAAGTTATCCACAGCGAACCTGGCACCCCTCCTCAGCAGGATGTCTCCGCTGTCATGCTGGCCATGACTGTCAGGAACCAGACAGAAATCAGTAGGTTAAATACATGTCCTCTTTTAGCATACATGATTGTATTTTGAATATTTTCACTGACTACCAGCAAATTCAGAAATCAATGTCATGCATCATACAACAGGTGCATGCATGTGATGCTATCTGTAAGATTTTAGAACAATTACAATCTCCAATCATCTGAATTTTTTTCTATTGCTTGACCTCAAGTTAATCAAAGAGTGTACATTGTTCAAAACAACTAAAACATTCTAATAATCGTGCACTACATTTGCAATCTATATCATTAATGCAGTTTCATAATCTTTACAGATCACATATCATATCTACCGGTATCTTGAATTCTTGAGCAAACGAAACACAAGAAGCATTACATCAGTCATGTAATATCATTATTTATCACATCTGCCTCAATACGCAGTGAATATCACTCATAAAATCAGTTGTTTGATATTGATGATGTCACAATACTAATGAAAAGCAAACAGCATCTTTTGTCTCTAAAAAGTGATCAAATGCAAATTTTTGGATAAAAACCAACTTGAAGGTAAAAACATTTGAAACAAAACATCTTTCATGATTTGTGATGTTATATCATTTTCGTCAAACTCATTGTGTTTTCTATCCACTCACCAAGCTGGGGGATAGAAAACATAACACTGGTAGGATAAAATATTATTTACCATTACAAATCAAAGTAGATATTGTAGTTTAATATATAAATGCTGTGTCATTTACCTGCAGGCAAAGTGAAGAGGAGTCCATCCATTGTGATTAGCTCGGTTGATGTCTGCTCCATGATCCAGTAAACAAATCACAGTCTAAGTGGGCAAAAACATCACTTACAATACTTATCAAATAACTGCAGGAACCCTGAGCCTGTAGAATGTTTAAACATTATGCTACTTACAGATTTGTGTCCATTCTGACAGGCTACATGTAACGCTGTTTGTCCTTGGGCATCCTTAAATAGAAATACAATTTTAATGCATTATATTTTTTCTTTTTAATAAAAATACAATGTACCTGGGTAATATATATAGATAATGAAATAATTCATCACCCAATTGCCAAATTTTAATTCACATGTATATATACATCCTACAGATTTTTCCCAAATGTCCCCTGCTCTAATATCCATGATCTTAAAAGAATGATACATGCAATTGCTCTCTCTCCCTCATATCCCTCTCTCCTCTTTTTCTCACCCCTTCCCTCCCTCCCCCCTCTTTCTCTCTCTCTCTCGCTCTCTCTCTTTCTTATAACCATACCTCTACATCAACATCAGGGACAAAAGCAAACAGATCATGTAACACCTCTGTTCTCCCATTGACTGCCAGCCAGTGTATCTGTAACAACAAAACAATCATGTTAATTATAGTTAAATTCTTGTAACACTGCAATTCAGTGCAGGAAAATCCAACCTTTCATGTAACAGAGCACCCTAAACACAGGATAACTGATCACATGTTAACTCCATATAATTCAGCAACCTATACAGTAAAACACCCTTATAACGAAGTGCCAGGGACGGGCGATTTTGCTTCTTTATAAGCATAATTCGTTATATTCGTCAAGTTTACAACCTGTAATAAAGTCACGGGGAATGAAAATCACTTCGCTGTAAGCGTCAATTCATTATAAGCGTGATCACTATAACCGTGTTTTACTGACATTACTGTATATTACAGGATAACAGATCACAAGTTAGGCCATATAAAATTAATATTTAGATTCTCATCCTGATTTGCAAAAAATATGGGGTGGGTGGGCGGATTTTATTTATTATTTTTTATTTTTATAAAAACACCTTTTTCACTGTTCATGTTCTAGAAATAACAACTGCTCTATTCTTTTAAGTTGTTAATGCTAATACATTGTATGAGTACACAAACCCACTTGTAATCTTTTACTATAGTAATTCCATTTTATTTCGACTTAACTGGTAATGCATGAAGAGATTTGTATCCTTATAATAACAAACATGACTGAAATCATACGGTAATCCACATGTTTAGGCAGCCATTAAAATGTTTTGAATTTTTTTGAATACCGAGCCCGATTTTTTTCCAGAATTTTTTTTTCACACAATTTTTTTTTTCAAAATAAAATAAAATGCATTGGGGCGGGCCATTTTCAGAGGGGCGGGCGGGGATGAGAATCTAAAAATTAATTTTATGTGGCCTTAACTCCCTATAATTCAGCAACCTATATATTACAGGATAACTGATCATAAGTTACCTTCCTGTAACACAGCAACCTAAAAATTATGGAATAACTGATCACAAGTTACCTCCCTGTAACACAGCAACCTAAAAATTACAGGATAACTGATCACAAGTTTACTCCCTATAATTCAGCAATCTATATATTACAGGATAACTGATCACAAGTTAACTCCCTATAATTCAGCAACCTATATATTACAGGATAACTGATCATAAGTTACCTCTTTATAGTACATGAAAATCAGGACAGGACAAATACTAACCGATTACATACCAATGACACAGCAAAATTAGTTCAGGATAACTTAACCCAACCAATTTTAATGCAATGGACCCTAACCTTTACAATTATTTCTGTACTAGATGGCTTACTGTTGTCAGTCCTTCATTGTTTCTAATGTTCACATCGGCCTTGTACTCCAAAAGTTTGTCAATACACCTCTTTTGTCTGAAATCACAACAAATCTTGTGAAATACATGCATTGCCAACAGTTTAATGAATAAACATATCATTTATATATACAAACATCTTTTTTTATAAAAAGTACGGTACCCCCCTCCCCTCCCCTAAAAAAAAATACACAAAATAATTCAAAATTAATTATACCTTGTACAAAATAACAATAAGCTTTAATTCTTATTAAAATAGTTCATTTGAACGATAAAGCTCATTCTAAATCCTACACTTTGCATTTAAATGGTATAACCACTACTACTTTGTACCCGTTCCTAGCTGCCAGATGTAACGGAGTGCATCCAGACACATCCTGTCTGTTGACGTCTATTCCCTTCTTTAGTAGAATCATCAGACAGTCGTACGACCCACAGCTGTAATGTAGTTAACATGATAATACTCTGCAAGACTAATTTACAATTAAGTGAAAACATAGAAACAAGATTAAAGCAAACTTTTCTTACAGATTGATTGACAATTAATGCAAAATATATAGATGCAGATTTCTTTTTTTCTTTTTTCAAGGATATTTCTACTCTTGTTTAACACCAATAAACAAAATATTTTTTAAGATTATGATGAATTTACAATATTTTACTCTGATCTGCTGATATTCTTAATATCTTTAATTAAGAAAAGTGATTTGACAAAGTGCTTACTTTGCAGCAATGTGCAGCAAATTTCTATGTCCTCTGCCAGGTGAAAAATTGATGTCAAACTTGGAGTTTGAAAGAAGATCTGACACTGACCTGTGTAAAGTTAATATAGAAAAAATGCTCATACTGTTACATCTTAAATATATTCAACTGTGCATCCCTTCTTTTAAACACTGTCCCAAAGTTTTTCTTCAGTCACTTTTTGAAAAAAAAACCCCCAAAAAACATCATTCTGGGACCTATCAGTTAAGTACAATACATAATCATATTGATATCGAAGTACTGAACATGTATGGAAAAAATCCCAATATTTTTTCAGTTTTTTTTTTACTAATATGTCACCGCTTTTACTTCAAGAAAATGATTAGCAAGGATGAATTTCTTACAGGGAATGAAACAATGATATTTCTGATTCAATCAGAACATTTCAGCACAATTTTTTAACATCATCACCTCGGTACTTTCATGTTTTTTTGCAAAGTAAAATCCCAATAGGCTTGAAACATTGAATAAAAAGTTATGGAAAAGAAACCTTGCACAAAGTATAAATTCTAGCAAACAACAATAATTATCACAATAAACACAACACAAATGCATTAATTAATGTATGTATCCACAAAAAAAATATCAACACCCAGTCACCCACCTGTACTGGTTAGCAATTACCATGGACATGAGCATGTAAAATGCAGATTTCTCATCTACAAAAAGAGTTTTTAAATAAAGATATTATGCAAGTTCACTATGTACATGTAAATGGCTTGGGGTAAAATGCTGATGATGGACCCTCCACTTTGGAGGGTCCAGACTGGGAGGGGGTGGAGCTTGGTGTGTCAATCTTAATTCAGAGTCTGTTTGATCTGTCATTCCAATTTCATCATGCACCTAATAGCTAAAACATATGGGTTGTTTATTAGAAATTAAAAAAAAGGAGAGGGAGGTCCTAACATTTAATGAATTTAGCAACTTCAAATGAACTTTATCAGGATACATAAATTACTCTATATTCTGAGTCCAGTGAGACTGTGAGCAGGAAGTTAACTCACCTCAACGTTGAGAGAGATTTATCTTTTTTTTCCCCCAGTAACAAATGTCAATATATTAATAGTAAAAAAAAAATGCTATGGATGTGGACAATTATTTACAGAAAAATTAAGAAAACCACCCAATGATCTTGTTCTTAAACGGATTATCGGAAATATCCGAGTCCGAATTCCAAGTCACCAAGAGTGTCAGCTTCGTTGCAAAAAACGTATTAACAATGCATTGTTGTCTGAGACAATGTCCGTTGTTTGAAATGTCTCGCCATGTCATAGTGCATTTTGAAATTTCAGCACAATTATCTTCAGGACATAGGGACATTTAAAGGAAATGTAATATAACAATAAATTAATTATTTTTACAAGACTTACACTTTTGTAGAATAAAATTCATAAGCTGTTATAAATTATAAATATTTTGTCCATTTCAGCAATAATGCAACTGTTTTATTTTTACTATATACATCTTGTGTAGAACTAATGAACAATATGTACTTTTAAAAAACCCAGCACCTAAATGAAAGTGCCACCATTCGTCATCGTCAATTAGGGGAAAGAAGTTTTATGTGCTTGTGTTTAAAAGTCATATAAATAAAGCAATGTGCCCCATTCTGTTTCTGATAACATAATTGGAATGACAGATCAAACGGACTCTGAATGAAGACTGACACACCAAGCTCCACCCCCTCGAATATGGACCCTTCAAATGATGTTAACCTGTAAAGAGGTATAGCGCACTTGGTATACGATTTCGCCTAAAATATAGCACTTTTGTAAACATCAAACATTTTCAATATTATACAATATTTAGTTAAAATATATTCAAAGAAACGCAAATAACACAATTACCATGCTGAAAGAGTCTTAATTATCTTACACGACATCATTAAAATAGTCAGGTTTTGTTAGGGATATATAGGAAAGTAGTCAGTATACGATAAAAAATTTGATATTTGACTATTTGAACCACTCTAAACCAAAGAAATCCGATTAAAATTATGTTCTACAGGTATTGTAATACAGCTTTACAGTGAATTAGTTTTGGTTTAACGTGGTCTTCATACTGAAAATTAGACAAATATTTCAATTAGTGTCTTTTCTAATACATGTACAATCATTTATATAGCCATATATATTGAAAATACTATGTTAAATGCGTGGCCTAGTGGTAACGCGGAGGTATTTTTGATTTTGTGGTCGTTGGATGCTGGATCGAATCCACGAAGTAGTAAGTATTTTTTTTCACTTAATTGAAACATGAAAAGAATAGAGAGATTAAGTTGTATGTATCTAATCTTCTGGGTTTTTTTTTTAAACTTATTTTGTTTAATTCAGTCTGAGTATGAGTACACCCAATATAAACAGGTATCTTCATTAACACTATACATATTTACACTTAGATCCATCGTATTTTGCTTGAACTTGTCACGGTTCAGAATATCAACTAACATTATACACAGAGTTTCCCGAATTTATGACAAATCAGTTGTTACAGACACCATTATAAAATCAGTATCTAGGTTTCGAAAATCATATTGCAACAGCTAGGTACCTGAAGCTATTTTTAGTAACAGGTACTTTCCGTCCAAACACAAGGTGTAGGCGAAATAATGGGAAAAGGCGCTATACCTCTTTATTTACAGTACATCAAAGAGGACCATTTTTCATACATTAACAATCATTTATACACTGTTTAACAAGGAAGGTAATTACCTGAATATAAATTGTTTCTGGTTATATAACTATGCAAAGTTGTCAATATTTATGGGATGTAAATTTACGGTATAATGGTACATGTAACTATTGTGATGCCATAGAACAGTAGAAAACTTAGCAACATTATGACTATTTTGTTTGACAAATCTCTTAATTTATTCTAAAACCACTAGCTGACTATACAGTGATGTATACCCTTTGGTAGCTCTACAGTCCTTGCACTTCTCAAAGAAGCAGCTAAATCTTTCAGGAATTCCATGCTGCCTTTGGTCTCTTCCTACTTCATCATTTATAAAATAAAATTGGCGCTCTCCAGTCTTTGGAAATAAAATCAGTGTAGAAATAAAATTTTAATTTGCGGATAAATACGAAACTTGATCATTTCATAATTCTAAAAGAATATCTTTTAAACAGCTTGAGCAAATCATATGTATTTCCTGATAATAAAGTATATATATTTTACTCATTGTAATTATGTGGTAGGCTATTCTTTTTATTCAAAGTAAACTATGTTAAATTTCATTTGTTTTCAAATTTATCCGAATAACATATATTTGTTTGTTAATAAGGTAATCAAACGAGTAACGAAAAGCTTGTGGTAAGTAAGTCAAATTATGAATTATTTAAAAATCAGGTGTTATGTAATGTGGACGAACATAATATTACTTTTTACACCAAGAAGTTATTTATGTTGTCAAGTGAGTCAACACGGTACACCGTAAAAGAATTTTAAAATCAAAGATTAGTGTATCATTCTTTCGAATTTCCCCATGAAATGATATTTTTACAACATTACCATGTCTCTTTAAATTTAAACACTACCTTGACTGGATAGTCAGTCGCCAAAGACGAGAGTATATTCTTCTGGAAAATAATTTTTCAGAGTTGTAATTTTGTTCCGTCATTGAACTGTAGAAAGAAGTGTGACATAATTATAAACTCAGCTGTAATCAGGTGGTACTTAATAATGTGACAGTCAGACCAGTTCGAATATCGGCGCCAGATAGCTCATTTGGGTAGAGCACCTGACAAAAGATTCAGAGGGCCCAGGTTCGAATCCTAATCTGTCCGTCTTTATTGTTTTCATTGCACATTTTGTGCTGTGCCAACCCTTGGAACTGACAGGTTAAATCTAGCTAGCTGCCAGGGGAAAAAGCCTGGGGTGATCTTTAAGGGCAACGATCATTTAAGGGGGGGGGGGGGAAGGAATGTGATGACCAGACTGGTTTGAATACCACGTGGGACCAGATAGCTCAGTAGGTAGAGCACATTATTAGAGATTAGTTACAATAACATATCAATATATCTTGTGAAAACCTGACGGTGACTACCCAGTACTTTTGTATATTTTGTCTAATTCAGAAATTGTGATGTTTATGATGCAAATACAAACTTGATCGCAATCAGGAGGTCTAAATTTGCATAAATCATAAGTTTACCATGCATAAAGCAGATTTAAACTATGATTGAAAAAAAGAAAATGCAAACCAAAAAGTTATTCCTTATTTTACACTTTTACCTGATGAATATTATAACTAACATTTACTGGCTAAGAGACATACAATAGGTAGTTTATTATCCCTCAGCAGAGACGACAACTATTTCTTGAGGTGAAGTAGAAGGAAAAATTAGGAGGACAGGTCAATAACATGTTTTTTTAGCTCACCTGAGCTGAAAGCTCAAGTGAGCTTTTCTGATCAAAATTTGTCCGTTGTCTGTCGTCGTTGGCGTTGTTGGCGTCGGCGTTGGCGTTGTAAACTTTTCACATTTTCATCTTCTTCTCCAGAACCACTGGGCAGATTTCAACCAAACTTGGCACAAAGCATAACTGAGTAAAGGGGATTCAAGTTTGTTCAAATGAAGGGTCACGCCCTCTTTAAAGGGGAGATAATTTAGAATTATTAAAAAATTGTAGGTATTTTTCAAAAATCTTCTTCTCAAAAACTATTAGGCCAGGAAAGCTGTAACTTGTATGGAAGCATCCTCAGGTAGTGTAGATTCAAGTTTGTTCAAATCATGGTCCCCGGGGTAGGATGGGGGCCCCAATGGGGGGGATGAATTTTTACATAGGAATACAGTTAAATATCGGTATCTCGAACTTGGGGGGACCTCAACAAAACTTCGAGATATCCAGGGGTTCGAGATATCCGAAGTGGCTTTCCAATTCTAATTCCGTGATGTTCTTATATCAACACGTGTATTAGTACCGGTAAATACTGAACTTTTCTATTACTCATAAACGAATACTCAACCATTTGATTAAATATTTTTAGTTTGTGGTTTTTTTATTTGTGAAATATAATCAATATCTGTAAAAGCAATCAAATTATAAAATCAATATTCCGTAAATAATACGACTTCACATCCTCTTCACTATCGACGTTTAGAACTTGGAAGAAGCACTTGCAATGTAACGTTTGAAATTTATCACATAGGAAACGAAAAATACGAATTTGAAAATTTAAAAAACCCTACCAATAATCAAGAATTAGAATTCACATATTTTTACTTAATTTTTGTTTGTGAACTAACGTATCTTATATTAACTCATTACGCTCACAGCTTTAGTACTCATATTGGAAACAACCCGTGTACGATGAACCGGAAGTCACTTTACACCCTGTGTGTTCAATACATGGACTGGTTCTGTTAAATTTAAATAAGTTTTCTTTTTAATCTTCGTATTCCAATCATGCTTCATTTTTATTGGAGCGTACATGAAAAAAAAAACTCGATTCTGTAATTAATCTTTTTATAAAATTTGCAGTTATCAATGCTAGATTGATTCTCCGTACACAGTGTGTTTTATTAAACACATTATCGGTAATCGTGGCTGTGTTTTGATTTGAATTTTATAAAAAGGTACTAAATGTAAAAACACCCAAGGTACCATCCTAATTAACTTACATCGTGCAGTTTGATATACCACTAGTTTTGAAAGGAGTGAAAATTGCCGCGGGCAGAAATGTGTGAAGTAATGACACCAATTACGTTCAACTGACCGGGAAAATGGCTCCACTTCGAGATAAACCAGGTAAAATTAGGGCTTTGGCATTTCAAACACTTCGACATAAGCGGGGTATTCGAGATTACCGTATTCGAGATATCAGGAGTGTTTTTAAATCATTTATATAGAGAAAACGACCGGGACCGTCAGAAGACTTCGACATAAGCGGGGTATTCGAGATATCCCATGTTCGAGATACCGATATTAACCTGTATATAGAGAAAATCTTAAAAAATCTTCTTCTCAAAAACTATTAGGCCAGGAAAGCTGTAACTTGTATGGATGCATCCTAAGGTAGTGTAGATTCAAGTTTGTTCAAATCATGGTCCCCGGAAGTAGGGTGGGGCCACAATGGGGGTGGGTGGGTGAATTTTTACATAGGATTATATATAGAGAAAATCTTTTTAACAAAATCTTCTCAAAAATGCTCCAATTGGAGTGGAAGCATCCTCAGATAGTGCAGATTCAGGTTTGTTTAAATCATGGTCCCCTGGGATAGGGTGGGGCCACAAAGTGGGGGGGGGGGGTATATAGGAATAGAGAAAAATCTTCTTACAGGTACAACAAAAGGGGCTTGGTATTTACCATAAAAATATGTGGATAAAAATCGGCAGATATTTTAAATTTTTTTAGCAAGATCTACCGTACTTAGTTGTCAAGATATTTTGATTTTGTTACTGTTATGATAATTTGATCAGAGTTAAGGCTATTGTTGCTCAGGTGAGCGATGTGGCCCCTTGGCCTCTTGTTTCATATTTTCATTTACTATTGACATTTGACAGTTATCAGACAGACGACCGGGGTGAGGTTGTCAGACCTAGCTACCACAACATCTTCAAATATTGACAAGCAAAATAAAAAAAGAGTAAACCAAAAAATTGATTAACTCTGATACTCTTCAACAAAAAACATAGTAGACCAAACATCTTATTCATTTGTTTTCATACACTACAGGTCTGTTGTTTTGATATTATGGTACAATACACATACATGCATGAAATATTATATACAGAGAAACTATATTCATACATCTTTTGCTTAGTAGACAATAGGATTATTTCCAAATTAAAATGACCTCATAGCAAAGTCAGAACTATCATTGTCTCATATTTTAATTTTATTAATTTGTTAAAGAGACAATGAAAATGACATTTTGCCTCACCCTCAAAATACAGCACAGTCATCACATTTTTACTAATCAAGTGTGATTTGCATAAAATTGGGGTTAATTCTTAGGTTTTCCAGGCATCATTCACATGGGTACTTATATTTTTTACCAATTTTATGCAAAATATTCTAAAATTGTCTTGACCTTTTACCTGCGCCATGCTGGTTTTACATGGATTAAAATTTCTTCATTCAGTTGTTTACACATAGCAGGGAGAGTTTCTGAACCATTAGTTTATAAATACAGTATAGTCATGTACTTTATGTGAAACTTTTATGCTGCCGAGTATTAGATACACACTTTTGATAATATCAAATTCAGTATCACTAGTATTAACGACAGCATTTATATAAAGTTAACAAGTGGTTTTATGGCTATTTCAATAAAGTTTCCCAAGAACCATTGATAGAAATGCAGATCGTGGCGTCAAAGTTAACTATGATATATCGTATGACATACAGACAAGTGATTTTCTAGAGATTGCTGTGAAATCAATTGGAAACCTTAAAAAGGCTCGATGGTCCAGGGCATTTTTAGGCTATATTTACCTCCTTTAGACAAAGAGCTCTGTATAAAGACATAGGAATTTTTTTTTTTATTCAAAGCTGAAGTATTTGAATTTTTTCTTTACTAAATGATAGTTTATGGCCAAAAATATCATGTTTAGGAATTTAAGGCAGATCTGATGGTTATTTTGTTGACTATTCAACCTCCTTATTGTATCGCATTGTTTGTGTCTCCTATGTTAACTAATTTCATAATTATTAATTATTATATCATATTTTTATAATTTTTAAAGGACATGCATTCAAATTTAACTAGATGATATTTTTTGTTCACAGTCAGTTTGGTCAGTTTGACTATAGCCAGGGCTACAGTCCGGAGCAGCCTTACACTGCCTCCCCGACCAACATGTACACTGGGTCCATCATGACTCCAGACACCAACGCTGCAT
The DNA here is from genome assembly GCA_016163765.1 of Magallana hongkongensis. Taxonomy (NCBI): domain Eukaryota; kingdom Metazoa; phylum Mollusca; class Bivalvia; order Ostreida; family Ostreidae; genus Magallana; species Magallana hongkongensis. Next base: position 78,405,879 of record WFKH01011925.1, read on the forward strand.
ACGCAAGCCCCAGCAGTTCTGACAGCTATGAAGATGAGCCACCACTCCTAGAAGGTAAAAAGCAATGATCTCACTGGCTGGCTGATTTGTGTAAATTCATTGGAAATAAATGTATTGTACAATAAACAATGGGAATGCGCACTATCTACAGATACTTAATGACCGAGAATTCAAATTTACCAGGTCATACCATCTTGAATAATTAAACAATTTGAGGGCTTAGATTGGGTGATAGAAATTGAATGACATTTGTTTTCTTGTCTTTTGTATACATTGCCTGGCATCTAAGACAATTATATTTAATATTTATATTTGTTAGGTTCAATTTTCTTGATGATATACACTGGCATAACTCATTAACTGTGCTTTAATCATTCTGTATTTACTGTAATTTCAATTTTTATTGGGGGGGGGGGGGGGGGGGGGGGAATAAGAGATCAGTAGAACCAATGGTACTGTTTTGTAGCAATCGTACCACATTAACTTTTGTCTGTCATTATTTTTTTATTATTCTTTTAATTAGAACTTGGAATAAACTTTGACCACATAACCCAGAAGGTAAGGTTTTTACTACTTGTATTAAAGATAGACAACTCTTGTATCTTTATTTTGATTACCTTTCAATAGTAATCCTTATATTTAACAGAACAGTATCACAGTAATTTCATTAAAAGTTTTACAAGTCAATTAATGTTATTACTACTTCATTCTTGTACCTGGTAATTATACCCCATGCAAGAAGTTGCAAGGAGTATAATGTTTTTGACCCGTCCGTCAGTCTATTCTGGTCCTGATTTCTAAAAAGGGCTCTAGAAATACGTTTTAACGGCAAATAATTATTATTTGGTCCAGCATGGTTTTTTATCGTAATTAAAGTATGCTGAGTCTGAAAAAATATGCTGGCCTTCATGAAAATGGCGTGAAGTAGGTCAAAATAGCGATTCAAAATGGCGGACAGCCAATCTTCAAATTGTTCACTTAAAGTCACTTCAATGGGAAAAAAATAATGACACCCACTGATGAATTGGTCCAGCATTGTAGTTCATCATATCCTATGTGTACTGAGTTTTAAAAAATATGCTGGCCTTCCACAAATGAGGTTAATTATGTCAAAATGGCGATTTAAAATGGCTGATAACAAAATTTTGTCAATTCTTCCTATATTTTTAAAAAGAACAAAAAGCGTGAGACAAACAATGAATATTCAGTCCAGCAAAGTATTTAATCATAACTTAGGTGTGGTTAGTCAGGAATAATATGCTATCTTCAAGAAAATGGCATAAATTATCTGAAAAAAATGGCGATTCATAACGTGGACATCTAGTTTTTAGCTCAATTGAGCTGAAAGTGAGCTTTTCTGATTAAAATTTGTCCGTTGTCTGTCGTCGTTGGCGTTGTCGTTGTAAACTTTTCACATTTTTATCTTCTTCTCCAGAACCACTGGGCAGATTTCAACCAAACTTGGCACAAAGCATAACTGGGTGAAGGGGATTCAAGTTTGTTCAAATGAAGGGCCACACCCTCTTTAAAGGGGAGATAATTTAGAATTATTGAAAATTTGTAGGTATTTTTCAAAAATCTTCTTCTCAAAAACTGTTAGGCCAGAAAAGCTGTAACTTGTATGGAAGCATCCTCAGATAGTGTAGATTCAAGGTAGTTCAAATCATGGTCCCCGGGGGTAGGGTGGGGCCACAATGGGGGGATGAATTTTTACATAGGAATATATAGAGAAAATCTTAAAAAATCTTCTTCTCAAAAACTATTAGGCCAGAAAAGCTCAAATTGGAGTGGAAGCATCCTCAGATAGTGTTGATTCAAGTTTGTTCCAATCATGATCCCCGGGGGTAGGGTGGGGCCACATTGGGGGGATGAATTTTTACATACGAATATATAGAGAAAATCTTTAAAAATCTTCTTCTTAAAAACTATTAGGCCAGAAAAGCTGTAACTTGTATGGAAGCATCCTCAGATACTGTAGATTCAATTTTGTTTAAATCATGGTCCCCAGGGGTAGGGTGGGGCCACAATAGAGGATAAATTTTTACATAGGAATATATGGAGAAAATCTTTAAAAATCTTCTTCTCAAAAACTATTAGGCCAGGAGAGCTCAAATTGGAGTGGAAGCATCCTCAGATAGTGTAGATTCAAGTTTGTTTAAATCATGATCCCCAGGGGTAGGGTGGGGCCACAATGGGGGGATGAATTTTTACATAGGAATATATATATAGAAAATCTTTAAAAATCTTCTTCTCAAAAACTATTAGACCAGAAAAGCTCAAATTGGAGTGGAAGCATCCTCAGATAGAGTTGATTCAAGTTTGTTTAAATCATGGTCCCCGGGGGAAGGTTGGGGCCACAA
>WFKH01011925.1:78413238-78445747 GCA_016163765.1 Magallana hongkongensis
ATACACTAGCACCGTGTTTACATTGTTCATATTAAGAAAAAGCAAAAAACAAACTGATTTTCATACATTTATTATATACTTACCGTATATGTATTAGTTGATGCATTAATTGGAGTGGTTTCTGTTATATGTGAATAATTATAGATTAATTATCTCTTCAGAACTTATTATCAGAACTGACCTCTTCATGAAAAGACAAATTTTATTTACTTGCTAATGGTGTTTATTATATATGAGTTTACAAATTTAAAACAGATTTTAAAACATTTCTGGTAATATTATGAGAATTTGAAACAGAATAGAAAATATTAACTTAACAGATATACATGTATGTGTTAAGACATTGTGTGAAAATTAAGGCTATGTAGTAGCTGCAACAGAAAATTAAAATGATGGGAAAAACTTAAAAAATTAAAGATGATTGAATTTCTTTTGCAAATGATTGAGAAAGTTCTCTTTCTGAATTTTCTAATTGTGTCATATTGATTGAATTATGAATTAACAAAGGAAAAAATGTTAATTTATATTTTCACTTACTTCAGATCATGAAATTTGATTATAATAAGTTATTTCAAGATAGTGATTGTGTTTAAATCATATCATGCAAAGGACAAAGATATTATATTCACAATATTTACTGGTCAAGAAATGTTTAATCTAGCTGCTGGCATATATGTAAATAATGTTACCCTGGATATAGCATATCTGATTAATAAATTCCAAGAAAGATTACAGGGAAAACATTTGTTCCTGTTTATTTTTGCCCCTTTGTCAGTGGGTGAATTAATTAAGACTAGGTGAAATACAATGTCTTTAATTGTCTCTCTATAAACAAATCTTTGTCTGGGCAAGTTTTAATTGCGACAAAACTGTATACAAGCTAAGAAAATAACACGGGGCAAAAATAATCCTGTATACATGCAGTGCCCAATTGTTGGTCTTATTGTGATTACATGAATATAAATATATTGATGACCAAAAAAATGACATTACAAAGAACTTAATACTATATTTCATATCTTGTCATAAATGTGTTAATACACAAAAATTAATGTCATACAATTTTCCCACCTAGGAAAAAGTTATATATTCCATGAATATACATATATATGTAAATAATAGATTGTTTATTATAATGATATATATATATATATGTATTAGATTCATGGAAACTAAAATATGAAATTCCATATACTTTAAGAGAAAACAGTACCTAGCTAGAGGTTATAATCTTTTATTACATGAGTCATTTATATTAACTTTTTCATATTGAAGATATAAAATTTAGAAAAGATTGCAAGTTTTGAAATTAGTTTTCTGAAGACTAATTAATTCATGCAGAGTTTGGTTGTAGAGTGTTTTAATATATCAAAATGGATGTGTTATGAAGGATTTGTGTTTTGATTTATATATAAATACCACATACCAGGAAAGTCGTAGATATTGATTTAAGAATTTTCAAAGGAACGAATGTTAATGTTCAAAGACATCAGACAAGATTATACCTGACATCCTTCTGTACACTAATGAATTGCTTTTACTGATAATATTTAAGTTTCAAAGAGAACTGAACATATCTTAATATACAGCTATATAGCTAGACAAAATAGGACATATATATAAATATGTCTTTTAGTTTATAGAAGAATGATTGACATATAGGTACTTCATTAAGAGTAAATATTTCTCTTATCAGAGCTAGGGTCACTGTATCTTAGTTATGTTGCAAAACTTAATCATACATTAATATGATACTTTATATTCAAGAAGAAAACATTTGTTTTCTACATTACATTGGAAGCTAGAAGATCGTACATTTAATTACAATATAGCTGTATAGTATGTGTATGTGTACACTACATATCAGACAGTAAAATCTGACATTTCAATGAATGCAATTCATTCTTCTTTCAATTAACATCTTACAGACAGAAAATTAGATATAGTTTTGGATTTTACAAACAGTGTATTTTACTTATATCACAGAGAAGTGAGGCAGAATGGTTTAAAAAAAAAACAAAAAACAAAAAAAACAAAAAACAAAAAACAAAAAAAAAAACACCACAATATGGACAACTATTATAGAAATTGGTGGGGAAAATGATGGGTATATTTTATGTGATATGTGGCCAAGATGATCAAGCGATTTTGCTTTTCCACATGATGAAACCAAAGTTAATTTATTAAAATGGTCTATGTTATTTAAATCATTGATTGAGAATCTTCTTTATTTGGAAGGATTTTTATTTATTGTCAAATACTTTGAAGATGCTACTTGATACTCCGATATGCCGAAGGCTGGATGAAAAGAATGTCCCCCTCATCCAAGCATTCCCCCGGATGTGATGGATGAGGGGCATTCTTGGAAGACAGCCTGAGGCTGAGGAGTATCAATGTTCCCTCCCTGTATGGGTTTTGAAAATTGTTTATCCCACCTCAAATAAAAATACATATTTGACAATAAATCGGCTTTAAAATTATGAGTGTTTATCACAATGGACGCACTATTTATACGGTATGTGACGTCATTTCCAGGTAGGTTTTAAGCTTTTTTGAAGGGCGATCCCGAGCATAATAGCCAGGAAATAATGCTACTTGATACTCCTCAGCCTCAGGCTGTCTTCCAAGAATGCCCCTCATCCATCACATCCGGGGGAATGCTTGGATGAGGGGGACATTTTCATTCAAAGAGATCTGATTATATGTAAATTGTCACACAAAAAATATATTACTTTCCTGATCTTTTTGTTCGAGAAAAAATACAATTAAGTGGCATGTTTTTTATATGATAGACTGATATGCTGAAATTATGCTATACTAGATTTTTCTCCTCCGATTTTTTTTTCCTTTTTTGTGTATTAACAACATGGTCATTAAATTCCATAGTGGATACACTCGAGTCTCAATTTACTGTTCACATTTTTACTTATTTATAGATAAAAGGTTTAATATTCACATTTATGCTTGCATGATCTCAGATAGGCATATCCAATGGTATTGATGGTCGTAATTTATAGCCATTAAGTTCATATCCTCTGTATGCATATCATGTTTCAAATAAAGTTGAAACGTTGTTATCTTTACATTTGACAATGGTTATGGCTCTAAGGTATTTTATTTTTCCAGAAAGGGTTGAGACAGAGCTTAATATTTTGAAATGGCTCATGTGACCACAGATTAATTTTTATTTATAATTATTAATTATCTTTCAGATGATTAAAGTAAGGATCTATTAATTAAAATTCAGTTAATTACGAAGGTGAAGCTTTTTCTCTCAAATGGTTTTGTGTACATATTTGCATGTAAAATTGGATACCTCAATTACATGTACACGTAAATCAGCAAGCTGATGCCTGAGATCAATAATATAATCAAAGCAGAGGTCACACAAAATCATGTACTTTTCTGTTAGCTGCATAAATGTTTGTCAATGATATATAGGAGCTTTGTCAACATTTTTGTGTTTTCCCGTCTCTTTGCTACGATAATTACATACATTACATGTACGTGCTTCCTAACCCTAACAAGTCATTATGATGAGTTGTGTATAATCGATTGGCCGATGGTACGAATTGTCAGTGACCTGCGAGAGCATAATATCCCAAAGATTGTGTGGTAGTCAGGAGAATAGTCTGGGTAATATCAATATTCGTGAATGTCCTTATGTAAATGACACTGTTGACTCTGAAGAACTGTTTATTGACCGCCATCCCTGATTGACGTCAGTGCCAGAGTAGCTTCCCCTGTCCGCGATTTGGTAGATGTCTATATACATTTGTGTATTGATTTGTTTGTGTGAGGACGAGAGTTAATGCTTTACTTATATTGATCTCTGATCTCTGGGTTTAACATGCGGTTAATGGTTGATCAACATATGAATGCCTGATTGCACGTTATATTTAACACTTATATGTAAATGTGTAAATTGGGTTTTGTCAGCTGGAGAGAGGTTCTACAGGTTTTTTTCCCCTATTAGTAGTCCCCTGGCCTTCCTAAATTTGTATATCATTATTGTAAGTTGAGAAAATTTATGTACTGGTGTCACGTAATATTTTGAACCCAGGGAAATATCGAACCTGGGTTCTGAAATTTTGCTGAAAAATATTGAATCCCATGTTGGTTCAAGATATTGTAATATGTTATGCTTTTCATAATGGATCTTTTCTTTAATTTTAAGATTGATGCATAACTGTTGATTATTTATTACTTATTTCATTTACTGGTACCTGTCAGGATGTTGTCAAAAATTAATGGTTAGATTCAAGACTACTGAAGTCTTACAGCACATCTAATCTTAATTGACATATCCCACACTCAAAGGTACTTTAATATAAATAGCAAACAAACATTCACGTACAAAGAAAACAATTTTCAGGTTTCATTAGATCCAGAATGTCATTAAAGTGAAAGATGATAATAAACAGGAAATCCTGCAGAATGTATTAGTTTTCATGAAAGTGTTGGACTGATTGATCTACATAAACAGGATCTTTTGTAATTGGCCAATCTTTTCCTCCAATCAGTTCTAGAATTTTGTTTTTGTTAGGATATGAGTACAACTGTATCTAATTCTTATATAATATAACCCAAAATGAAATAAACCAATGGAATATATTAAGGTGTATTAATCTTAGATATATTATCATAATCTCTTGGTTGATTTACATATTAAGGTGGTGTTAAGGGGACACTTCCATGTTGTGACGTATTGTTTATCGAAATAAACAATAAAACCAAGTGTAATTATATAAATAGTTTCTTTCCCAAATTTTTCACCTATCAGCATAGCGCAGTGGTTTAGAGGCTTTACTACGAATCTGTAAGTCATGAGTTCGAATCCCGCTGGGGGTTTTACAATTTTTACCTTTACAAATATTTTTAAAAGCTATTTTTTGGTTAAATATTGTAAAATTTGAAAATTCTAAACCGGTGAAAGTATTTCAATTATAATGTACTTTAATCCACATTAATATCGACAGGTGTCCCATACCACCTTAAGTTGAAAAACCTGTAGTGACTGTGTATTTAACTTGTTTATAATGATAATGGGAGGGCTGTTGTTTTTTTCTCAATCTGTCTAAAATAGCCACATCCCCTCCTCTTACCCCCCCCCCCCCCCAGAAAAAAAAGGAAAAGGAAAAGAACTGGTCATTTAAAAATGAAAATCAATGCTATGGACCTGTAAATATTTTTTGAGTGTTCAGCAACTTCAAAATAACAGATTTTTAGTTAACAATCATACTAATTTAAAAGTAATTCATTACATCATAAAATATTCTTATATATAATTGTTGGGAACTAAACCCAAAGAGTGTTACAGTATCTTATAACAATACCCTATCCTGATTTTTGGCAGAGTAAATGTGAAAGCTGGATTCACTTGTTTGTGTCCTAGAATTAGACATGCAAAGATCTTTTTATAATAGCCAATCTAGAATGACCAGAGCAAACATTTTTCTTTCACTTTAGAAAGCTATGCAGGTAACTAATACACCCACGACAAAATTTAAAGATCTCGGAGATCTCTATACCCTAAGGTATATGGATGAATTGAAATACTTGGTTGATCACCCGTGGAAAGGTTTTAAACAAGTGGTGCTGCTTTTTGATAACACGTCACAATAACATCTCCCGATTTCCTGATGTTATTTCTAAATACATGTCCTCGGTGTCAAATTTAGCCGTCCTTTCGTGTTGTGAAATTCACTGCAGGTGTAAGACTTGCTTTCTACCCAAATTTTGAAGGGATAAATACTTGATCATTTAGGTGGGTAAACTTTTCAGATCATTAACAGCTTGTTTGGAATTTACTTTCAGAGGAAATCTGGATGCATACCAATGGAAGATGGGGATCAGGAAATGATGCCATGAAGTGATATTTTGGAAATAGAAGCTTCAACAATTTTCGTGAGGTAATTTATCACCAATGATATGTAAAATGTACATGTATGTGTTAAAGCAAAGTAAAAGTAGACATATTATTATTGTTCATGATGTTTATGCAGTAACTTTTAATAAAAGAAAAAAAGGAAGACTTGCAGAGTCTTGAAATATAATATTAAATGGTACTAGTACATGTGTATGTATGACTGAAGAAGTCAGTGATATGTAATACATAGCTTAAATACAGGAAGTAACAAAGACTAGGTCGTATATCAGTTCTATAATTATGCATGCAGTGTTGTTCACCCTGCATGGGTGTTTAAAACACTAGATAATTATCAAATCCGGTTGATAATATTAAGTCCTTCATGTGTAGGGGATTACCTAAGGTACACCTGTGCAGTGTTACAGTTTGATTTCCTCGCAGTGACCACATATTGATTTTATTTTCCACTAACAATACATTATGTAATTGATTAAGAGATACATTGCTACAGTACAGTTCTATATGGGTTGATTATTGGAAGATGTTCTGGCATCCATTGGAGAAGGCTATAACCCAAATGTCTGCAGATTTTAGCATTGCTTGTCTCCATAACCAACTAAATACACATAATTATCTTTCGATCATCGCACATGCATGTTTATAATGATATGTCATAATCATCTTTGTCTTTTTTGACATTTATAAGTAAAAAATTGGTATAGTTAGCAGAAATGTTTATAAAAACAGAAAGGGGGGGGGGCATTTCACTTGCAAACATGATTTAACTTTAAACATGTAATAAGCATGCATAAATCTCGAATTCCTACATAATAGGCCTTTCGGTTTTGATTTGTTTTAGATTTGTCCATAGTTCAGCCTAACACAGACACCGAAATTAAGGATTCTTATTCTGATTGGTTGAAAAAGGACTTTGCCATGGCAACTAGATAATTAGGTGAGGGGGAGGCAAAATATTTACAACTCGCTGGGACATTGATCTTGAACATACTTTCTGTCTGACTCTCTCACTGATTTGATTACAAGAAAATATGCTTGCGTGGCTTCTGGGGATTTTTTTCTTCAAAATTTGAAAAACATTTGAAAATAATTTCCTGCACCATCCATAATTTTAATTAACTTATTGCTTAATTTGGAAGCTTAGTTGATATATCTTATGAAATTTGACTTATGATTATGGTGACTGAAGACCATATTTCCTTGACCCATTTGTGCATGATGACCAGGTCGATTTACACATAGCTGTGATTTGTTAGAAACAAAAACTAGAAGACCATCCAGTAATTGCAGTGTCTGGCACTTTTTTGTGAGGTACATAACATTGGTTGTTACATAGCTTTGGTTGTTAGACTCTCAGTCCGTAAGTTTCACAGCATTGTAGTCCTTCTCAAGGTGTTGTCTTGCAGTTTTTCATACTTTGTATGCATGGGTATTAAATTTTGTTTTACTGTGGTATCCAGTTGTTTTTCAAAGTTATAGGTTTGTTAAATCAAGGCTGAGTTGTATTTGAAAATATAGGAAAAGGGAGAATTTGAGTAAGAAAGTGGACTAGAGGGTCAAATTTTCTAACATGAAGGAATTATGCTCATATTTTGCCCTTGAGCTATTATAAAGTCATTGTTGATTACTGTAAACCAACTTTTATTTGCAACGACTTTATTTCACGATTTACTTCCGATAAACTGGGTTGCTATGACCAAGCCTTATCCAGACCCGTGTTGTTATAACAACCATACATCAAGGACTGGTTCGCCGCAAGAAATATTCGTGACAACGAAGCTCTTGCGAACCTCGCAGGAAATTTCTCGCATGCGAATAAAAGTTGGTTTACAGAACCTTCTTGTAATAATGGACACTATCAGAAAAAAAATCATACAATTTTAACATGATCAAAAGCTGACATTTATGAGTTAGTGAATGTTGTTGAGGAATATACAAAATTAAAACAACAAAGTCCTATGGTTTGGTTACCAGCAAAACTGGTGGATAGATGAATGTTTTTGTAATCAATATTGTGTTGTGAATCTAGAATATTTTAAAGTTTTGTGTAAGATTTATGTTTTTCTTTGATTTTGTAGTACAGACATCTATAAATTGTAAGGAATGCAGTTTTCAATTTAAACATGCAGTTTCTTAAAAGATGAAGCAAATACATTTATGTGCCATATCATCTCAGTTAGTTACATGTACAGTCAAACTTCGTTATCTTGAACTAGATGGGACTGTTTAAAAACTTTGAGATATCTGAGTATTCAAGATATCAAGGGTAAAATACTTAAAAAAAAAGTGGTTGGGACTTACAAATCACTTTGACATATCCATTGTATTCGAGGTATCAGTGTTCGAGATATCGAAGTTCAACTGTACGTATTTTAAAATCTAGACATATTGTCCAAATGACATTTGAAGTGTGTTAATTGTAATGTAATGCATGCAACCACATGAGGTTATTTTCAAAATGTGCTAGCCAGCTGACTTAAAAATCATAGGATAGGATTTTAAGAAATTATTAATTTGTATGATATATCTTAATAATTATTATGCCCTTTTCCACAGTTGAAACCCATAGAAGGGTTAGCCATACCAGAGTGTGTGCCATGACAAGTGATGTAGGTCAACATGCTAAAAAATTATTTATTTTTAATCAAATTTGTTTTTGGTCTAAAGCTTTGTGCTAAAGTAATTTCTCAGTTAATTTTTGTGCAGAATATAAGGTTATAACTTTGTTAGCATGTCTTGGCCTTGACCCAAGGTCATTTACAGTAAATACAGTTTCCTCATACATTTTTGACAGATTTTTTTTTAGTCTCTCTCAAACAGCTCTATACATTCAGTCTCCATTAATCATTTAGAAGATGATTTTATTAATAAAATATTAATCTAATAATCATGTTTAACACACACAATAATTATTAATCATATGATATCAATCACAAAGTTATACATTATTAAAAAGAGGAATTGCCCAAGCATGTAAAACTAAGGTCAGGTTCTGATTTGTGCCCCGCACAGCTGTTTGTGACAGTGATGGGGAATTTATTGGGAAACTCTGTTGTTTGTGCCTATCTGTCCTTCTATAGATCTACTGGGCTGCAGGCCATCCAGCTAAACCCAGTGTTACGTCAGTGTTGCTATAGCGAGGGTTATTCAAAGCTGATAGAGACCAAGTTGGGAGAAGGAATCTTTGGAAGAAAATCGACTTACACAGTCAAGCACACCTTAACAGGGTATAAATTCTCCGATGCAGTGAAAGGTTTTCATACACATCTGAAAAAACTGTTTTTGTCCTGGCGTAAATGAATATGGCAATAACAATTATTCTTTCAATGTGAGATTTGCTAATGTCCGTTGCAGAAAAACCAATATATTGAATTAATATTGATTTGATAATGGTTAATTACTTTTTTTATTTCCCCCTGTGGGTGGCATTGGGGTATTGATTTTCCTTTTTCCTAGCTGTAAATTAGACAGTTTGTCTCTATATATTTTGGAACTTACAAGTACTGAGTGTCTCTCTCTCTCTCTCTCTCTTTTCTGGAAAATGCGCAGCATAGCTCAGATGTTGACCAATCCCTCATTTGTATGTACACAATACACTTGAAGAGTCTCTTGGGTAGTATAACTTTGATCACAAAAAACAAGCTCAATAACTTGATGCCTATGAGACTAGCTGTAATTTTCATTTTTGTGTGTGTAAGAAATCAATGTTATGATCCGTGGATGGTGTCTTTGTGTACACATAGATATAAAATGTAATCTGTCCAAACTTTTCTGTCACTTTCTGGAATTGAGAGACTGGGTGTTGCTATAAATCTTGAGAAGAAATTTTCATTGATTATAAAAGCTATGAATACATAAGTAATAACCAGTTTGAAAGCAGTGTTTTGCAAGTTGGACCCCAGCCACGTTAAAAGTCCATCTGGACCCCAAACCAATATCCCTGTATTATAATAGTTCCCCTGTATTGATCTTCTCTCACACATATGGACTGTCCGACATTCCCTCTCTACTGAATGAATGACTTACAGGTCAGCCAATTCACTAAATAATCCACAAGCTTAAAGGACCAATGAACTGAGAATAATAAAAAGAGTGGATCAGCCATCAATTTTGACAAATACCCATACTAGTTCAGGCCCATTTCCAATAAACAGAGTTGTGTAATCTGCAATCATCTATTTTACAATTTTGAATAACATGCATTCAATCATGAGTGAAATACCACTGATGCAATCTGAGATCTTCAACCTCGGTTGTTGCGTGAATTTATGTTTGTATACATTAATCAATAGTATCCAATTTGCATTTTTAATTGGCTTGCAGTTGTTTTGCTGATCAATATGATGCCATAATAGTGAATTTATATAGACAATTTGAATGATATGACTGAATTATATTTTCAGACTTTTGATTTACATATTTGATACTCAGCCATCTCTCTCTCTCTCTCTCTCTCTCTCTCTCTGAGAGATTAAGTGTCAGCACTTGATAGGTCCCTGATTGGAAGCTGTTAGAAGCAGTAATATCTTTTTTCATATCCATGAATAAACATGAAAGCTGTAAATAGCCTGCATAAATGAAGGTCTCGTGTCATGCTGGAGATTGTCAATACTTCAAGTTACCCATAATGCAATTGTGAGGTATTGATCCCACAATTCTGTGCTGCTATTGATTGGAATTTTCTCTTCGGAGGCTGTGTTTCTCAACCGTGATGAAGACACAAACTGTGAAAGATGGAAATATAGGAGTTTCACAGGATTGTTGAATTCTTTTTGGACTTATTTCTTGATTTTTGACTCTGTAAGTATAATCTCTTTTTATAAAAATGATACATTGAAAGACCTATGAGGAGGGTTTGTTAAAATTAGGAGAAAACTTGAATTCATTAGAGCAGGGTCTTCCATGACTATTGATTATTTTGAAGCTAACCTTTCTCCAGAACCCTCAGTGTGGTGTAAAAAACCACAGGGGCTTTAGGGTCTTGGAAGAACAGGGGAACTCTCTGCATGTATACATTTAACATTAAATGAGCTTGATTTTAGAATTAATGGTCTGTTACATGTAGTGAAAGTTTCACATTAAAAAAATTATAATGTACATGTATGTAATATAATGGTTTGAAAACATTTTTGTGTTATGAAATTTTTATATTCAATATATTATAAGCTCAGCTTCACCATAAAGCAAGGATAATTCAGAAAAAAGACATGCCGGTATATTATTTAGATCCTTAGATCCTAAGGTGTGACATAATACATATACATGAAAAATAAATGATGAAGAAGAATCGTTCAATTGATAGGTAGTGACCATGTCAGAGTTTGATATATATATATCCAGTAGCTATAATACCCACTTTCCGCATGCTGATAAGATACTGTATGTGGACCTAGGGCATCATACACTGATCGTCATTCTTCCATTTCTATCATGTCATGATCATGTCTGAGATGTCCTAAGAGAGTCAGGTTGATTAATTTCATGCTGTTATTTAATTGTTCGTTCGTGACTTGGAAAGATCTGTATAATGTCTCCCTCAAGACAATCAGTGAATATCAAATACAAAAAAAATTATTCATTTACTTAGAAACTTGATCTATTTGGGTTGTAAATGACATTTGCTACATCATATATTTTCGTCATAAAATTGGTTGGTTTGAATGTCATTACTTAAAAATATAATTAAAGGAATGTAGTAAATGTAATTAAAAGTAAAACAATTTTTTTTATTATAAGGCTTATAAAATGTTTTATTTCATTTAATTGTTTTTTTTTAAATTTTTTTTTCATTATATTGCTAACTTTTAATTCAAGTATTTCTTCAGGCTCAATAGCTTTTAGCTCCGATCATTAGAAAGCTCTTAAGCTAAGTTAAAATAATTTCCCTTCTAAAAAAGTTTACCAAATTGTGTCATGACCTTGAGATTGAACTATAGTTCTATGAAGTTCAAGGACATTGTAGGCATTTATAGCCTTGGCAGTTTCAAGCTTGTCAAGTCAGGGACTTAATTAATTAATTCTGTCGACAGGGAATTGATCATTATGTGTCAAAGTGTAAACTTGATCAGTTTCACTCAGTAATACCAATGTATATAGTGCCATAGTTTCAAGTACCGGTCTAATGTCAAAATGACGCAAGTTAAACCACTGGAGTATAAGAATTGTATATAAGTTATTGGATTTCACAGATAATCTCCTCAGAAGAGTCAAGTTCAGCTCTATATATGTTTTAAGAGGTGTTCATGTTTTTTTTTCACTTCAGTATAGTAACTAAACTGTTACAGTCAGCTTCAAAATAGAGTAATCAAATGGATACATTAAAATAGCTAGATATCATATTGCTCTGGTAATGGATGTCAAACGACTCCAGTAAATGTTTTCTAGGCTAAATTAAACTACAATATTTCCTCCCCCACACAACATAAAAATCTCACGAATCCATATAAAATTATGATATAAATATCAAAGTTTGAAAGGAAAAAAGCCCACACTTTCAACCTAAATATTTTTTTTTAAATCTGTGATGCTGATATATTGATGCAGTTGTGTTATGATGTTGTAATTAAGCTGTAAATTTGATCTTTCTGATCTGAATCCAAACTAATGAATTATTCATGTCTTGTCTTCATCACTGTTGATTATGATGTCAGTGTGGTGGTGGTATGTGGTATCAAACAGAGATTGGACATTAAGTTAAATTCCTTTTTTTTGTAAGTTTGTAGACATAAAGAATTCACAAGAAACCTGTACCAATAGACTCTGGATCAGATATGTGTTAATATGTTTTTAATAATCAAACATTCCATCATTGTTTTCTCGCTTTTGTATTTTATATCTTGTTAGGTGATCTTGTTGTAATCTCGTTACAATCCAAGTCAACTTTGAATTTTCGATTTGTAAGATGATAGCCAGGAAGTGTTATGGTATTTGCAGTAAAAATATAGATACGATTTTACCTTACTTAATTGAACTTCTTAAAAAATCATGTGTGTGATTCTTTTTCAAATATTTTTTAATTCAGTATCTATTTGTGTCCATCTTTCTCAGGTATAAGCTTTATCTTGTGGTCGTCACAGCTTTGCCAGAACCTTCATCTATCAGATTCTTATAAGCTTATATTTCCTTTTGTCATTCTGATAAGGGGCTTAACTCTTCTTTATGTAGGAGCTAGGGTAGAAATTAAATTGGGCATGGTCACTTTAATGATGGTCGCTGAAAGTTCCTTAGGAATTCTCATATTTAATGATGGTCACAGTGTATGTTACTTAGGAATTGTCAAATGTAATGATTTAGACAGTGTTACATTCCTTAGTAATTGTTAATTTAACAGGAACTCTGTGTATTATTACATTCTTGAATTAAGTCTGTTTGCCTAAGTGCTGTTACTGTAGTGTATAGACAGATCTGATAAGTATAGAAATATTTTAATTAAAATTCTAGGCTAGGGCAGATTCTTTTAAGCCACCAAAAGTGTACTTGTACTTGGTTTTTATTGTTGTTTTTTTTTAAGTTTGTCAAATCAAATGACGTGAAATATTTTTCATGACGGGATAAAGAATTTCTGATTAACAGAGAATATCTCTATAATTTAAATTGTGTTGTAAAAGCCAGAGTGTTTACATACATGTACATGCATGCACAATATATACTCTGTTAAAAATTTAGTATTCTTGTTTATTCCACAGTTCAACAGCTTTTGGTTAGTGAATATAATTCATTTAAATACATGCACTGAATGCTCTGACATTCAGACAAATTTCATGATAATTTGTTTGCTAGACCATTTACCATGTACGTACAAAAATTGGCTGGGTATTTTCAATTTTAATTACAATAAAATTAAATCAAAATTTGTTGTTTTAATATACTCCAAACAGTAATAATTCAGCATTCCTATCACAAACGCTAGAGCATGCATGCAGTCATACATTACTGTTTTCCTGTAAACGTATTACATTTGGCTGTGCATTCTATTTGGTGTTTGTGGTTGAATGTGGCTTCCACTACATCAAGTACATCGCCAAATGTCAAACATATATATATGTAGATAAATAGGTACATTCAGAAATGTACTAAATCAAATCCATGCTAACATGTTAAAAAATCTTCTGCAAAATAATGTACAAGCTAAATATAATATGTTTACAGTACATATAATATGTTTTCAGTACTTTATCGCAGGGTTTGGATCATATAATATTACTCTTCATTTTAGCAGTAGTCTTTATGAAATCTGGTAGGAGCACCTTATGTAGTGATACTTTTTATGTGTACCTCACTTGAAAAATTATGTGGAAAGTCAAGCTCTCCTAAAAAACCAAAAGTTGAACAGAAAATATTTAAAGACCTTTTGAATATTTAATTTGAACCTTTTATCATACTTGCATGTTATTTTCTTATTTAAACCTAGTAATTTTATATCAGCCCACAACAATAATGAGCCATAGGATATTTCAAGCCCTCAGGGGCTGTATTAACACTTAACGATAATGCTCGTGTACATTTCATATGCCAAGCAAATTTTGCACAATATCACCCCCCCCCCCCAAAAAAAAAAGAAAATTAAAAAAAAAATTACACTTTGAATAAAAAAAAATGGTAATTATTAAATTGCTTAGAGAATAGTGATATTAAAGGTTTTCATTTTTAAAAAAATAATTTTTGATAAGGATTTTCTCATGTTACAAATCTTATAGGATATGACTGTACACCTAATTTAAATAATGCATCTCACTGTCAAAATCTGTTTTATGGGGCTGAAATTGAGATGATTGCCTGTAGATATCAATATCTTCATTGACACAAGATATTAGAGTATCATATATGATGGCTCCAAGATCTATATTAACTGACGTCATTACCTATTGGATGTATAAGCTGAAGCAGCTGCAGCCATCTTGAAATAATGGCTAAAGATTAATGTTGTGGTCAGTTGGAGATTTCTCACATATAAGTACATGTAATTTAAAACTTTGCCATATGGCAGCCATATAAATAGCTACTGTGGAAGTTGTTGATAGATAAATATGCAAAACAAATAGGTTTCACAAAATCAAGATTTGTACTTATGGGTGTTTATAAATATATCAATACTTTGGATAATAATGTAGATTTAAATTGAAATTGCTTTGATAGCTGAAATGTCTATGGATAAAGGTTAATTGTCTAATCTGATAAAAGAGATAACCCTTACTAACAGAAATATTCCCTTAAGAAATTGTTATGTTAAAAAGTGTTTTCTGTCAAATTTTACCTCGACAAGATATTCTAACTTTAGTGCGTTTCACAGATAAAGTTATTCTAGGTTTAAATAAAAAATGTATAAATAGGATAATGAACCTTAAATGAAATTTCTGACTGTCAAATTTTTTCAGTGTATCAAGATTATCAAATAAGAAAGATCAGTCTTATCGGTCTGCACACAGCTATAGACCCTAAAATGTGCTATGCACCTTAAAAATAAAAGGTACTGTTCAGTTATAACTGTCTAATGCATTACTTTACAAAACATTCAGTGTTTCATGCAAGAATGGCACTAATGAGAAAAATACTTGCATGTGATATAGTAGCACATTTTAGAGTCTGCATGTGACTTATAAAACAATGCTTAAAGCAAAGACTGATCATACGGTATATCAAACAAGCTGCACGGAGCTGCACTAAAGTTGAAATAAATGACATTTGCCATAAAGTTTTATTGCCTGTAACCTTTTTTCCAGACTCTGTAATTATCATTATTATGAAATTGATTGTGTCTTTGCATTGTCTCTTTGAATGCCTTGCTAATGTATCCAATATTTACAAATATAAAAGTAAAGAATGTAATTAAAAGCAGTCACACACTGGGATAAAAATACTGTAGACACCATATAGTATCCTCATACTAATTTACGCATTATATATCTGATACCTGTGAACTATGGCAAATCAGTCACTGGTATTTTATGTAATTTTGATACCACGCACAATCTGTCTAATAATCCTCTGATGAAAGAGACACCTTTCCCAGAGCTTGCACATAAATTAAACACTAGGTTTTTACTGATTTTTTGGGGGCACTGAATGTTAATACTGAAGTGTTAGGACTATAAATTTATATTTGAAACTGCTGTGACACAAATTTGAGAAATTTCGTATGAAATACTGATCATTGATAAACTATTTTGATGTGTGCTGGTAATATGATCATATAATTTAGAAAAAAATGACCCATATGAAAACATAGCAGTGTGATCAGTACACCACAGTTACAATGTATTTTTATTTCTCAAAGTTTAAGATTCCCTGATTTCTGAAGCGATAATTGTGAATATTTGCTCTGCATTCACCAATGTGTGTGGCAGTATAACATATATAACTGTGCATGAATCTATACACCAAATCATATTTTTTTATTTTCAAATCTATTGATTTTAAAGGAATTATAACACAAGTTTTGTCAAGACTGCATTCTGTAAATGTTACAGTTTAGTCTGTATTTTGTGAAGGTCTCAGCCCCATACACAATTGATCAGGCCGTCTGTCTTGTAATTCTTCTTTTGCATGCATATCCCGATAAATCTCAATCAATATTTTTGTCTCCATGTCTCTCCTGTTAGTTCTTCTTCAATGTTCGTACGATCAAGTTGCATAATTGGCCTTATAACTGGGAATATTTTGACTCAGGAAGCCCCCACTATACACAAACATGGACTGATTATTGATGAGTTTATTGACCAACTACAAACATTTTTATGGTTATCTTTGCTATTGTATGTATTGATGAAATTGAACATAAAGGGAAAAAGTCAGTGAACTTCTTGTTAAATGTAAATTGTATAAATAAATTCTTGAAAGCAAATTAATTGATCATTCACCTTACATGTTCTTCCCAAATCCAGTTTAATGAATTTAAGAACATGATTTTTAGAAAATTATGAAGTCAAAAACCTCAATGTAACTTCTGCTAAATGTTTGTAATGGAAATATGTTAGGCTGTTTCCTGTATTGTTGGGAATAATTGTTGTAAACAATCTGATATTTTTGGTTTGGATACTTTTGACAAGATTGGCAAAGTGGAGAGGAGCCCATTAATCTAGTAATCCTGAAGGAGTAACCGGCTTAGATGGCATTTAATTTGATAACAGTGATGTTTAAAGCAGCATCTGCAATCATTTTGCATTGTAACTTTGAATATTGGATAATATTTACATTTTCCAGTGTCTTTGTCTGTGATAATTTACACTACGAATCGATTTTGTAATGTATTGTTCAATCATTTCATCAATGACTTTTAATATTTAATCACACAATTGCTGAAAATTATATAAATATAAGTAATAAGGAATCATTCTTTGAATATTATGAGGTGATCAAATACTGTCGGGCGTGATCAAATCTATCATAAAGCCCTTTGGGCTTTGTTGGATTTGATCACTCCCGACCGTATTTGATCACCTCATAATACTCAAGGAATGATTCCTTATTCCTTAATTAAAACATTAAACGCTTGTTTTTCTTGTTTTTTTTTTTTAAATCGGAGTACATTGGGAAAAGAAACATTTTTGCAAGTCCTTTTAAGTAAGAAACACGCAATTATATCAACACGTGGAAACAAACATAACAACACACAATATTCTGATAAAATGAAATTAAGAAAAATAATGGGAACTTTAATTTAGCAAGAGAAAATTGCAAAATGCTTTTGTAAACATGTTTTGCAACATAAGTCAGTGTGAATTTAGTAATTATTTGTAAAATTACTGACATTTATTAAATTGAAGACTGTCTCTTTCCCTTTCCTTATGATTTATTGTTGATTAACATTAAACATTTTTATCATTTACTGTACAGTATATTATATAAATAAGATCTCTTTGTGTGACATCCACATGCAGTTGTATACAATTTCTTAGGTAAATAGCAGATTTAGTGTGGAAATGGTCAGTTTTATACCAAAGGGTTTTGACACAATCTGTGCAAAAAAAAAAAAAAAAAGATTGTGTCAAAACCCTGTGTTTTATGCTATATCCTCAAGATCTTCTCACTGAAGTTCTCTCGCCCAAACTTTCACGTGTAGGTATACAGTTGCGTGGGCTGCTGTGGTTCATGTGTCCTATAAAGGTCACAAGTTTTCAATTGGTACATATGTATTTGTATCACAATGACGCGGTGTCAATAGATATATAATGACGATGTGAAGGAGCATTGGTATTCATGAAAACGCTAGTATCCAGAACAGTACTGTGTGATAACATTTTACGTAGTAGTTGCTATGATGAAGAACATATTTTGATGAAATTTGTTTATTTTGAACTGATGAAATATTCTAAGGCATTTATACCTTTCAATGGCTGTCCATTTGACTGAAATAGCTTTTGCTCTGTAGTTTAAAAAAGCATCCTTTGTTAGGATCATGGTATTCTTGCAGCAGGTAGAAGGAATTTTACATTTGTTTTTCTCTTATACAGGATTTGAAGCTGAAACATGCCTGCAGTAATAATGGACCTTCTTCAAAGAGTTAAGAGAGGGGTAGAAGTGGTTGCCACGACAGCAGGCAGTGTTGCTAAGGAAGCTATTCAGGATGCGGTGGCTGATACCGGGGCAGCCCCTGGTCCCACTACAGCGGCTCCCTCTGGGGATGGGTCAGGTGTCACTGAGGCTCCAAAGGGAATCGATAAACTCAAAAACCTTGTGACTGGAGAGTTAAGCAAATGTGAGTTTTTTTCTAGATTTATCTGCACTAGTTAGATTTTTTTGAAATTTAAGTCAAAGGATTATTTTGGAAGATTTCATTCTATTTCTGAGCAATGTATCTTTAGGATTAAAAAGATATCTTAATTTTATTTCAATTTTTATGTTGGAATGCTGTGGTGAACTATCTTTTTCTCTATGAAAATTTAAATTGTCTCTCCATCATTTATGAATTGCTTTGATTATAAAGTCATGCTTTGTTTTAACTTTCCTCTTAAGAGTTTAATTTTAAGAAGCCTCTTCTGAACCTGTCTGTTGTTTTATTTTTCAGTACCTATTTGGGCATTAATACTTATAGCAGCTGGGGCCATACTATTTTTCTTATGTTGTTGTTATTGTGTCTGTAAACGATGTATATGTAAAAAACGCAAGAAGAAAGAAGGCAAAAAGGGGCTGAAGGGGCCAGTGGACCTTAAGGCAGTCCAGCTTATCGGAGCGTCCCTGAAAAAAGAGAAAGTAAGTGTCTGATTGGTCTTCGTAACATAATATTTGTTTCTTTGTAGTGGGTCTCCCTATGTGGGCGCTGATTGCTATCGGAGTGGCCTGTCTCCTGGTGTTGTTGTGTTGTTGTTATTGTATATGTAAGCGATGTATTTGTAAAAAACGCAAAGGTAAAGATGGAAAGAAAGGCCTAAAGGCAAGCTTGAAGCCAGGACTTGAGTTTGCCCTCAAAAAGGAAAATGTGAGTCCATGCTGCAATGTGAGAGCACAACTGGAATGCTTAGATTTCACCACCGTCTGCTGCCAGACAAGTTTTTTTTTAAAAACATCTTCTCAGAGAGCATGATGTTTGCATGTACTCACTTAAACATTGTGTTTGATTCCACCTCTTTTGATTGAGGTCTGGTCGTCTTTGTTTTCAGTCTAATCTTCAACACATTTTGATTTTTTTCCCTGTGGTAGCAGTAAAGCCTTACAGCTTTATAATGCTGTTTAACAGTGCTGGCTCCCACTCTCCGAGTTTCTATGATATTTGGATTTTTTGTTGTATGTGTCAAGTATATTTTAATTCAGTTTGTTTGATCTACATGGGTAGGCGTTAGTTGTTTCTTGATACACTCGCTCTGGCTTAGGGATCTAAGTCTTAATAAAGATCATGTTTTTGAATTCAAAAGTGCAGCAGTTTGCAAAAGTGCACAACGTATATTATTCCTTAAGGTACTTAAAAGCAAATTTAACATGTAATAGAACTCTTTACAAAAACAGAGTTATAAAAATTTTGAAAGCATGCACTTTAGCGCTTTACACAAAACATACATTTTTTTAAAAATTGAAGTTTCTGTAGAAGAAACAATTTTTTTTTTTCAAGCTGTGGATTATTGATGACACAAATTATCATAACTCTCTTCAGATTTCAAATATTTGATTTGTGTAACCATGCAGAATATCTTGGGTTTTGGGTTACTGACAGAAGTCCTAAGAAATAGATTAGCATCCTCATATTTGATCCAGTCATATCTAGTTGCCAGTCCTAACAGATTTCAATTTATTCAAAGCATCTCAAATGCTTGATCAATAATCAGAACAATGATGGATGGTTGATTTCTGTTTCTACATGACAATTTTCTTTTGTGGTGTCTATCCTGGGTGTTCACTTTTCTCTTTGTTTTTTTTAACAAACACTTCATTGTTTTCAGTGTCTAGGTAGAGATTTACAAGATTGGGTCCATGGTTAGAATATGAGCATGCAATTTTTTTTACTTGATTCATTGTCAGCTTCTTTATTGACTCTCGATCTACAAGTATATCTAAAGATTCAGTTCCTATAACATATATGATATGCCTTGATTATTTTTATCTTCCTGACTTATTAATGGACCAAAAAATACATCAATATTATGTGTAAGACCTAATTTAGCGATTTACTTTTGTTAAGTTTTTACATACACATGTACAGTTTTTACTAAGTACTGATTAAAATAAAAGTCGAAGTTGAAGTCATTTCAGATTTTCTAGTTTTTGTTAAAAGATTATATTTTGAAGGTTCTCCTCAAGAATTAATTGATTCATAGAAAAATTTGATACAATACCATTGTTATCTTTCATTTAGGTTTTTTTCTACAGTGTTCCCAATAATGATAACGCTATGATGCATTGTTGCTCACAACTTTATGTAGCTGGTTGATGACTTTAAAACTAATTTGACCTTGACCTTGCCATGGTTTTGTAGATACAGCCTGACCTTGAGGAGCTAGAGGTCAACATGGAACAGGATGATGACAATGAGAGCACAAAGTCCGAGGTCAAACTTGGCAAGCTTCAGTTCCAGTTAGACTATGACTTCACAAAGAACGAGGTAGGTCATACTCCATTAGCTTTAGTTCTTTCAACTGCGATGCTATATAGAACAATGTCTGTCATCAAACTTGGCATCAACTAGACATCAGTTCCCTTGGACTTCGTGTGATATGCTTAAAAAAAGGGGATTACTTCAATCTGATATATCATATAACATTAAAAAATTAAGAATAATAGCTATTCCTACCTATTTAATTGTAGCAAAATTAAATTGGTTTTTTTTTATGAGAGTATAGTAGAAGCAGAGTCATTTTTCAACAGCTGTTTCAGCATGATTTAACCTGTAGTTTGCATGCTAAAAACTGTTGAGAAAAACACAGCATGAAGTAAAATGGAGATTAAGACACATTGATTTTATTCTCTTTATCAGTGAATTCAATAGGATATTAGTTACACGTTTTATTGAAATCTAATTTTGGTGCAAAGACCAATTAAGTTTGAATATATAATTGCCTTTGCAATCAATTCATATCGCTTTGAAATGTATGTCTGTCCCCTGAAAAGAAAAATCAATGGTTGTAGCCCTTGAATTTTCTATTAGTCTATGATGAATTAATATGTTGCTTCTTGGCTTCAGAAAATTAGAAAAATGAATAGACATTAGCTTATAAATCTGTCTTAATTATTATGTTCTGTCAAGAACTAGTGTCGCAAATCACCCTGAGAAATGACAGGATAATCAGTGGACAATGTTATGACTTCTCGGCACGAAACAATACCTGTAGAGTATTATACGTACCATTAGTAACAAGCGAACACAAGCTTCAAGTGTAATGATTATTGGTTCTCGAAGGTCATTCAGAGAAAATTGATATATTAGCATTGCCAGTTTATTCTAACACTCTCCATAGTACATGTACTTGAGAATATTCTGAAAAAATTTGGTAATTCTGATTATTCCTATAGCTTTTGTCATCTTCATCACTCTGAAATTCTACCACGTCTTTTTATATATGCCTTAATCTTCTTAATTTTCTCCTTGAGTTGCTTTATTTTCTGAATAAAGAACTTATAGACAGATTCTGTTGAAAAATGCTGAACATGTAATTTAGACACAATGTATAATCATTTGTCAATCTTTGTGAAGTAAAGACATGTATATTAAACTTTTTGCTTTTTAATTTGTATATGTATCATATTTGTTTCTTTAGCAAATTATTTTCACACCAATCATGGATAGACCATATATACACATAAAAACATAACACATGAATTAATAAATAGAAATGGAAAAATTAATATTTTGTTTGCCACATATTTTATTGTTTTGTTATATTGGAATCATGCCAATTTTTGGACCAAAAACAGCTTCATTATTTATTCTACTTAAACAGGATATATTTTTTTTATTTGCATATTTATCAAGATATCTTTATGTCTTGAAAATATGTTACTGTACAGCTGAATCAAACTTGCTAATCAAGTTAATAATGATCGACACATGTATTTTTGAACAATTGGATCAATCGGTCATTTTGATCAAACACCTGTTGTTATATGAAAGTGATCCCTTCTGTAGATTGACAGTGGTTTTTTTTTTTTAGCTGACGGTGGGTGTAATTCAAGCTGCAGACCTACCGGGGATGGACATGTCAGGCACCTCTGATCCTTACGTCAAAGTTTACCTCCTGCCCGACAAAAAGAAGAAATTTGAAACAAAAGTTCATCGCAAAACACTGAACCCAGTCTTCAATGAAACATTTACCTTCAAGGTGAACAGATAATGGCGAGGGTATACTACATAGCGATAAGTACCGGCATTTTTCGACCCATTTTCTAAAGCTGTTAATTTTTGGTATGAAATTAAGGGTAGTTATGACGTCTTGGTCTAGATTGTTTGCATAATTGTTGCACACTGTGCTCTACTTATCTTTAGTCGGCATACAGAATTGAGAACTTATTGATGTGAGCAAGACCAAAAAATCTCGCTACAAATCCAAAAAACTTTGCAAATTTCTGATAATTTTTTTTTTTTAAAGACATTTCCTGCGTTCTTTTAGATACATCTTGCTCTTAGTTTTGATGAACTGCATATACTTGTAACAATATGTATTTACAAGAACATTTACATCAATCTTCAAAGTGATTTTCCTGTACCGATGCTTTGGACAGAATATTCTGTTTAATGAGAAATGGTCCTGATGCTTGCTATATGAAGCCACTTGATTTGTTAGAATGGACATATTCATCATTCCTCACGACATGTTCCGGGAATTATTTCCGCCTTTTCTGCAGTTAAATCAATAACTTGCTTTCTGTTTTTTTTTATTGTTTTCTTCGAATTGCCATTTGGAACTGGTTTTTTTGCGATATTAGAAATTTCCAATCATTTGAAGAGAATAGTTTGAAGACTGTAATTGTTACATTGTTACAAATCACAGTTAAACAATTACCTTGGGAGATTGTTCGAAATTGATGAAGTTTAAAGTTATTGGGAACCTCCTACTCTAAGATAAAACATGGTCCCTTGATATCTTGAAAATTAATTGCATTTGATATTTTTTTTTTCCGTTTTGCAGAACGTTCCTTATGCAGAGGTAGGGGCAAAAACATTGGTATTCGCAATCTACGACTTTGACCGATTTTCAAAGCACGACCAGATTGGACAAGTAAAAATTCCACTCAACACTGTGGACTTGTGTCAAGTTCTTGAAGAGTGGCGAGACTTAATCAGCCCTGATAATGATGCTGAAAAGGTGAGAACCCTAGGGGGATTACACACTCAAAAGGTCATGTTAAAGTCAAGCTATTAAAAATAATTTAAACATCGCAAAAGCAGTTTGTATTTTATTGTGATTGCTGTGTGATAATTTTTTGCTTAAAAATGGCCATTTAGTGGATATTTACATCCTATTCTGTCTAGTTGAAGTTCAAGGTTAGAACTTAATTGAGGTCAAGGTTTTGATTATTTATCTATAAGATGAAAGTTGTGCCAGAATTTTGCTTTGTTTTGGAAAATCTATCAGCTACAAAATATCTGATATAGGGTAAAAACAAGGATATATACTGATCAAATTACCAGCCACTTAGGTGACTGATGGAAATCATCAAAATAATTATGTCTCTTTGGGAAATTTCCAGTGCTTCTCAAAGGTATATCTAATCAGGAAGCACTTTAGCTGCCTTTGTGTTGACGTGATTTTTGACTGTCACTAGTTAATGCACTGCCTGAAATCTACAATAGTATGTACAGTAAATAAGCTGGTGAGATTTGATCAGCAATCTGTTGCCGCGCTGACAGCTAGTGTACGCCATGGTTCCCCTATGTCTGAGTGGAACAAAGCTTGATATGGGGTAATAAACCTCCCCCTGTCAGTACAATTTCCCCAAGGGCACTTCAATTTCCCCAGGGGGCACCACACAATCAGCTTATATAAAATGGAAGAACACCAGTTTGTTTTTTGGGTTTTTTTTGGACGGTTTTAGTTTAGTTAATTTTGCTAATTTAAGATTTGTGTAATGATTTCTACTGTGCAGTGCTTAGGGAAATGTCTATGAAAATAATGGATGATTGCTTCCATTAGTTGGGGTATTTCTGAATTGTTTACCATTGAAATTACTTAGCCTAGATGGGCTGAAGAGTGAAAAAAAATAATCAATACTCTGCAGAGTTCGTAATGCTAAATATGTTTGATTTGTTTGTAAAGACAAGTTAGTAAATATCTCAGAGCGCAAATTTTATTGACATATTTTAATATAAAGCTTAAATGGATTTCTAAAAAAAAATTTAGCTTGTCTTCTTCTTTTTTTTACTTACAATAAGTGTTTTGTTTCGAAAAATTTTTTATTGGCATGGAGCCAAAAACGTACGTAAACAAGCTTCCTGCTAGAAGAGACACCAATAACTGCGCATTACAGACTGTCCATTATTAAGAACTGGGAATCATATCATACAATACAATCAAATCAAGGGATATTTATGTATAGATTCAATATAACCTTCACATTCAGAATCTCATTGAAGACATTTTTCTAGTAACTTGATCATTTCTAAAGTGACAGATACTGCTACTGTAGTTTTAAGACCTATTACTACATGTAGATGTAATGATCACAAATAAATGTACCGGTACACAATCCTGTTCTGATTTACTGTAGATATTTTTAAGTCACCAATATAGCCTACTTGCAAATTTTCTTCCCCTTAATATTGTGTTAAAGATTGATTGTAAAAGCCAGCATGAAGATCGTAAAAGTCTTTACACAAATTTATGATTTAAATTTCCAAAGACTCCAAAGTATATAATCTAAAAAATGTCAACCTACCAGTATAAGATACCTGCATTCTTTATAGTAGGTCTTAGGGTCGTATAATTCTTGTAGATGCACAACATGCAGCCATTAACTTGTGCTTCTTTATTATAGTGTAACTTGTAAAATATGTTTTGTTCCGTTTCTTTGTTTTGCAGGAGAACAAGTTAGGAGACATTTGCTTCTCCTTGCGATATGTTCCCACCGCAGGGAAGCTGACTGTCGTCGTACTGGAGGCCAAAAATCTCAAAAAGATGGACGTGGGCGGTCTCTCAGGTAAAAAAAAGGGGCTATTTCAAAGGACAAAAAAATTATAACATTTAACATGGGCATCAATAAAGAACTTAAACAACAGCTTTTTCCATATGGAAAAAAAAATTTCTAGTCAAATTGATATACAAGGTGTACATGTATTATATTTTTAGGTCACCTGAGCTAAACTCAAATGATTTAGAGCAATCTATTTTTGTCTTTTGTCATGTTGTTGTGGATTGTACCATATGCATCAGTCTTAATTAACATTGGAATATTTTTAGATTCACCTTTAAAACTGCCATATAAGGTTAATCTCTTCCAAATTTACAGAGCAGCACCTGTAGAATAAGGGAGCTTAAATTGTGAAAATCTTGACCACCTCCCCCAAGGGCCATACATTTTGGACAATAATGTTGAAGTTGGTGCAATCTTTGAAATATAAACTCTCTGATTCTCCATATTCAGAAACACCAGACAAAATTTCTTGGGATATCATAACATCCCCTCCCCCATCCCTATGATTCATGACTAGTAAAATATTTTGATTACTGTTAATATCAGCCATCCTATTCATCTATTCTTGCATCACAAGCAATCTACCGGTAATAATGCACAGAAGGCAATAGTATTTTAAGTATAATTTCTGTATTAAAATGCCATTCTATGGATCCTTCACAGGGCTCTAAGATACTCAGGTGACCTTTAAGGTCCATGGGCCTTGTATGAATTTTTGAAGTGATTTATCATGTGATCTTTATTTCAGATTTCCATCTCAATGATTTTTGAAAAAATAATGAATGCCCCATAGACTTATGTCTATTTATTATTCCCAGTATAGATGAGAAAAAGAGATTTTGAATGATTTATTACCAAAACATCTCTGGGGAATATAACAATTATAATGCATTATTGATAAATGTTAGAGTAGACTACATTGCATGTCAACAAAGTCTACTCTTTTGATTTTATTATTTATGAACAATATCTAAATACAATAGCTCAAAATTTTAATGATTATTTCTTAGGCCATATAAAATTAATATTTAGATTCTCATCCTTATTTGCAAAAAATATGGGGCGGGTGGGCGGATTTTGTTTTATTATTATTTTTTATTTTTTTAAAAACACCTTTTTCACCTTCCATGTTCTAAAAATAACAACTGCTCTATTCTTTTAAGTTGTTAATGCTAATATGAGTACACAAACCCACTTGTAATTTTTTAATTCCATTTTATTTCGACTTTACTGTTAATGCATGAAGACATTTGTATCCTTATGATAACAAACATGACTGGAATCAGACGGTAATCCACATGTTTAGGCAGCCATTAAATTGTTTTGAATTTTTTTATACCGAGCCCGATTTTTTTTCCCAAAATTTTTTTCCACACAATTTTTTTTTTTCAAAATAAAATAAAATACGTCAGGGCGGGCCATTTTCAGAGGGGCGGGCGGGGATGAGAATCTAAAAATTAGTTTTATGTGGCCTTATTTGCAATTTTTTAATACCTGATGGTTTTTTGTGACATAATGATTATATTAGTTTTGCTTCTAGACATTCATTTATTTCAAAAAAAGTAATGAGAAGATAGATTTTTAATGTGTTAAATTAATCTAAATTAGGCACTAAGATGTTAATCAAATATTATTTTGGAAGATAATCGTGAGAAGCAGTTTTAGTGTTGTAATTCTGTGTTTTAACAGATCCCTATGTGAAAATTGCCCTCTATCAGGGCAGCAAACGCCTGAAGAAAAAGAAAACCACCATTAAGAAAAATACCTTGAATCCCTACTTTAATGAGTCCTTCTCGTTTGAGGTTCCTTTTGAGCAGATTCAGGTACCAATCTGCTTGCCACCCGCAGGGACATTTTGTTTGATTTTCGTTTTTTAGTTGGTGTCAACTATTAGTCCATATTTATATATTTACCTTTTTTTTTGATGATCAGTTGTTTAGCTGCAGGCCAACCATCACAGGAGTTTATATAAAAACTTAATGATTTTCTGATTAAATTCTGAAAGAAATTTTTTCACTTGTTTGTTTTATCAGTAAATTAAAAATCAGATTTTGATTAAAAATTTATTTTGTACTTGCAAATTTCAGTTTTAATTTTCCTGATAACTTCCTGTGTTTTGTTGGCTATTGACTCAAAAACATCTGATCATGCATGCCAGATTATTTTGGGAGCTTTCGGAATTTATTTTACAGTTATATTTGATCTGTTTTCTCACTGTTTTTGTTTGATTAGATCCATATGTTAAGATCTCTATGATGTTAAATGGGAAACGGGTCAAGAAGAAGAAAACCACCATCAAGAAGTGCACACTAAATCCATACTATAACGAGTCATTCACTTTCGAGGTGCCCTTCGAGCAGATACAGGTACCAGTTTAGGCCACCAGCTTGTGGCAGCCATGTTAATGGTGTGATTCAGTAGTGCTGTTTTGTCTATGATACCTAGATCCAGTGTGGTTGATGTTAAAAGCCTATTGTCTTGTCCTTCAAAGTCAGATCCCTGCCAGTTTTGCTGTTATTTTTCTTTCTGTGCTCAGTTAATTACTAATTGTAATGGCTATAATGCTCCCCATCACAGATGGTGATTTTTTATGACTTTGCAGCAGCTAACAAACACCCACATTTGTTCTGTAACCCATTCCACCTCCATCGACTGTTCACAGAACTGGAGAAAAAAAAACTAAACCTTTCAAACAGAACGAATAGTTTATATTTGCTTTTATTAAATATGGCAGAATAATTTTATAACATTACATTTGATTAAGTTGCAAACATTTCCGTTGATTTGGTACATACAGTAACTCTTCCAAAAACATCGAAAATTGTTTTCATGTTTCTGTGAACAGTTTCATACCTTTCCCATTCATTGTACTGTAATACTCACCAAGAAAAGAAATAATGTTGATGACATATTGCTTTCAACTAGATGTAATACTTGTAATGATTGTAATCTGTAGTAGCTGGTCACAGTGCAGTATCTATAGTGGTGTTGAGTGGTAGATCTCCCACACGTATTCGTTGGTGCCAGTATTAATACTGTAGTGTGTAGTGATATATACGTATACGTTCCATGTATAGATGTGTACCCCTAAGAAGTTCTTGTGGTCAAAGATTTCCTCTGAACTTGCAGCTCTGAACAATCGCTCAATTACGATCAAGTTGTGAACAAGGTTTTGAACATGACAAGCAGCTGTTAAAATGCAACTACTAATCTAGTAATTTTTTCATTTCCAATTGATAAAAATTCAGAATTTATAAACAAGTTTGCTTCAATTGTCTTGGAACAATAGTACAGGAACAAAGTAGCACTGACATGCGTAATCAGGTGAGGGAAAAACTCAATATATATCAGAAGGACTTGGTTTATTATCATGCAAGGTAAGTGAAATAGAGGTTTCGCCCTCAAACCTCTACCCTTATTAGCACGCTGGCTTGCAAATGTGTATGATTACTAGTATTGATGAAGATAGTGCCTGAATTAGAGATTGATCTTAAGTCTAAATCTGCGCATGCTGGAGCTTTTTTTGTGATTGTTTGTCTTGCAGTTGAATGTTTTGTAGCATGTTGCACATTTCTGTGTTTTTCAAAAGGACCATTTTAGATTTGAACACCAATCTGTTAAGATTTCCTTACATCATATGCCTTTGATTGTTTTCTCTTGATATCATTTGATCAATTTTAACTTTTTTACTCTGAAAATTTCTCTTCTTGTTTGAAATCTATTAGATTTTTTACTTATTATAAATATTTGTACATTTTTAACCTTTATTGATATATATTATACATTAATTATTTCAATGATAAATGTTGTCTTCAGATGACTGACTTTCTGTAATGCAGTTCTGTATAGTATTGCGTAATCTTCTTGCGATTACACCTATACATTATACAAGTATAAAAATCGTTTTTAATTTGATTTAATATTCATGCATCTAGAAAGTACAGCTGTACATCACAGTGGTGGATTACGACAGAATAGGAACCTCGGAACCGATCGGACGTGTCGTCCTGGGATGTAATTCAAGTGGAACCGAGCTCCGCCATTGGAGTGACATGCTGGCAAACCCACGGCGACCCATCGCCCAGTGGCACACCTTACAGGAAGTGCCCGAGAAAAGCTAAAAACACCACACTAGGCCCACAACAGCGGCGCAGTTGTCTCCCTTGTAACTGACTCGTCATTGTCATTGCGCTGTTCCAGTGATTGTGTTTTCTTTTCGTAGTGTAGTTGTGGAAAAAAACATGTTTCAGTTGAATTGTCCATCATCGTAAATTTTTGATATATCGGGGAGCTAACATTGTTTAATTTTTGTCCCGTATGAAGAAATTATAAGAGAACAAAAGGAAGATAACTCTTCTTTTGATTTTTCGTGCAATATCCTATTAACAATCTAAATATACCCGTATTGTAGAAGTTCAAGCTCTGTAGAATTTTGAATTATGTTTAACATGTTCTGTGGTGTTTACGTCATTTTGTGAAGAAATCCAGAAATCCTCTCAGATTAGCAAGAATTTTACTGAATTGCTAAGACCTTCAGTCTGATGCTATTATGAAATGTTTTGAAGCAGTTATTGTAGTGACCATTGGGAAGGTATATCCATGGTAACTGGTTGTTGTAGCTAGTTCTTCATCAGGTTGTTCAAGTATAGAACCGGTTTAAGAATTTGTTCTGTGATAGATTATTTATGTAGAAAATGTCTCTCTTTCTCTCACCAAACTAACTTATTCTTGCTGCTTTAACAGCCATTTTCATCAAAGCTCTTGCAAAAAAATTCATGATAATTGATGCTTGATATTACATCAATGTTTGATGCATTATTTTTTATGGTTTATTGTAAAATCAAATCGACTCTTTATCTGTGAAATTTTCAATGTCAAAAGTATTGTTTGTTCACCTTTATAGTAAGTATTTGATGACATTGTGACTCTGCATTGAATAAAACCCAAGAAATTTTGTGCTAAGATTGAAAACTACTTAAAAATATGTTTTTGACATAGTGTTTTACCAGTAGCGCTGTTCATTTCCTCTCATCTCTGTACATACCACATTCCTGTGTCTACATTCCATGGCATCTCCAAAAAAAATTGTTTTATTACAGAAATTCAAACTTGTTTAATTTATTAAAAAAGAAAAATGGCATTTATTTACTTTTTTCAGGGTTCATTGTGTACTATTTAAATTTTTATACAAGTATATTGGTTGTTTTTGAAGAATCCATTCCAATGATTTGAATAACAAGCTTGATTGACTGTTAATTTGCCATTTAATATTATTATTTTGTAAAGAATCTCAATTTCCAGTGTTTGTTGTACAGACATGATCAAAAGTCAGATGTTTCTGATTTGTTTATCCCCTGAACAAGTCTATAGGCTTATGTTGTTATTGTTAAAGGTTGTTTTGTTTTTTAATCTTGTTTATGAATAATATCGAGGTCTGAACCACGGACTGGCCATGTAATGCATGCAATGCAAGTTTTTATCAAAAGTAAGCCTAACCACAGTCTATTTAAATTGTGAAGGTCAAGGGTCATCTTTGCCTTTGATCTGTCGTGATTGAGTGATGTTTACTGGTGTGTTAATTTCTCTCTTTCTTTAGAAATCCACATGTAAATCCAGACTGGTCACAAACTTGTGTCTAATCATTAGATCTTCTGTAGTCAATGGTACAATAAACTTTTGTGTCAGAAAATTTTAGCCTTTCTTCGTCTTTTGTTGGTTGAAGTGCCATTGACCATGCCCCAAAAAGGTCAAGTTGAATCATGGCTGCCACGATACTTTGACCTTACCAAAAAAAGGTCATGACCTTGAATCATGGCTGCCATGATACATGTACTTGGATCATACAAAATAGGTCGTGAACTTTAATCATGGATGCAACAGCACTAAGTCAGCTAAGATAGAGACAGTTCCTTTTTCCAAAGAAGGTAAACAATTGATGGATGTGAGGTGTAATTTGCTAAACACGCCAGACCTGTAGATAAAAATTTAGGACTGATTTCATGAAAAACATTGGAATCATAAACTTTACAAGAGGCGGCATCGTGTAGGAGTTGAACATTCACTTTAAAACAATTATACAATCAGAACCAGGAAAAACAGTTAATGGCAAGTTTCCTTTAAATTCCCACATGGAATTAACAGCTAAGCTGTGAAGATAATTACTGTTGACTGTTAACTTGTTGACATTTTTCTTGGAATTCGTTCGCTCTCGTTTTCCTACACATGTAACATGTTTACAATTTTTAACCCAATCCCAGCTAGTCAATCTAAGCGGTAGCGGCGTATCAGAACAGCTGATTTTAATCAGATTGCGAACTTAGTATGCTTACATCATCTAGTATAAAAGGTGCAAAACGGTTAGGGCTTAATCATAATGAGTTAGCAAAAACTATTTATTTATTATATTTTAACAGCTGTTACACCATGTGCATGTATGATATGTTGTTTAGCATGCATACACAAGCTTATTTACTGAATCTTAGCTGATGAGTAATTTACCAATCCCACCCGTAATAAGGTGTATATGCAGGCACCTGACGTAATATATTTTTCTCAAAATTGAAAAATATACCCCTACATAATTAAGTATCAGCTGCCTATGGGTGTATTGGCACGTGAATTTAGTACATAATCTCGACTGAGATTCAGCTTTGCTTAAATGACAGGTACATTTCATATTTTGATTTTTGATGTATGCATGTCTAAGTTTTGACTAGGGTTACGTACAATGTATGTTTGCCGACTGATAATAAACCGGATCAGCCAACATCCATAGTTATTACCATAACATTATGCCAACAAGTCATATTTTAAAAGTTAAAACTATAGTTACCAAGCTCTATTTAAGGATATCATTTCTCATAGTTGAGAAATATGTATGCTTCTTTCATTAACCATGTTAACCAAATGCCTCGAAAGGTTAAGCCTTAGTTGAATGGTCAACGCTCTTAAGATGGGACTGTCTTTAGATGTGGTTGCACCCTAATTAAACAGTTCTTTAGCAGTGTCATATGGATATCCTTATCATAAAAAATAATGAAAGCTTTAGTCAATTGTAACCACAAGAAAAAT
>WFKH01011925.1:78445757-78466696 GCA_016163765.1 Magallana hongkongensis
CATAAAAAATAATGAAAGCTTTAGTCAATTGTAACCACAAGAAAAATAGGACATCTCTACTTGAAACCTTTTGCAGAAAAGTTAGCACCTTGAAACTGTCCTGATCGCCACTTGTGTCAAAACCAAAATTGATGCATGTTGAAAATATTTGCAATCACAGAGTATTTTCTCCCATATATGTGTATCAAACTGGCTTACTGGATATATTCGGTTTAAACTTGATTAAAAAAATATAACATGAACAAATTTGAAGATCTGCGAGAGGTCAAATGCGTACTTGTATTTTGCTCTTCCATCTGTCAATTCGTTATTAATAGATTCTACCCACGTTCTTTGAATAATCGAGAGATTATTGTTGGTTCATAATGACGGTTGCCATTATTGCAAAAAATATTATATAAATAATAATAATACAAAATAGCATGTCTAGCTGACGTAGGTCAAGTAATGTATTCTTTCTGCAACTCCTCCGTCCACTACAATGTATAGAATGTATCCCGGATATAAACGGTATATTATCTAAAATTATTCAAATATATCCTAGATACCCATCACCTATTTCCATTCTACTTTGGTGTGGACCATATTGAACGATGCCATGGGTAACTCTTCGTGAAAATTACCATATCTTTTATTGAGAAATTGTAGATTAGTAACGTTAGTTATCTTTTTTTAATTCGTTTAAACATCTTCAGAGTCTTCCGTAAAATCGAACTTAAAAATACAGTTGTTGAATGCCCCTCCAGCCTTAACGCCGACGTGACCTTTATCGGCGAGGTCAAAGACGTTGTAAGCGTCGTAGGTTTGGGTGTATATAATGGTGGGAATTAACCCGTGGTCCAATCCGTAATCAGTCTCAAAATAGTAGCCGTATACGTCTGAGGTATGGCGCTTACCGTCTCTGTCTGGCCAGTCAATCTACAAAATACCGTAGAATAACATAAATATAGTAACAGATATATATCCGAAACATGTTATGCAAAAATGACCAGGCTTGGATCCAGATTTTCTCTCCCGGGGATAGTCCGAGGAGAATTAAGCTCGCAAAAGAGGGGTTTTTCCAATCCCTTTTATCGGTAATTTTGGTTTCGTTAATTTAATAAGTTGAAACTTTCCAGGAAGTTCCTACTATAGATGACTTACCGTAAAGCCCTGTTGTAGAGCTAAAAGGTTTATCCCGAGAATAACAACCGACCGGTTTGCTGAAGAGTGGAAGCGACAGTCTAGCATCATAGGACGTCCGTAATCATTCAGAATGGCGTCAAACAGAGTGGTGTTAGATCGTTTGGTCGTACAAGTGAAAAAGGGATCCCAGGAGAACCCCACTACTTTGTGTACCGTGAACCCTCCGTGTGCAAGAGCGAGATCAATCCTCTTTTTGCTGACTGTGTTCATCGCCCCTCCAATCTTCCCAGCAGAGACGCATGGGTCGTCATCCAGATCGTCAAAGGCGTCAATGCCAAGCCACAACTCAAACTTGGACGAGGAATTTTGATTCAGGAAAGACGTTTCATTACCCAATGCTCGAAACAACTGTGGATAGAAGAAAAATAATTCTAAAAAAAATCTTGTTAGTGTATCAAATGATATTCCTATCTGAAGTATATACAAATGTACTATAGTACTCAAGCGGTTCAAACCGTATGGTGTTCATACCTCATGAACACTACCCGTGAACCCATCTCTGAACGTCCCATTGACCTTCCAGTTCGGGTTTATTCGATGGAGGATTTTGTCTAGCGATGAATCAATCTGTGACACATGGAGATTTTCCTGGGTTGGCCAGTAGTATGCAGATCTCCCAAACCCTCGACTTTCGTTGACAGCAATAACATCTACCCCTGTCTTGGCAAGAACTTGCAGACCTTTAACATGGTCTTCAATGGTTTGGTTAGAACCAAATGTGGTCAAGTCAACAAAAGGAGAGATTGCTGTCTTTTTGTTGACGAGTGATTTGGACATTCTTGACAACGCAGAGTAAGCACTTAGAACATTTGCTGATTCGTTCGGGTTTCCAAGGTTAGCGGCATCAGAAATGTAGTATCCTACTACGGCATCGTACAGAAACTTTTTCGTTTTGGGTCTTATTCCTCCGATGGTGGAGAAATCTTGGAAGCGGTAACTGGTATACCTGTTCTTGTGGTCGAGCAGAACTCTTTCTATCCATGCATAATAAGCAATGCGAAGCTGAACATCCATCTTTTCGGCGAGGGATCGAGGGACCCTCGGCATTCCAAAGAACACGGATACATTTCTTGCAAACGCACTTTCAAGTAGAAGTCCATTTGGATCGGGACCCGACGAAGAAGTGAATAGGACCACTACACTTTGTCCTTGATACACATTGCACAGGGAACTGAAATAGATAAACTAAAGCTAAGGCATTTCCCTTCATTCCGTATTTACATGGATACATGGACAGCATTCTTAAGATTAAATATTACGATTTTGGTTGAACTGGAATTTAAAAGACGGAATATCATTGGAATATTTAAAAATGTGAACGTATGATAATTTTACCTAGATTTTTCTGCCAGCAATACAATTCGGTAGAACGTAACGGTTTTGGTCGTGATCTTTCTGTCATACTGTGGACAACGCAAAACTGCGTCACCGTACACTTCCGCGTTCTGGTAACTCGCAAAGGTCAGGATCTTCAGACCTTTATCCGTAAGTTCCTGTTGAGCATGCGTAAAACAGTCTGTCCCGTTATCCACACAATTTTTGAATACGGGGTCATTTTGCAAGTCTTTGAGTGATCGGCGGACCAGAGGTGCTGCTTCTTTCCATACAGTATCCCCGCCTATTTCCTTGAATTGGTCAATCGTGTCGTTCCATTCACCTAGAGAAAACCTATTCTCGAACAAAGCAGCGGTCACTGGATACACGGGATTTGAAGGGTCACAGTACACTCGTTGTGAGGACAGGGCGAACAATAACAAGCAGACACAAACCTTCATTTCGACGGAGGTGTGTGATAACAAGGAATACTTATCTATAGTCGAACTAGTAGAATAAGACACAAAGTCAAGGTCACTGGCAAAGAGCAATATTATTTTATCATTTTCAAAATATTATTTGATTTCTGACCATGGTTGTCAAGGCGTTTCCTTCTTCCTGAAGTACTGGTGTGTAAATAATATTTATGAAGATTATCACGAATTTGATAATTAATTCTATAAACGGAAACAGACATACATGTATAATATACATTTGAGAAAACTCGGTTGTTAAGTTTATCATGAATAAAGAAAACTAGACTTATTATACAATTATTTTATTCATTATAGTTTTCTGAATCAGTAAAGTCATATTCGAATATGCACTCCTGGTATCCTTCAATCGTTTTCACAATCACGTGACCTTTGTCTGCGAGCTGGAAGTCTTCGTAGGGATCACACACCTGAACATACTCCAGGGAGGGAATAAGCGGGTGATAATGCCCATAGTCTCCCTCCACATAACACCCGTAAACCTGGTCCTGGTGACGCTGCCCATTGTTATCCGCCCAGTCAATCTAAAAATCAAATTAGGAAATTTGAAATGTACAACATTATGAAAACGTGCCTCATTTATCACCACTTTAAAAGTTTAAAAGTTTTTTTTTTATAAAAATTTAGGAGATACTAATAAGTAGTTTTGCTGAGTAGTACTCACATGAAAACCAGAACCCATCAGATTGATACCAATTGTGACGACAGATCTATTTTGTGAAGAATGAAATCGACACTCAAAAATAATAGATCTCTTCGCATCCTGTACAATCTGCTCCGATAATGTTATGTTGTGTTTGTGAGTAGTGCACGTGAAATCTGGATCCCAGGAAAAAGCAACCACTTTCCTGACCACAGCGGCTCCTTGTGCCAGGGCGAAGTCTAGTCGTTGTTTGTTCACAGTGTCTCTGATCGTGGCCAAACCACTAAGAGGGAGACAAGGGTCGTCATTCAAATCATCGAACGCCTCTAAACCAAACCACAATTCTAGAGAGGAATATTGCTTTCTCAAATCAGCCGCTTTACTCCCAAGTTTTTGGAAAAGCTGAAATGAGTTTTCAAATTGACAACGGTGCTTCACGTTTTCTAGACAACAAAATTGTTAATGAAGAAAACTGAAACAGATTTACCTCATAGACACTTCCGGTGAACCAATCTTGGAAAGTGCCGTTGTTTTTCCAGTTAGGATCTATCTTTTTGATAATTTTATCCAGTTGCGGATCCAATGTTTTAACTGGCTGAGTGGCTTGTGTGGGCCAATAGTAAGCCGCATATCCGTATCCGCGCCCCTCATGGACCGCAATTATATCCACTGAGCTTTCCACAATATATCCAAAGCCGGTCACGTGATCATCTACTGTTCTGTTTAGTCCAAAAGTCGTCATGTCTATGGAAGGCGCAACGGCTAATTTCAACGAATTGGAAACCCCCAGTTTGGCTATTGCAACCAATGAAGCGTAAATCATCAACATGTCTCCGTACCTATCTACAGTTCCCATGTTGACGTCATCTGATATGTAATATCCCTCTAATGCTTTATAAAGTGGTATTCGAATAGGTTTACTGGGTACCCCTGCAATTGTCGGACTTACGGTTATAGTTTTGTTTGAATATCTAGATTTGTGATCACCCAGAATTCTCCTCACCCACTCGAAGTAAGCAGGAAGTAATTGTTTGTCAATATCCCCAAATTCCCAAGACCTAGGGATCTGAGGCATTCCGAAGTAAACCGATACGTTTCTTGCTGCAGCACTCTCCAGCAAACTCTGATGAGCGTCAGATCCGCCAAAAGAAGTAAATAATACAACAACGTCTAGGCCATTGAAGTCACAGGGGTCACTGTATAAGCAAAAAATACAGACAGTTAGTTAGGGTAACCGTCTCAAATACTAAATTGAGAAGGTTAATTACATTGTAATATATATTAAAAACTTTTGTAGAAACCGTTTGTGTTTGTTTGATTTTTTAAAAATGTTATCATTATTTTTTTTATTTATTGAACACTTTATTATTATTAGAAGTTTTGTGAATTTGGTGGACATAATATTGTCCATATTGTAATGCAATTTATGTCCATGTGTAAATGAAGGTAAATTTCAATTTCCGTACAATTGTCACCCTATTAGATAGATGTGATACATTGTATACTTACCTGCTATGCTGACCAGGTAAAACAATACGGAAATAGGTGTAAACTGTCGTAATCATTTTATCATACTTCGGGCACTTGACGATCACCTTGCTAAAATCCTCCTCATATTGGTAACTCGCGAAGGCTACGATATTCAGACCTTGACTCGTCAGTTCCTGTTGCGCAAGCGTAAAGCAGTCCATTTCCTCTGCTGTTGCATGGTCCTGCTCCCGACACCACTTATAGACCGGATCTTCCTGTAAGTCCTCTTTGGAACGACGAACTAAAGGGGGCGCTTGAAGCCAGACCGTGTCTCCACCCTGCTTCTGGAAGCGGTCCAGAGTCTTGTTCCATTCGGAAACATCCGTTCTATCCAGGAACAGGGATGCCGTGATCGGATAGATTGGCTTGCCGACACTTGATGTTTGGGTGCTTCTCAGAAGTCCCAGGCATATTGTAAATGATATGAAGGATTTCATGGTGATACGGACATTGATAACACATCTACATGTCGAGGTGTCGCTAGGATCGGCGTGCTAACGACTGATAGAACATAATCACGAACATAGCTGCCGACCCAGTCACAATTTAGAATATTAATATTTCTTTAAATTTTCAAATCATTTTGTGCTGCATTAATAAAACAAGCACATACTAGAAATTGTATCTATTATTTAAAATAAAAACCAATCATTTTTTTTTTTTGGGGGGGGGGGGTTGTTGTTTTATAGAACAGATATTCAACACTTAGACTAAATTCACACGCATGTACTAAACGTAAAAATCTGAGATTATGTTGTACAAATAAATATAAATTACACATGAAAGTGGTAATGCCCCTTACTTTTTTAAAAAACAGCGATACATTTTTAAAAGTTGACCCCCCCCCCCCCAAAAAAAAAAAAAAAATTAAACTTTTTTCTGTCAATATCAAGTCGAACGCATGTTACAATTCCATATCTTTAGGAAATATATATAGAAGTTTGGGCTTGTATGCAAAACTTTTCAAAAAGGTGCGGGTGATCTTTAATATTCACAAATATTACATATATGATAAACAACAACTTATCACAAATGTATGGAACATTATTCGTCAAGAAGCTTAAAACAAACACATTGCACCACTGAATAATTAATTAAATCAAAGGTGTCGGCAAGAGACACATTTTTGTCTTATAAGATTGATCGATTGTTTCTGTTTTGCCTCCCTTCAAGATTATTTCTGAATAAACTCTGGAAACTGTTAAAGTCGATCATTCCGCGACTTCCTTTACGAATATAGCTTCTAAATATGATTAAAGATAATCAAAGTAGCGAAGCTTTGGTGGTTTTATTTGTACAGTAAAATACCAAGTGTACGGCTCTCTCACCTGTTACCCAGTTATTTGCCAGTTTCTCACCTGTTACCCAGTTATTTGCCAGTTACATTGTCTTTGTTCTAGATAACGGTCAATGTCCCCATACGACACTCTCTCAGCTGTCAGAAAACTAGTTCATCTAGAAGCCGGAAAATGTATTTTATTGCTTTAACTTTAGATCGAGTCGTCAGGTTTTTGCGAGGAATTAGAAACTTTGATTCCAGTGGGTTTTATCCCTAATGATTACTACCAATTTCACTTCTCCCATGATTCTTAACAATACACGAGAGCAGATGCTTTAAGATGTCACAGATGCGATTAAATGGAGAAAAACAGCAAAATAAAGGATGACTGCACTTAGTGCCGGGTTTTGGGCCCTTTTCGGTCGCTTCTGTTGCGTTTATTTCTTATCCTAATATCACTTTTGTTGAATTTTTTAAAGAGTCTAGTCATTTTCCAACATGAATTAAGATTTTAGACTGTGATACAATAAGCTCATTCTATGTTTTTCTTCTTACAACTTTCGAAAAAAGGAGAATTTTCGCTTATCTGCCCTTGATCAAACATAAGATTGATATTAATATGCATGAGAGGTGGAGCTGACATTATCAGAGTGGTACTAAAATTAGACTAGCATGAATAACAATGCCATGTATAAAAATTTATGCGATCACTCTTTCACCATAACCCTATCTATTCTATATAGTACAAGTATACTATTTACTATGGTTTCAACAATTAGACCACGCCCATGTAAGTACAGAAGACTAAATCAATGCTTGACAACTTAACGTGTTGGAAAACATTACCCTAGTTAGCACATAACATGCTACCTTACACGTAACGTGATAGAATTTTGTATTCACAAAGTTACCTGAGGTGAGAAATCACGTGGTGAATTATAATATTCAACATGCATCAACCGGGAAAGCGAAAGTAAGAAGAAGCAGTTTTTTTCTCATTTAAACTACTGTTAAACGGAGAACAATAGACAAACGTGCGCTGACTATGTATGAAGTCAGTATAAAAGTGGGCGTCCTCATTATCGTATGGAGATTCAAGAAATCGTGATGACCCCCGCCTATGAAAACATATTCGTTCTTGGTATAACAACATACTTTTATTTAACGCAATTACGTAAAGTTGCAGTTTAGATGTTGACCCTTTCTGCAATTGAAAGAAAAATTCTTCTTTTAAAGGTTTATTTTCTCGCAAATATCGCATGTCCATAAGTGCAGTCATCCTTTTTGGAAGTTTTATTTATTGACTTTAGTTCATTTCTATTGAGAAAATAAGAACAT
Source organism: Magallana hongkongensis (assembly GCA_016163765.1). Classification (NCBI taxonomy): domain Eukaryota; kingdom Metazoa; phylum Mollusca; class Bivalvia; order Ostreida; family Ostreidae; genus Magallana; species Magallana hongkongensis. The sequence continues at coordinate 78,453,541 of WFKH01011925.1, forward strand.
ATCATAACAAATTATAAATAATACATGAGGTGTGAGCAATCACCGCACGCCAGTCAAGTTAAAAATGAATTTAGTGAATGCTTGAAGTTTAAACAGCCGAAAATAAATAAATTTTATTACGAAAAAATGCCATAGTATTAATTTTTCGTACACGTACAGAGGAAGTATTTTCAGATACAGTATGTCACTGGTTCTACGACAGCAGCTGTGTATTTATGACAAGTATATTGAAATCACGGTATAAACTTGAACACGTTATCAAATTTCATATTTTACTTTATATTAGAAACAATAATGAAATATAGTTAAAAAATTAATTACCATTCGATTATATAAAATAGATTAATTCCCTAATCTGATACAAAAAATTCCGAAACTGTCAGTGCATGGTGTTTGAATTGATTTATTTGACATAATTAGCTAGTGTTGTAACAATTGTTTGGTTTGATTTAATCCGTACTTAATCTTGTTATATCTTGTTATCTTTATCGACAAAAGACTGTAATGTCTTCCCCTCTACATAGTTCAAAATGTCTCATTTCATTGTCACCCTATCTCCGTTGTTTGCGCCCTATTACTGTCCTCTGTGATATACATGTTACAAAGGTTCATGTAACGCACGTCTTACGGCCTCGGGTAAAACATATACCCATAAGACAGGTGAACAATTGATCCGGAATTATCACAAAGAAAAGATCCGTAACAAATTGCCTAACTCACGCATAGATAAGGATTTCAAGATGTTTCTCAAAACCAATCTATAATTATTTGTTTATTCTTCAATAAAGCCCAACGCTGAGCAATTGATCGCAGTAGAAGTACTTGTACTGTATTTTTTAATTGAATATATTGATAATGGATTAAGTCTGAACATTCATAAACCGTCTACGGAGTCTCAAGTGTAAGACATTTAAAAATTCGAATTGGCAAGTCTCGTCTCGCCCGTGACTTCCGTTGCTACGGATCCTTGTGTGAGAGATCTGGCTAATACCAGAGATGGGAAGTAACCGAGAGGAATGGTGAGAGACGGATATTAACTTTCGGTTCCAGGTAAGACATATAGGTCACACGGCCTCTTTCTTAAATATCGACATAGAATTTAATAATTTTACTTATGAAGTCCACTGCACAGTTGAAATAAATAATATTTCCTTTCTGGACATTTAATTAGATAGATTATAAAGCCATTATTTAATCAAGTCGGGAAAGTACATTTCTGAGGATCTTTGTTGTAATTTTGTATTTCAGATATTGTATCTATATGATGTAAAAAATATTTCACATGAGACCAAAATTAACCCTTGAAACGACAGAACTAAACAGTGGTTTAAGTAAACATTGATTTGTTTATTTTACACATTTTATGCATTGATTCGGTGAATCAGGCTTACAAAATGAGCAATAAAACCCCGACTTTAAACTCCTTGATCAGTGTTCAGTGTGGAACAAAAACCCGAGCCCTGAGAAAACGTCATTTTCTATATCATATAGCACCTCAAATCAAAATCGTTCACAAATCGCCTCCTTCGGTTGACATTTAAACCACACACGGATATCTTTCTTTTATCAAGGAGATTATCTATGAAAAGACACGGTATTTTATATACACCAGGATTTTAAAGGTGAATATCTTTTAAAAATCAATTTTGTAATACTAATAAAAAACAAATATTGCAAGTTTCTCTGTGTAATACCACTTTTACTGACTGTTCAGAGTTAAAGCTCTTCATTGATTGCTGAATATTGAATTAAACAAAAAACTTGCTTGCGTGACGGATTTTATTACCGACCTTCTCTAAAGTATTATCGACTCTTAAAATATCATAAAACAAAGCTATATTGATTCTACACAACCATTTGGAAACACGGTGAACAATAGGGTTTATGGATACCTGCTTCATTTATCCAGTAATTTGCTATAAATTATACGTTAGTTTGCTTTTGCAACTGGAAAATAGCGCCCATATGCTAGGTATGCCATGTGCATAGAACTCGAGTCTTTTTATAATTAACAACCTAAAAATTATATGATTATCCAAAGATCGTAAAAGCTTGCAGAATAGAAAAAGTCTTAGAAATCTTGAATGTTGTGGATTCGGTTTAGTAACTTCTAAATTCTATTTCTTATTCAGTACCCAATTTAGAAGTTGCCATTTGCATGTGCTTATTTAGTGTTGAAAATTTCAAAATGGACCATTATTGGTTTTAATGATTAATATGACTCTACAATATGTTAATGTAATACAAAGCGATCTTGTTTCTGGTTCCAGAATGCTGTGATTGAGCTGTGACATCAGTAGAACACACAATGGTGGACTTCCAGTCTCGGTACCGGCTGTACGGACACGGGTATACTTCCCCGGAACTCAAGTACCCGGTACCTACATACCGGGAACTGTACCACAGCACGGCACCCACCATTTTCTCAAGAAGACCCAGGAGTAAGTACTCTTGTCAGGCGTATATATACCAAGTAATTCTGATACTTGTACATTTGAACGCAAGCAAAAACAAACCGACGAATGGTCCAAGTGTTGTGGTTTCACAAATCAATTTTTTAAACGGCAATCAAAAAATGACATAACTTAAAAGAATAAGTTGCCGTTTTTTGTTGATTGTTTTTTGGTCAACGAAAGCGACCATAGTGGAATAATGTGTATACCAGTCAATTTGTTCGAAAAACTAAAAGTTGTGAGAAGAAACAAAAATTAATTGTGGCAGTTTCAAACTTTATCGCGAAGGTTTGAAAACTTTGCCAAAATTGTATGATGATAAACATGGTACCTTCAATAATGATTGTAATTTGGTCTGATTTTGTCGGTTTGCAGTGCATGACTGCCGTCGGGAGTCGATGAAGGACTACGTAGATGCCCGTGAGTGGGAGACCTGGCTCCTGTCCCAGGGGCTGAGGGAGACCATCCGGAGCGCCACCTCTCTCAATCTCAAGGTCAAGGAAACATACTCGGACGGAACCAAAAAGTAAATAGTGCTCTTATGATGTGCTGTGTTTCTAATAAGGCTTTCTACAATGCATAAATTTGTATAATATATAAAATGAATTCATATCTAAAATGATTTTGCTATAATAATTATATGATTTCATGTGTTGCTATTTACCGAACAAAATATTCACAACTATGGTTTAAAATGCGATAAAAACGGAAAAAGGACAATGAAAATTAAACAAAAATAGATGCACATTTGAAATTTCAATAAAATCCAATAAGTTATGTGATTTGAAGATGTCATTTATTGCTTGTGAATTAACAATGATTGGTTTTTAGGGAGTTGGTCCTTCCTCCTACTCCAGTACCTAGCGAGAAGAGGTACACAAGTATGACAAAGTGCTTTGTGTTTGGGGAATAGAAAAGAAAGTATTGGCAGCTAGTGATTTAATGTTTAGAGCAAAAGTTCATCATGTTTATTCAAGAATTAGCCGCATTGGTATTTTGAATGTTTGTGTGTGTTGAACACTCTGGTCTGTATCACCACAATACCAGGAATAGAATACGTCTAGTGCAGTCTCCCGAATTGAAGCACAATAGTTTATAGTGCTAGATCAATGTTTTGTGTTTGCTGTTCATGTTTTCTTTAACTACAAGGAAACATTTTTTGACACAAAACCACGAGAGCGCTTAGTTTATATGGATTAGAAGACTAAGCATGCTTTTGGCTTTTACGGAACAATGATTTCATGATTATGAATCGTTATTTATACAATAAACTTTAGAATGTAAAATTATTGAATGTAAACGCATTCATATAAATGAACTTGATTACTTGCTTTTTTTACAGACCTGAGAAACTGCTGTTTAACATAGGGATGCGCGGCAGTGGGGACGGGGATTTCAATTTCCCGCGCAGCGTCATCACAACACGTGACGGGGATGTCGTGGTGGCGGACACCATGAACCACCGTGTGCAGATCTTCAATTCATTCGGGGTGTTCCTGACCAAGTTCGGCAAAAAGGGAATCGGAAAGCTTCAGTTCAACGAACCGTCCGATGTAACAGAAATTCCGAACGGCGACTTGGCGGTGGCAGACAAACGAAACAAAAGAGTACAGATCATAACGCAAGGCGGACAGTTCCGGAGTGTGTTCGAGACAGTGGACGAACCCTACAGCATCGCCAGTGACCTCAGTGGTCACGTGATCGTATCTACAACCCGCAGGACTATAGAAGTTTATAAGAAAGGAGGAAAATTAATACATAGGTTCGTCATTCCGGGTGTATCACGTGACACCTTCGGCTGCAAAATCTGTGTGAACAATAGACAGGAAATCGTTGTTTGTGACGCTGTTAATTCTACCATAAAGTTCTTTACATATAATGGCAGATATGTGTCGAAGTTTTCGCCCCGATCTTCCGGGGAGGGACTGACAATGATTCCGTCGGGAATAACTATAAATAGAATGGGCGAGGTCCTGGTAGCTGATTCGTTGAATCATACTATCAATGTTTACAATGATAATGGAGACCTCCTCAGACAAGCGATTTGTCCCACAGATCAAGCGGGGTGTATTCAGGCATGCGCAGTGGGACCGGAAGGACATTTGATAACTACAGAGTTCAGTTTATCTGGTCCTCATACTTTGAAGATTTTCCGGTATCGCCCGTGTCACTGCCACATCACAAGACCCGGGTCTAGCAAGCGACGCACCCCCACCCCACAGTCTTTTAGATGAGAGAGTATATATGTTATTGGTATATAAGGGGAAAACTATATTTGTTTATTAATTTAATACATAAAAGTCTATGTCATTGCTAAAACAAAGAGATTATGTTCTCAAAATGAAGTGTTACATATTGAAAACGTATCCTTTATAATTTGGTTGTTGTTTTTTAAATATTAATTTGAAGGGGAATATATGATCATAATCATTTTCTTTGCAATTCTATTTGCTATATTAGAAACATTTGTTAATTTACTTGTTTTTTTTCTTCTGATTAATCGATTTTTCTATGTTTTTGTATATTGATTTTATTTATATTAGTTTGTTTTCCCCTCAATGTTATTGTCATTTACATTTTTTTTGATGTTGTTGCGGAAATTTGTATGTTATGCAAATAATAAACATTGAAGCAGTTCTGCTTTTAGATGCAGTTCTTCAAAACATTTTCCGATAAGGTATTTCAGAGAGAAAGAGTTTATTGTTCAGAGATTTTACAAATCTCTTTTGATCGCATTAGATTGCGTGAACAAATACAAGAAGTTATTTTTATAAAAAAGAGGAAAATGATTTTTCTGGCTGACGCCAAATTGCACTTTGATTTTTTTTTGTGAGTGTACAACAAAAAAACGTACCGGATCAACGTTAATCCGAGGATAATCTCTGATATGAAAAGTGTTTAGTTTCTCCAGATAATACATTGACGTACTTATATTTTCAAGTACATGATACATTGAAAAAATGTCAAATATTGAACACTTTAAAACCAATATTACTTTGAAGAACAATTTTAAAGTTCCACACATTTTTTTTTATTTTCAAAGAAAGCCTTGTTACATATAGTATGGTTATGAGAGACAGCTCAATTTTATTCCAAGTTTGTGTGTGTGCCCGTAAAATAGAATTCAAAGAAATATAATATGGCAAAAGAAATATAAATTGATCTGACGAAAGTTGAACATCATCTTTTATTTTACGAGGATTTGTCACTCGAAAAAGAGCTTATTTTAACAAGACAATTTTCTCAGCTAGCGAGATACTTGGGTGCTAATTTGGCTTACTAAAATTAAAATAAAAAAATAATTAATCATGAATAGAAAATTCACCTTTTTAGAATTTAAGTATGCAATTCAAATCATTAAATCACATTACTTGTATTTGTCTCTATGAACGACATGCCAAATTCTTTTAAAAAAAAGTTTCATTTCTAGAGTGTGAATATGATAGCGAGTATGCTTTACTTGGTATTGTTGAAGAGAAGATAACATCAGCATTGATAGTGCTACTTGTACTCTAATTACAAAGAACAGACAACTCTTGCACAATAAAATACGTTTTTGGAGTTATCTCGTTTGAGAGAGAGAGAAAGAGAGAGAGAGAGAGAGAGAGAGAGAAAGAGAGAGAGATATGTAAATCTACATGCATGTTCTATATTAAACTCATCAATTACGCAAGGTTTCTTTGCTCTCAGCTCGGGAGTCGGACTTTGTATGATTTTTCTTTTCTTTTTTTTGCAAGGGGGGGGGGGGGGTGAAGGCTACAGGGTCTGTGGGCCACCTTGAGCACGAAGTCTTGATAAGGCTTCAGGGGCGAAGTCCCCGGATGCTTTAGAAATTATAAGAATGAGATATGAAATGCATAACTTCGTTATTGCCTATAACCAGACAACATACGCATCTTGTTTTGTTACTACCGACGGATTTGCAAATATTTTGAAAGAATTTGAACCAAAAAATGCATAAATCAATTTTTAAGTCAAAATATTCAAATTATTAAGTTACCTTTTAGTGGCCTTTTTGAAAATACATTTGAACAATATCATTCTCCTTGTTTTTGTTTCAAGGTTGTAGTGGGCGATGACTGAGAAAAATCTACGTAAAGACGTAAAGTGACAGTTTATCTCTTGTACAATGTTGTCGACAGTGGGTCTCTGCTGTGGGAATATGACGTCATTAGGACTCTTCCATGATATTTTTAAAAATGCGATCTACATGGCACTTATTTTGCAAGGATGCCATTATCACATATTCATTTGCCGAATGTAATTAAATGAAATTAAGAATTTTAACTCATTTTGACATCATGCCAGTTTTATTTTTATCAATGTGAATTTCAAGCTCCATCGGGATCCGCAACTGGTTCTTTAAATTTGGTACTCAAAATGAATACTGCACACTGATTAAAAATTCAATGCAATGAACCAATCACGTGCGATGGAAAAATTTCAATAGTGACACATTACAGCTGCACAAAACACAGAAAATAAAATCAAAATTTATCAACGTCAGCGAGCTTCGAACACAAACACTCACACTTTTTGTTCTTATCGCAATTTCTTCGGCTTAGTGTGAAGTTACGTGAAATTCGGTAAATAGGTGGTATGACCCTTGCCGAAAGCAAGATATCCCTCGATCAATTTTATATCCAATATTGCATAAAGCGGATTAAAGTTAATGTCAAAATATATGAAGATTATGAAGAAAGCATGACTAAAATTTGAGTCTAGAGACAGGTGTCTGTTTGAGTTATTTCGTTTACATGCATAGTCGAATTTATCTGGTAACGGGACTATGCGTTTTATTAAATTATCAACTTCCTGTTTTTAATTAAAAATCAATTCTTATTATCACTCATTTTTTTCACACTAAGATGCATATAAGATTTTTTTTCCTTAAATTTAGTCAAGTGTCAATTCTACCTAACCTTCAATCATTTTTATTTTAAAACTTTTTGTTGTGAAAAGAAGAAAGTTTGCTATTCTTTATTGTATTAAAATATTTTTTAGCAGTAAACTGTAAGATAACTAAACTGAAAACTGATCATTGTACCTGATTATATTTAAGGGTTGTGCTCTTGTTTCTGCCGCAATTATTTTAAGTGAAAACGTCCTTAAAATTAAGAAATTATACATTTGCGCTTCTGGGAAATACTTCAATGCTAGATATCAGAGTGCGTTTTCGGAGACAACGACAATCCCCCCCCTCCTCCAAAAAAAAATATAAATAAATAAATAAAAATTAAAAAATAATATAATTAAAAAAACGCGGCCAATGCCGAACTAAGCCCTTCATAAACAAGAGAAACAGTGAACTTAAACACTGATTTATTATTCCTTTTTTTGTTCCCGTTGTTGTTTGTTTTTTTACGATTATTGAAAAATGATATCTTCGGAATTTAGAACAAACACGGTCAAATTTCTACATCTGATAAATCGCCCTCTCTCCAATCGTATTTTTATTTCGCCGTAGAAATACATCGCTGGACGTGACACAAAGCAAAATAATACAGAGTCGTAAACAAAAGAGGGCAAGTGGAAAGCAAGTCCAATTTTTGAACTTCCAATACCCTTTGCCAGATCATGCACTGGAATCCAACGCAGTTTGTTTGTCTGAACAAAAGGTTTGACAGGGACAGTTTCTATTGTATGTACAGAACGAGACAAAAGCCTTTTAAAATCAAGATATATCTTGCTTTTTGTCAGACATGCAAAAGCGTAAACCTGATTTGCAAACGTTGTCTCTTGTCAGAGCTATAGCTTGTCAATACCATGGGTGTAATCGAAAATAGAACGAAGAAAAGACGCATAGCATTTGTGGGGGTAAATAGTTAAATCGATGCTAAACAAAAGTCAGTAATTGTAAATAATTGTTTAACTTGCTTGATCATGGTTTCGATGGATGTCATTAACGGGCAAAAAAGACCAAAATGAATGATTACACTCCAGCGGCCATTTTTGTAATGGTTGTGATGACGACATGAGCGGCCTCTGTTCCGTGTAGGATGCTGAAACAAGTACACACAGTCCCTGTCCGCATTTTCATAAACTAGATTGATTTGAACCCATCTCTCTCTCTCTCTCTCTCTCTCTCTCTCTCTCTCTCTCTCTCTCAACTGCATGCATTATTCTGAACTGAATAAACCCTCCAAAATTAACAAAAATAAGTTAAGGTTAAGGAATCGTATTGAATGCTCAAGAATATTTTTTATTTGTTACTATGGTTTTGTTTTGTAAATTTTGTTTCAAAGTGATTAAAGTGAGAAAAAAAAATACATGATAAATCTGTAGCATAGAACTACTAGTAGTAATTTGCACGTTGTGTCATTGGTAACTTAATTAGCCGATGTCACAGACAATGAATAAATGAAAATATTATTTAGAATATCCTCTTAATCGTCAATTTTACATTAATTTTAACGTTAAAAGTATTTAACCCTATAATTTTTAAAGAGTATCTATGTCAAAAAGATATTAAAGACAAAAAAAAACCTCAAAAGATTTCAAAAATTTACTTAATCGACGATTACCGAAGCTGTCCTTAAACTAATGGATCTTTGTTTCAAACTGGTACGCTTTATTAAACAAATCAATGTTGAAATGAAAATTCATATTCAATGCAATTTAATACAAAATGCTATAGGTAATTTGAATTTCAATAACGCTAACTATGTTGTTTCGGGGGTAATGAAAGTGGAACCATGTTTTTCAATATCGATATACCAATTACGTAAAACTTTTTAACTAATCGTCCTTGAGGGAAACCAGATGACTCTTAGTCTTTACAAATCATTTGTTTCTTCAAACACGGCTTGTTTATGTACGGAATATCGCACACGAAACCAAAGGGCCTGAATGTCCCGTTACGTATTTTCTCGCCTGTATATAAGAAAAACGTTATCATACCCGCATTAGTAGATAACCCAGCACACCGACTGAATGACGTTGACTCTCGCGATAGCAGAAAAAAACTATCCCCAACAGTGCAGGCGAACAGCAGACAGTGGTAGAACTACCTTAAAATAAGGTTTAAGACTTCAAAAAGGATCTTTAAGCGCAAAGCAAGTGCACTTATTAGAAATTAAGCACCACTACTGGGATAAAAAAAAAAAAAGGAAGGTAAGAAAAGTTTCGTGAAATGAAATTAAGTAAATATCTCCTAAAGGAACTTTTAATTTTTAAAAGTTGAATTAATTTTTTCTGCACTTTTAATTTTTATCATAAAAGCAAAGGAATTGTTAATGATTGCAGGGGTTTTTTGTGTTCTGAAAAAAGTGAGAAAGTTTCTTTGAGTGATTGAATAATGTAGTTTAATCGATTAGGTACGTTCAATTAACGTCGAGAGCTGTTAAAGGCATAATGGAAACTTATCTCTGTCTGGATTTAATATCTCCCCGAATATAATGGAGTCAGATAGGGCACTTAAAAACTTAACAAAAGTAATAAATTCAGCACTAAATTTGGTGTCAGGAATTTACATACATGATGTAACAAAATAGATTTGATACAGAACAGAAGTACACGTAAAATGTACGAGTTTGAAATTTGCGTTCAACATGACAAGTATTATTATCTATTAAATGATGGTTCATATAAAAGTTTACCAGATTAAGTGCTCATTTTGGTTATATCCAACCACTGAAATTGGAATACTGTTATTGTTTACATGTAGCAATTATAACCCAATCACCTTCAGCCAATCTAATTCCTATTTCAAATAGTTCAGTCAGTCAATGAAGCCAACGATTTTGCATGTACTCAACCTTATCACCAAAATAGCAAATTGAACGTAAAATTAGGCCCGAAACCTCCAGATAAAATAGTCCCTGACTTCGAGGAAACAAGGTATATCCGCCCTATTCAGAGTGCCATATGTATAAAAACTTTTAATTATTTTGACAGATTATCGAAGAGGTTCCAGTGTTTTCAATTTGTATTAGAAATAAGAACGGAATATTAGTGGACCATACTCTGTAGTGTCTTTTGTTTGGAGATTCCGTTGCATTTGTTGGCGATTTGGTGGAATCTGTGTTGGTTTGCAATAGATGCGAGGACATTAGTTGAGGACAACTAGGATCATGTCGAGGGCCGGGAAACAGTTGACGCGGTCCTCTTCCGCCCTGGACACCGAGTACAACGCCCTCAGGCGGAGGATGAGTCGATTGAGAGTCCAACAGGGGCAACTACCCGTGGCAGACGGTAAATCATTTTTTGTTTATAGTTTTATCATTATTCCGACATTTGCATGTCGAATAGCCATTTGACTAAAGTTTGATGAAACACAATGTCAATAGCAAAAAATGTCAACACGTAATAAAATTACGCTTAGACGACATTACTGATCATCATGTTACTGTTTGCAAGAAAGAAGCAAACAATACTAAAGAAATCATTATTTTGTGAAAACTGACAAAATACGATTACGCGGATAAGTTCCGTTTCTTTAAATGATTATAGGGACATGGTGACGCAGAAAACCATGATTTAGCAAATATTGAATTTTTACACGATTTCCACATATTTTATATATCATATGAAAAGATGAACTTTTGAAAAATTACGGTGTTCAATAGTAAATAAATCAAATTAAAGAGAGAAAAATAGAATTAAGCGTTGGGCCAACACGAAAATATTGAGTTTTCCTTCCGCTTCATAGCCACGCAAGCGCAAGGGAATGTAAATACTGCAGCGTGGCATACATCATGAGCCAGAAGCCTCTCATTGAAACATGATGTCTTCAAGAACGTTATATTTATTAAGATGCATTCTCTATTAATGCATATTTCTTACCACAGACATCGAATAGCCTCAAATTCAAATTCTTTTTTCAGTGTGTCAATCCCACTGTAACTATTTTTAGACAGAAATCGCAATCACGTGACACTAAACCAATGTCCAAAACAACTCGGTTTGTTTACGTGTGCAATTTCCGGATGAGCTTTAATGACTTGTAAATTGATAGGTGATGACTTATGATGCGTGAAACCTTCCGTATGATAAAATTTCAAGTAGCTCTTCTTATATCCGTTGTCATAATCGAAAAGTAAAACATCTATTTTGAGTCACCGTGCCACTTTAAGGGTACGGGTGAGTACTTTTAAGATTCATCAAATAGCAATACCGGTACATATTTTTCTTTATTCGCTATTTTTTAAACACTGGATGGTCATGGATTGGTTTAAACTATTCTAACTTTCTGCAAATGAAGCTTTCGCTATAGAAATATATGAAATTATAAAATTTATTTTAAAGCTAAATTAAATCATTAGACATTCTTTCTTTAAAAAATAGTTATGTCTAGAAAATTAGAAAATTATATTAAATAAACTACATTAAAATTCTAGGCGGATTTGATGGGTATAACTTGTTCACCATCCAGCCTCTTTAATTTTACATTTCATTCAATTTTTATTTTCCCTTTGCGGAGATTATATGTTACATACAATACAAATTACATATAATTAGAAAACATACAGAGAATCAAAGAATTTAGAACTACACGCAAAAGTAAGCAAAAAATATATACAAGTAGAAAAAGAGATAAGTTATATACATTTTTTTAATTAGCTACTTGTATATTCTTTAATTTTACATTTCAATACGTTCCATACTGTACATAAAATTTTTACAAAGGTTATGCCAAAAAAATAAAAAAAATAAAAAAATACGACCAATCTTAAGACTGATCTAAATACCCAAAAGAACGCCTGTTTGAGTGGTGACATTGTGTGAGTTTATTCTATTTACAAAATTTAAAATAATGGAGAAGATCATAAAAATTACACACTCAAAAATACAACCAAAACAAAATAAGTGAAAGTCATACAAAATGTATATCTACGATCTAACTGCTTCTAACAATTCGTTGTGAAAGAATTTGTTAGATGAATGCTAATACATGTATAAAAATCCGTGTGAAATTCAAGAAGCGTAACGGTGCAGTGCATAAACAATTTAAATTGCAATATGGTAAATTCAAAACGCTCATTTTATAAAACTGAAAGTGCATTATCTTTTCATAACATTGATTTTGACCATGTGAAGTGCTTAAACGCTATTTAAAATGTCTTTTTGTGATGCATTGAAAATTTTAATGCGATATTTTGTAATCCAAAGAATTGGGTTTTTTTCTCTCCCGGGCAGCATTCAATTGCAGGAAAATGAAATCATACACCTTTATTTAAAACATTCGTGCAGTAAATGTCCGCAAATTGTTGAATTATCCTACCGGTCATCAAAACATCATAAACAAATGCCAGGTCCGATTTCTTTTGACACCTAACTCCTCAATAAACCATTAGCTGATTGAGATCGCCATTTGAACTTCTTTAAAGACCATTACCTGAAGAGGAAAAAGGTGATTTTTTTAAAAGTCAGGGCCATCGTAAAGTAAGATATCTACAAACACACAGATTAGATGGGGATTTCAGGAAAAATCAATCTTTGAATTCGCTCTTATCTCGAGTGTAGCTAAGAGTGAATAAATGATCCCGGCATCGCCCTTAGACGATTCCATTGTGGGGTCTAATACCTTAAACTCAGGAGTTCCTTTGTGTTATCTTACGACTTAAGAAAATCTTATATAAAGGAACAAAGGATAGGGAAGTACATGTTATGTATGCAATAAATTCCATTGATCATATATCAATAATGTTTAGTTTGATTAGTCAAAATTATGGCGATTTAATCTAGCATAAAACAACAACGAA
>WFKH01011925.1:78467919-78481732 GCA_016163765.1 Magallana hongkongensis
ATTAGTCAAAATTATGGCGATTTAATCTAGCATAAAACAACAACGAAGGAAGAGAAATCTAAAAAAAAAAAAACAAATTAAAAGATTATATTAAAATAAAATCAATTCATAAATTCAAAAACTGAATTATTCCCGTTACTCAACCGACTGCTTGCTAGTACTTAATTCTGAATGTCTTATAGGCGCCGATATTAAGTCAGGGTAACTATGCATATTGTTTACTTGTATAAATCAGAAGGGAAACCTGATATATTTGGTACAGTCCCTGTTTTGTCTAATGCGCGGAATGTTTTCTCCAAAGTTTGTTTCCTCGAGACGTACACATTTCATGTTGACTTCTCTTATGGGCAAATCATGTTTATTGCTTGTAAAGAATATTTATACAAATAAAGGTGAAAATTCTACAGACTCTATGTTGAGAAGTTCAATATAGATCTCAACCTATGAAGATTAATTTCGATAAGAGAAAAAGGTCGTTTAAATTTTTCCCACATTTATCGTACGAGATTGACTCTGCAAGAACAATGTATCTGAAATACGTTTGGACTCAAACCCCCCTCCCTTAAAATTCCGACATCTTTGTCTTGGTTTCTCATACGGGGACTAAATATGGCAGAGAAAATCACTTAATATACTGAATGACTCGGAATATTTTCAGTACTTTGTAAATGGTACACTATCAAGAAGAATGTCGATAAAAAGTGATCACAAACACAGCCCCCAAAGCAATGTAACATGGTCTGGTTATTCCTACACAATATATTGCTTTTTCACCCAATTATCTCTACCATACAACATTCTTGGGGTCATTTTAAAAGAGGACAAACCGTTTTTACTCTGTTCCTTTTTATCCATACACGACATTCTTTAATACAAATTAACTTTATTTTTACTATTCATCTGACGTATGAATGGATAATAAAATCAACGTTTTAAAATGGTATTTTGAATGATTTAAATAACATTCACAATCCTTTTTGTTTGGGAATTTAGGAGGTAAATTGTTATTCTAGTACACGAAAAAATGTCTTAATGTCAGACAAACGGGAAAATTTCTTCCACAAACAACAGACTATATTATGTGACCTTATGGTAATTTGATATTCAATTATTTATTTGTATTTGAATGAAAAAAAAATTGTTGTAGACATGGATTTGGAACCAAACGACGAGTACTACAATGATTTGCTGAAGTTTTGGAGAAAACATAAAATATATATGGGTAAAGAGATGATGTCAACCATCGCAGAAGCAAAAGGCAAGATAACTGTCTTATCTATTGAAAACAACGATAAAAAACTTTATCGTCCACCCAAAGTATATCCTTATTTTGAGTTTGTTTCAATTTCAGCCAAAAAGAAAGCAAAGCAAAGAGGAAGACGTAAATCCCACGAATTTGAAGACTTGGATTTAAACAAAAAAACTGGTAAGCTGACTCCAGCGATAGAGGAGGCGGACGAAGACAACTCGGGGGAAGAAGACTCGGTGAAGAGCTCCCCAGAAGGAACCCCCAAACTCAAAAAGAAAAGTGTCGCGGAACAACCTCAGGTTAACGGGAAAATGACGCACAATGAGCATGCGCACAAAAGAGAAAGTAGTGCAAAATCGACATCAAGACTTGTCTCCAAAACTGCACATTCTAACGGAAAAATAGCCACAAAGACTTCCATCCAACGCAAATTATCTGACCAAGGGAAATCAAAGAAATAAAAAAAAAATATCGCTGGAAAAAAACCGAAATGTTTCAATCTATTGTCAATCATTGTACATATCATATTTCATGATGAATTTGAATGTTTTAATTAAATTTGTAACTCAGTATTTTATTTTTTTATGCTAATTTAAAACAACGGAGGACCTAATTTAATGTTACAGCTGAGACAGTTGTTTCGGTTGTCCGTATAATGTCACGCATACCCTTTTATTCGAAATAAAAAAAATGTAATATTAACACCAGCAGTCCTTTGAAGTACATTAAAAATTTGTCAGAAAAGAATTACTGACATTCACAATGTTCAAATTGTTCAAGACATGGTAGCCTCAAGATGGCTTGTCTTTGAAGGTTGTTGAGAAGTACATGTACTTTAAATACCAAATCTGGTGATAATAATGGATTTCAACTTTGTTTGCAAGTCTCCTTTTATTTTCTTAGAATGTTAAGTATGAGAACGACATCTTACCTACTGGAGGGGATATCTGAATGCTATTTTTTGTGTCATACTCAAAATGCACCTTACTCAATGCCATCTTTTGAGATATCGTTCATCTTAAAATGAAACTCTGAACATACAAGTATTAAACAATGGATGTCTGTTATTGGATAAACAATCTTCTTGACTTTTTTAGATCAGTTGCATCCAAATACCGTATTTTAAAACAAAATCATTATCTACGTCATCAAAATTGGTACAATTAAAGTGCTGATTTGCATATAAACATTTCTTTAAACAGGACAATAAGTACTGTATCTTAAATTTTATGATTCAGTATAGCCGGGGTCGACCTGGATTTTCTGCCACCTGCTAGATAATTAAGCATATAAAGTCAATACGGCGGGGCTACCTACATAACTGTCAGTGATGCTGATAAGAGTAAACATTGCATGCGGCTCAGTCCGCTTTGTTTATACACTGGGGAAAAACCACTCTTAAATTATTTATAAGTTAATGATTATATAATTTTTATAAGGTTTTTTAAAATAATATTTATGTCATATGTTGTACCAAGGCAGTTCACTTATATCGTTGTCCCATAGAAACATTTTGGAGAGATTAAACATAACCAAGAATTAAATGTTAAAAAAAATAAAACGAAAAAGAACCAAGAATTAAATGTTGTTAAAAAAAATAAAACGAAAAAGTATTGCATAAAAACTAGCATGACTGACAATATACTAGTATCTACCAAGGATGGGACATTATGCAAATCTTGATTGCAGACTCAGTGAGTACCCTTATGTAAGACTAAGAGCATTATGATTATGTTCTAGATTTTTTAATTTTCAATAATTATGACTCCAACAGAGTTATTCATGTAAAAGATTAATTTCTAATCAATGCTATGGTAAAACACATCTCATGCTGTGATAAGTAATCTACGGAGCACATGGCTACAGCCACTTCTAGTCAACAAAACATTGGTTATATCCGCTTCCAATGTCAAACTCTATTTTAGAATTCTAAATTCTGAGCTGCCAACTGATATATTAATATACAGCAATCAAAAATACAACATCTTCGTTGTTTCCTGCTTTGTTGAAGAAGTATTCAGCAAGTGTTAGGCCTATGCTTTCTACACAGAGATGAATTTGAGCAAAACTCTGGTACAGAACGTAACATACTGGCTTGATGGTTTGCTGGAAACAAGGAGATCTTCATGGCCTCTTCTTCAGAAATTCTATCGGAATTAGATATAAAAGGACGAACTGATAATACTTTCAGACGTTTTCGTAGACTTTCCTCGGCTTTATACGGTAGTTTTAATAGTGGTTCCGATGTGCTCTTTCTTAGGCCACCCATGGTAGGTAAATCCCCAATTTCGGTTGTTGGTCTATTTTCTGGTTTCATTGCACGTTTTACTGCTCGATGTTGACGGTTGATACCGTGTGTGGTGGAAGTGATATCGGACACATGAACTATGTTCAGCCTAGAGTAACTATCGAGAGTGGTTGTATATTTATGACTGTTTTCTGCACCACAAGAAAGAGTAGATGAAGGCGAAGACGATTTATTTCCAGTTTTCGTTCGAGCCTTTGCAATTTTCTTCTTTTTTATTGAATGCTTGGATCGTTCGAGCTAAAATAAAAAAAATCAAATGATTACAGAAAAGAAAAACTAACTGAGATCACAATGAAATAAGAAATGCTGAATACGTATCATTATTTATAAAAAGAATAATACAAGCCGAACCAGTTGATGCATCTTCATATCCTCTGCATCAGAATTCATATCCAAATCGAATATATTTGGTGGGAATGAAGACATTTTCAGACTGTATATTCCTGTCCTTTTCGTGCTCTTCATGGTGGCAGGTTTTACCCCTTCCTCGCTACTACTTGAATGCACAGCATCGTTAAACCACTGTGGCTCTTGGATCATTTCTATCGACGAAGTGGTGCTTTCGTCGCTAGCGTTCAAGTTTAAGCTCGAAGTAGCTCTCAAGCTACATGTATCAGTTTCTATGGATGGATTCCGATCGCAGGTACAGTCGAAACAAGGAAGACCATGCAGTGAAAGATAAGAAAATATACTTCCGTGTTTTGCGTCCTTGAATATGTTGATGAATTTTTCTGTTATATTTTGTTTTGGTTGCATCATTTTTAAATGATAGAAGAGTTCTTGCCACAAGACATTTTGATGACCCTTCAAGGTTTGACAGTTGTTTATATCCTTTTTGAGGTTCTTTGGTAGAAGCTCTTCTCTTATCAATCCGCATCGAAGAGATTTTATATCAACTTCAGATTGTATTCGACAAATTGGACAAAGCGTACTTGGTAACTGAGAAGGTAAATATTTTTCGTAAGATTTTTTCAATTCCTTTGAAATATGACCAAAAGAAGTTTCGTTCAGAATGTTAAGAACATGAAGGAAACTGTTGCCATTCAAATCCTCAATAATTTCCGCAAAAAAATGAGCTTGATCTTTCCTAGAGCTCCGTGTTATCTTGATAACATCTTCTTCAGACAGATACCCCTGCATTTCGTCTAAAAGACTAGACTCTTTTACCTTCAGGTCATTTTCAATTAGATCTATGTTTTCTCGCACCGCTTCTGACACAGCCGTTTTAGGGCAATTCTTTCCTATTTAAGAAACATGAATTTCAAACAATAAATAAGAAGTAAGTAAGCTTGCTAATCAGATGCATGGTAATTTTTTTAGTATGATTTAAAAAAAAAAAATGTAAAATACGAGTATGTAATAAATTATAATACCTCGAACTCGGATTTTTCCCGGGGAAGTGGAAAGGAAGTCTTTCTGTAAACGCGCATTTCTTTTTGTTCCGTTGACTGCTGCAGTTGGAACTTTTTGTTTTATTGTGCTGTTTTCTCTGGAAGTTTGATTATACTTTACTGTTTCCATGGGATTTTGTTTAACAACCGAATTTCGTTTTACACTGGAGGGTTCTCGTGTATAGTTGTTTTCTGTATTCCTATCTTTTCTTAACATGATCTGTAAAGTATCACATTTATTCAAAATTAGATATATACATGTGTTTACATTGAATTTGTTCGTTATCATGTCTTCGAATCTATGCTTTAGATTCCAAGCTGAAAAATATTTGATCATTTAATGCGGTCGTAGGAAGTTTTACAAAAGCAATCTAAATAAATATATACAATGTACATCGGTTATTTAAAAATAGTACATGAAAACAAGAAGTACATTCTTCTTTTAAAAACCCCAGTAGTTTAATGACGACAAAATAAAGTAAAATAAATTACCAATATCACTGCACTAACTATATAGCAAAACTGCAGGATGGATTCCATCGTAGAGATAAAAGAATGTATCTGAAATTATATTGTTTATAATTGTTTATAATGTTACTCTTTGAATACCTTTAAATTACATATTATCTTTTGCCTTATCAGCTTTTATGCATTTATCAATGTTCTTTATTTGACATACCAACTCAAATTGTTTGTATGTAGAGGCACACAATCCAATAATAATGATGAAAAGACAAATGCGTTTTGTAAACTCCATCTGCAAAAGAGTAATATCATACATGTACTTCTTTCCAAAATGGAAGATTTTCTATACACACAGCCAAAAAAGAATTGTCATTTCAATTTCATTACCAAAACATATTTGAAATACAGCTATGCATGTATGTTGTTTTTTTTACTCTACGCACATGCACAGGGAGTTACCCTCATCTATATGCAAACGCATTGTATCGTAATTGAATCGTTGGTTTAAATTATTATCAAAGCATGTATGATTACTATTTCTTTTCCTTATTTCATTAATTTATAGAAACAGTTTGTTTTTATATCTGACTTATTTTTTTATTTTTTATCGAGATCTTTTAACAATGAAAAAATGCCGGTTTTTCCAAAAGTTTTAAATTTAAAAATAGAATGTGTTTTCCGACTTTAAAAATAGAATATCATATTCTTTATCTAATAAATATCGTAAGTGATAAATCATTTCTTTGTATCAATTAAGTTTAACATATTAACTATTTTTCCACATCTTGTTAAAAAAATTATATTAATTAGTGAAATCTACTGTCGCTTCCAATATCTTCTCACTTCGTTTGTTTTTATTCTTTAATCTTCGATCTTAAAATTTAAGTATTGAAAAAATGTACCGAAGGAATGTTGCCTTAATTTGAAGGTGCACAAAAAAAAAATAATAATAATACGAAGGATTGCCGATCATACAATTTTTTAAAGTTACCTTTTTGGGTAGACTGGTCCTCTGTCTCTATCGTACAAAAGATATCGCTTGCGCATATCAGACATGCATTGCCAGTCTACCTTTTTGGACTGCTTACTAGTTTCCAATACAATGACCCAATCGTAACTACTTGGCCATTTCCGCTGGCGAAAAATAACCTCGTAAGCAGACAGTGTAGAAATCAGCGATTTACCGCACTATTTTAAGTCACATGACAGTAAAGATGGCGGCGTCATCCTATCCGCTGTGTGTCTGCTGTGAAACAGCAAAAAGTAAATATTACAATTTATCTAGCAAGAAATGTGCTTCATTTCAAATAGAAAATACCATTAAATCCTTCGTCAGTTCCAACATTGACAGAATGTGTCAGAGAAAGTTTCTGACATACTGGATGACAAACTTCATGCGAAAATTACAAATCCAGTAAATGGAAGGTATGTGATTTTTGATTGAAGTTTGCAAATTTCCAAGCTTAGTTTCATGTATTTTGACATTATCTGTGCAGACCAATAGAAAATAAAGTCAGGTTATTCCCCTGCCCCCACCCCACCTCCTTTTCGAAAACAAAACTGTCCCTACCTTCTCAAAATACTTTTAAACTAATGAATGCCAAAGGTCTGTCCATATGTGCATTTGAACGGAGATATGCACAGGCAAAGTCAAGATATTTTGCATATATCATTATATATGTATTCATTGTTGTGTTATTTTCTATTATTCATTATTAGAAAGTTTCTGCCTTTTATGAAGTTAAATGCTGTTACATGACAGTGGTATATCAGATCATATGAATAATTTAAATTGTTTTGTCTTTTCATTTCAATAAATCTAATTTCAACATCAGCTATGCTCTATATACCACTGTTTAGTTTAGTTTGCATGTGTTATTTATATTTCAGCAGTTTCAATTTCAACAAAAGATCACAGAAAGAGGACATGGTATAGCGTCTTTAGCACATGAGTACGGATGGCAAAAATATCTGTACATTCACACATATGAAGGAAATCCATCGCAGTTTGTATGAGAAAATCTTTTATGCATGTTGTTTCTTTATATATTGTTTTGCAATGGGAATTGTGGCATGTTGTCAACAAATCAGTTAAGAACATCGAGGTTCAAATCCTAAAAACCCAAAATTTTATATGAAGTTTTCAGATGTATACCATAATATAAACTTTTAGTTAAATAAATCAATCTAATTTTTTTCATCGAAGTAAATTTTATGTAAACTACTTACAATCTACAATACATTGACAATAATCTGTTTACTGATCAGTTCTCAGGATTTTCAAACATTAAAAAGGATTTGACATTTGTCCTATATATATATTTTTTAGTGAATATAGCCAAAGCATTAACAAAGATCTGAGCAAATTAATATGTGGGAAAAAGAGCATCCTTCTGAAAAAAGGTACAGACATTCTACAAGAATGCAATCTATTCTCAGCATGTGTGATAGAGATAGAGATGCAAGAATGCTGTCCTCTCCTTCTTGAGGTTCTTTCCACTTCTCTAGGGACAATGGATACACCAGAGAAAAAGAATGCAACATTGGTGACTTCAGTTCTTTACACAGTGGTTCAATGATTGTGTCTAATTTTTTCACTTTGTCAATAATTGATGGGCGCATAACCTTTTCAAGGAAAATATTTGGTCTGTCTGGATTAGCTTTAATAACTACCGGATTTATGTATTGGAGCACTTTTTAAATATAAATATTTAGATATATGGTTCACCATGATCCAAATTTAAATGCAACCTCATTAATTTAAAAAAATTGCAAGTAAATGATCCTGGTGTTTTTCTTAGGATAAAGTATTAAACAACATACAAGTTAGTATCTGACAAGTAAAAAATTAAAATTTGTGTCTTTAGAATAAGTAAGGTAAAATATGTTAGGTAGATAAATCATTGCATATGTACACTAGTATGGTAGGAAAATTTCCTATATATCCCTAGAGTCAAAATACAGGTATATTTACTCTAGGGACATATAGGAAATTGTCATTTTCCGCACTTCAGATTAAAAAAATACCATAATAGCGATATTCCTCAAAACTGTTATATGTGATTTTAAAAATTTCCTTCAAAAATCTAAATATTTTTATCTGTTTTTTGAACCAGATGGTAGAATTCTTCAAACTTAGCAAATATACTAGAGTTGGTGTAAATTACATATGATTAAAGAATAAAGAGTTTTGCTATGGTAGTTTTTAAAAAACCCAAATCGGCCTCCTTAAATTCTGACCACACTCTGATACAAAACATTGTATTAATTCCATTGTATTAATATACTTGAAACTTCTTCGTGATACATGTAGCTTGCTTTCAGATCAATTTCATGAACATCAGCCTCTATTTTTGTTTTACGTGTTGATCCCCTCCCCATTGTGACCCTAAGGGTGATGTCTAAAACGAATTTAAGAAAACTTTAAAAAAATAGAAATCCTTAATACACCTTTAAAATTTAACAATCTTCTGTATTTTTACTAGATTTTCTACTTATTAATAAGATATACCGTAAATCTGGAAATTTTACGTCGATTAATTTTTGCGAATCCGAGTCATAAACCTATAGATTAATTTTTTGCGAATTGTCATCGGCGCTAAAAAAAAAGCCCTCAAATATTAAATGTCACACATATTGACATGCAGAATGTTAGCTAACCTTCGGATATCGTATATTACCGCCGCCCTAATTTTCTCACGAATCGTATATGTTTACCAACTTTATATAGTATCATGTGAGAGTTGATGTCTGCAATTTATATCTTGTTCAAAATTACCGATATATACAATAACAGCAGCAAATGCAACAAAACTACCTAAAGGGGTATCTTGATACGGATTAGCGAGATAATTATCCCAATTAGCAGTTCACACCTTCACATGCGACGGTTTGTGTACACTACACAAGTAGAGGGTCACGTGTCAAACACAGGTGATGTTTTTCCTGTGTCGAGCTAGCGAGAATGAAAAGAAAATGGCAGCATTCAGCGAGAAATTCAAAATACTGTACAAATTTTCATATTCCTTGAATTTTGGTGTCCCGCCGGTACACTGTGAATGGGGAAAAAAAAATAACGCTGCATTCTGCGTAACGCCGGTACATATCATATGTATGAATAAATCACGCATGCATGCAGTGTCATCGGTATATACATCTACACATGAGGCTGCCTGTCAATCTATGATTTCGATTTTGAGTGAAGCCCTTCTCCACACGCTGGTTATAGCTAGGGGGTAATTACATGGTTATATAAACAGGTATTTTAAATGTCTACTACTTACAGACACCTGTTCATATAGTAAGGAGAAGAGACCAGCCTTCGGCCAAATTTTTTTACTTTTTTTTTTTATTGTTGATTAATTTTTAGGAAAAAAAAATTTGCGAATGCAGAGCACGCGCAAATTTGCTAAAAATTTATCTACGGTAAAAATTTCCAGATTTACGGTATATCTTTTTTACTATATTCTTTGAGAGAAAGGTTTGCCTTCTTCCAAACAGACCTATACGTTGATGTCATCTCCAACAAGATCTTGTATGCTGTACATGTTATACAACAATTTAAAAAAAAAATCAAAATCGGTTGACGAACGAATTAATTTCATTAACAAGTGTATTTAACTATGTAGGCTAGCACTGCTTAGTTAATATTGTTAATGCACATTTATATAACCAAACCATAAATATGAACTGATCTTTGTATATGATTCCAAATAATTATGTTATATCTTATCTTAAAATTGTTCTCTACCGTCTGGCTGCTTCTTTCTTTTTCAAATTAGACATGCAATATACAATAGTATGTAGTAGAAAAAAAATGTCTCAAATTTTGTTAAAGACGTCCTCGATTGTAGACCCCTCTGGCTATGTGAATGAAGAAAAAAATCTAGGAAAAAAAATAAAGGCTTTTTTCCATGTACTTATTTTTTGATAGTTAATCCATCATTGGATTCTTGTTTTTTAAAGCAACAAAAATATGGTTTTATATTGTGTGTAAAACGAGTACTTTTATTTTTGTTTTTGAGAATCAATTTGTCTAAAATTGACTGAATGCAACCATATTCAACCCGTGTATAAAAGGGTTAAGGAAACGACTTATGAAATACTGGGATAACATACAACATGACGAAGTATGCATAAAATTACTCACAACACCTCCTATGTTTGCATACAGTAAATACCAAATTATAGGTTATCTAATCATTAGATCCAAATTAAAATCAAATATAAATAATATCAAAAAGATAAAATGATTTATGCATAAGATGAACTCCAGACGAGGCGGGCCTAATAACAAATTTGAATAACGTGTGCTATTAATACCACCGAAACACTCTTAATTATTTATGATATATAAACAATTGACCAAATGCTTCATAAAGAGTGTCAGGTTCTAGTAAGTTAAAGACATGTCTGGATGTTATGATGCCGTCGTTTTTTGCACCATGTCAGCTAATACAGCAAAGCCTTACTACATTGTGTGACATGAAATCCCATGCACTATATCAGCTTTCTGAAGTCAGCCAATACAGCAAAGCCTTACTACATTGTGTGGCATTAAAATCCATGCACTATATCAGAAATCTGATGTCAGTCAATATAGCATAGCCTTACTACATTGGTTGAAATAAGATCACATGTACTATATTAGTAATCTGATGTCAGTCAATACAGCATAGCCTTACTACATTATTACTTATTAGGTTTGTTACTGACTCACTACAGAAATATATGGGGTTGATCAATCTCATAGATGGCGAGGCGAAGTAGTGAGTCAGTAACAAACCTAATAAGTGTTTTGTTTTCCCGAGGACTATCAAGTGACACATTTATTCACAAAAGCGATGATCTACGCAAACCCATGTATACAAGTTCCCTAACATCTCGTCCAATTTAACTCATTTAAACTCTTCAAAATATTAATCTCACCTTTTAAATACTCTTTTAAAATCTTCGCTTCACTAATGTTTTCTTACAATGTTTTGTTGCTATTCAATTTTAAACGTTTTTTCCCTTTCCTCTGCAGAGATTTGAGCAAATCTCGATGCTGCCATTTTGTTCTGCTCCAGACACACCAATGTTACGTCAATATTCAAAGGGCAACTACTCTAATTTTAATGAATTTCAAAGGGCAACTACTCTAAATATTTTAAGAACTTACGGAACACGGTTTCTGTGTTAAATAATATGAAATGTCGAGATGAGTAGGCGAAGCGGCGGCCAATGAAGGCCATATTGCCTAATATTAATCCTCACCGAACCTACATAGAGATATATGCAATCACGTTCTATGTTTGAACCAAAGAAAGTGTGGCATTTCAGTCCGAGGGAAAACAATGTGTGATATGAGATCCCATGCACTATATCAGTTATCTGATGTCAGCCAATACAGCAAAGCCTTACTACATTTTGTGACATGAGATCCCATGCACTATATCAGTTATCTGATGTCAGCCAAGACAGCAAAGCCTTACTACATTGTGTGAACTGAGATCCCATGTGCTATATAAGTAATCTGATGTTAGTTTATACAGCATACCTTTACTACATTGGGTGACATGATATCCCATGTACTATATCAGTAATCTGATGTCAGTCAATACAACATAGCCTTACTACATAAGGTGACATGAGATCCCTGTACCATATTAGAAATCTCATTTCAGTCAATACAGCAAAGCCTTACTACATTGGGTGACATGAGATCCCATGTACTATATCAGGAATCTGATGTCAGTCAATTCAATATAGCCTTTCTACATTTTGTGGCATTAGAATCCATGCACCATATCAAAACTCTTATGTCAGCTAATACAGCATAGCCTAACTACATTGTGTGACACGAGATCTCATGTACTATATCAGTCATCTCACGTCAGACAATACAGCAAAGCCTTACTACATTTTGTGACATAAGATCCCATGCACTATACTTCTCTTAGATAAATGGGTGTGAGATTCATCATTAAAGATGAATATTTTAGGTTTGAGAAATTTTACCTGTTGATGTATCTGATGTGAGGTTTTGAATCACAGCCAACGTTTCTCGAGTTCTGTCTCAGAAATCTGTTTTTCTTTTCATACACATGGTCTGAACTCTACAATATAAATTTTCAAAAATAATGTATAAAAGAATAACTATACTGATAATATTTCATTAAATATCCAAAGAGCACTAATCAAAAATGAGATATTGCATCACCAACACCTTTTCGTCTGAATGTTAACTTTACTTTAGGCATGTAATTAGTAAGAATCCACAGCCTCATTATAGCCCTTAACATCTACTTCCCAAACTTAAAAGAAATCAAAGGTTGGAGAATATGTACCTCTATTTTACTGGGAGTATAAATGGCCAGATAGTCAAAGATTTTTTCATGTATGTTTTCATTTTTTCCTTTATATGCTCCTTTCCAAAATCAGTCTAATGTACCTGAAATCTATTTTTTCTACATCCCAACTTAAACAAATTTAAAATTCCAATTTAATACAATTTCATACAATTATTATATTTAGTAATTTATTTTATCTCTACTATATTTCAGACTCCAACCATTCTAAAAAGTTAATAAGTAGAATGACATATTGCGTTCCTTAATGTGTTTGTATCATTGAATCAATGATCATACAATGAAAATAATCATTGTTATACCCGCACTTTCTAAAGAAAGTTCGGGTATATTGTTGTTGTCCTGTTCCGTCTGTCCGTCCGTCCGTCCGTCCGTCTGTCCGTCCGTCTGTCACGTTTTACTTTCTCAAACTGCTCTTACATCGTATAAACTAGCAATCTGAACTCTTGGAGTTTGATTGGGGGTGTCATGTTGTTTTGTAAAATGGTTTCAAAAATTCTCTGGTAGTCCTGGGGGTCAAATAATTGGTAAAAAATGACGTTTTTTCACAAAAAACCTTCTTCCTCGAACTCCTCCTACATTTTCAACAATAGACAAATCATCTTTTGGAATATGTTTTGGGGTATCCTATAGATGCGCAATAAGGTTTCGGAAATTTCAATTTTGCCCTGGGGGTCATTTGGTGGCTGAAAAATGACGTGTTTTTTTTTACAAAAAATCTGGTTTAAAAAACGTCATTTTTTTTTTGCAGTAGCCAAATGATCTTCTAGAATATGATTGGGGGTGTCATTTTGAAGTGTGATCAGGTTTCAGAATTTTTTTTTTCATCACAGGGATCAGTGGGCAACAAAAAATGACGTTTTTTTGCAAAAAAAGTATGGTTCCCGTAACTCCTCTTACAACTTTTGGAGTAGCTCTGTCATCTCTTGGGATATGATTGGGGCTGTCCTATAGATGTCCAATAGGGTTTTAGAAATTTAAATTTCATCTAGGGAGTCAAATAGTAGCAGAAAATTGACGTTTATCACTCCTAAACAAAACCTACATCCCA
>WFKH01011925.1:78487290-78498398 GCA_016163765.1 Magallana hongkongensis
TGTCAATTTCAACTGGTACCCTCCCAAGCAGGCACTATTTATTTTATTATACTGAATGTCTTAATTTTATAGCAACTTTTACTGCTTTTATATAGAAAAGACGTGAGTTCTACGGCGAACCGTACGCGCATAATTTACGCGCATGTAACAATTCGTTCTATCGGCCCGTTGCCAAGTGTGTTGCTAACGCTGAGGTTATGAGAACGGATTGTCAACTGCGTCTAAACCAATCAGATTTCAGTATTTAACATAAAAGTATAATAAATGCTTTTATATAGCCTCTAATTTCAGCCTTATCGGATGATGACTTACCAGTCATATTTTCATACAGTGTCTCGAGTAGGGGTTATATATCAGCTTCTCAAAGGAGTATTCGATGATGAAACGTGGTCATATAAACGGCCATAAATAGAATATGAACCAAATCATGCGTGAAAAGAAATTCAAAGGCAATTGAACCCTGACACCCTGTATTTTATGGAATCTGATTAGTGACATTATTTATTGAACGCCCCTCGTACAACTGTTTGGATGTAAATAAAAGCAGTAATACGATATAATATAGTATTAGTTAGAAATGTATGTATGGAAATTATTATATGCAGGCATTGTTTTCCGTTTCTGTTCGTATGAACTGTATGTATTGCAAAGATCCCACCGTATATGTTATCACAAAACTACAGACTACAGTTTTTCCGTGCACTTTGTGCGCTATCAGGATGTGTGATTTTCGGAAGTAAGCGACCATCGCAAAAATGTTGACCTTTTTGCCACCGTTTGGTGTTTGCACGGCACTATTGGTGAGTGTCTATATTTAGTGGTGAGTGTCTATTTACAATGGTGAGTGTCAATTTGAGTTATATAAACAAATCAGGTTGATTATTGAAGGAGACAAGTCAAGGATCGGAGTTATTCCAGTAGAGATGGGTAACTTAAGGCATTTATCTCCTTAATGGTACGTGAGTAGAATATTGTTTTCTGACGGAGGTTTGAAATGAAGTATCAATTTATTCCTTGATGTATATTTTCTTGTGTGTGAATTCTTAAAGTTATTAAAGTTTCTCCATAGTGTCAATCTGTACTTTGTTGCTATAAACATGAACAGAACACAGATGCTGACTATCCTAAAACTCTCTTCTAAGAAGACACCACTGAAATGATGACCATCTGAAACGGCCTCGCTTACTAATAGAAAACAGGATAAAAGCATTTTAGAGGATTTTGCTTTAACACTGACCAAAGGTTTTAGGTTGACCTAGAACTTTAGGTTAAGTCAAGCACATTTCTCTTTACCAACAGTTTTTTTTGGTTTAATATGAGCAAGATTAAGCCGATGGAAAATAGTTTGTGGTCTTAAACTGGATTTTAAAGAGATCTGCTATGACTTTTACATTTGACCTTAAAACTTGTATAAAGGTTCCTGCACACCCTTTACCCAAAAGCTCTGTTCATGTGAAGTATGAACCAGATAGGGCTAAGGGGAGAGTAAATAAGCTCTGAATTGTTTTTGCGTGGTCTGAAATGACCTTGACCCTTGACTTAGAAACGTCATTCAAGGTTACTGCACACCCTTTAACCAAAGGCACTCTGTGGATGAAGTATGAGCCAGATTGGACCAAGGGGAGAGAATATACGATCCAGACAAGGATTTTTTAGATCATTCTGCTATAACCTTAACCTTAGACTTCAAAACTTGGTTAAAGATCACTGCACACCCTTAACCAAAAGGCACTCTGTAGGTGAAGTATGAGCTAGATTGGCCCAAAGGAGAGAAGATATGCCCCGGACAAGTGATTTTTAACGAACAGACGGACGGAAGGATAGACGGACGGACAGACTGATCACTATATAGGGCGCCCGCAGAGCGACGCCCTAATGAATGCCATAAATACTTGTTAAGCAATTTGGTAATTGAAGACCATTTACGATTTTACTAGTGTCTAACACAGTTAGGTTGTATATTTTGTATGCCCTATTTTTTTGGAGACAATATCTTCTTGAGACAATCCTAAATATGTTGGATCCAAGAAGCTTGAAAAAGAGATAGTTACATGTAGTAATAAGTACACGTGTTTAATACTGTTTATTAAAAAAGCGCAATCAAGTAAGTCTTGTTTTATAATGAAAAACAACCCGGTCTCGTTTAAGATATGAAATAAAAATCCGATCGATAAAATGAGACCACGGTTAATTTTAAAATCAACAATATTATAAGCAAGTAAAGTGATACTGCAATTAATTCAATTTTTAAAGTTTTTGACATAAAAATCTATCTGACTATCCCGTAGGATGTTATAGTGAAAGTGAAAGTTGTTTACATAAATCTTATAAAGTTTTGATTACACAATATTAAGTTGCATGATCTAAGTACGTAAAAAAAAAAAATGGGAATGATATGTAGCTCATGTTAAACAATTTGGAACACTTACACAGTATTTATAAAGGACTTTTTGCGAGTTTTAAAGCGTTCGGCAAACCTCGGCTAATTCCATAACCTTCATCGAGCGCCGAGATATGCCGAGTGGCTCTTTAGGTAACAAATAGTTAAAATTCCCTTTACGGGGTTGCAGTAGTAGAAATAATATTTTGAATATTAAAAATCATTTTAAATGCGTATGACCATAAAAAGCTATAATACACTGTCGCTTCCTATATACACATACAAAACAATAAACATAGTATATTGGGGAAAAATATAAAAAAGTATTGAATTTCTGATAATTAAAAAAACCCAACACTTTAATTGAAATATTAACAATAAA
Organism: Magallana hongkongensis; assembly: GCA_016163765.1. Taxonomy (NCBI): domain Eukaryota; kingdom Metazoa; phylum Mollusca; class Bivalvia; order Ostreida; family Ostreidae; genus Magallana; species Magallana hongkongensis. The sequence goes on from WFKH01011925.1 coordinate 78,490,053, forward strand.
ATATTTACATTCAGTGTATATTTCCCCTTACGTTTGCATTGGAAATCTGCGACGTTCAATTTCCTATGAATACGCTTTGCTAATTCATGCGCCATGAGCACAAATATAAACGTCACCACGTGTTTTGAGTATATTTATTTTTGTAAGATTAAATGAAACGTTCAACCTTACATAACCAATTTGATATGTACTTTTGAAAAATAATCATTAAATTATATCTACTCCTTAATTAAAAAGATTTTTCTCTACAAAGTTTTTGGCACTATATTTTAGCCGCGGAAGCGTACTAAATAACATGTTAATATGGCTGTTCTTTATGCAATTGTACATTGTACTTTGAAAGAGGCAGAGAGGAGGTATGTTATGTATAAATATCTATTAAAAGGGCGCAATCAAGTAAGTGTTGCGCAATGCCCAACTCTCGCCTGTCGTAAAAAATGTTTTGAGAAACTGACTTACAATAAATAAAGAGTATTTTTTATCTTTAGACGTGTACTTAAAGTAAATTCATAATAAATTTGCTGTAAGCAAATGAATATTGAAACTTAAAAGAACTCGAAAAAATCCCTTTATTCTGGAAATAATGCGTTGGTGAATAGACTAGCTAAATTTGACGACACGAATGAAGAATGTTTTCAAATATAATTTATCTTTTGTATTTGATACCATAAAAGATTAAACATTGCTATGAAATCAAGGGAGAAGTCTGCGTTAAAAAACAATTTTAGGGAATGATTAAATGATTATTGTTATATCTTTGAATGGTGTTACATTTTTTGTTAAGTAGTAGTATTTGTTGAACTTTACAATAACTTAAAAATAGCTTTGACAAAACTTTCAATTAAAAGTAAAATCTACATTGAATTACATTGTTTTCACAAATGTTATTAAGAACGTGACACATTTACACTTCATTTAAATAAAAAAAAAACCCACAGACTCTTTGCTGGTAATTTGATTTCGATATCATTATAAAAAAAATCTGAAAAAGAGATGATAATCAATATTTTCAAAATGGAGAAAGTACTCTGTTTACAAACGAAAATAATCATACTCACGAAAATTACTAGTATCATTCTTATCAGTAACTGCCTTTCCTCTACAATCTACTTCGCTATCTAGTGTGTTGGAGTACTTGTATTGTGAAAAAGCTTTTAGTTGAAAAAATCTCACTCCTCAGGATCCGTAAAAAAGTATATGATTCTATCTTAGCACGTTTGCAAGTCGATGAGCTTGGGGAATCTTCTGCCTTTTCTCTACAATCTACTTCAATATCTAATTCCTCCTCCTTCTGCATTTTATTCTTTGCCTCCCGCTTTTTTGTTAAAGAACATTTTTGTTTGTTTCGTTTTTGTTTTTAGAGGGTGAATCTTAGAAGCTTTTCCTAAAAGCTGTTTCTTTCGGAGGCATTTTGATGAATGATAAACCTGTAAATTTTCTTCACTTTATGGTGATTTTTTAAATTGGTGTACGCATGCCGTAAGTATGACGTACTTTTACTGTGCGTTCACCGTGCGTTCAATTTGTATGTTGACGGTGAGCACAAGCGACTTGCGGTCAACGTACGTGTAACATAAAGTACAAGTGAGATCTCCTTACGTCATTCGTGCATGTCAAATCGTACGGTTATCTTACTGCAGGCATGTTCACGAAACTTTCCTAAGATATGACCTAAGTGTGTTCCTAAGATATGACTTAGGAAAAAAGTTAGGAACATCCTAAGATCAACTTAGGAACATCTTAAGATGTAGCTCGACGGTAACTTAGGAACATCCTATGTTAAGATATCCTAACCTACTAAAATCATTCGTATTTTTCACTTTAATTCATACAGATGTTCTCAGACACTTGTACAGGGATCAATCATTAAACATTTCGACAGGGAAAATTATACATGTACATAATAGGCCTAAAACCAGGAATTTTTTAAAATTTGTATACGTTTACAAAAATATAAATTTACTTAGATATATTTTAGTAACCAAAACAATTTAGTTCACTGATGTAGATTTACTCTTTATCCAAGGACATTTTAATAATTTTTGACCAATGATAAAAGCAATGAATGTAACTTATGTGGTGCAGTTGTTAAAAATAACTGAATACTCTTCATCTATCGCCGAACAGAGACGAGGCAATATTGGTAAAGAAGAATTAAATTCGTTTAATTCGTCAGCTTCCATGCACGCACGTAGCAATAGAGAAGGGAGAGATTTCAGGGTCCCTCTCCATATATGTTTAAAATAAACGTACATGACATTAAAGTTGTAAAGTTGATATTGTAATAGAATAAATGAGTAAGCCCCCCCCCCCCCCCCCCCCCGATTAGGAAAATGAGGTTTGTCGGAAATACTGGAACTGTAGAAAAGATTGCCTTATTCTACCGGTCTTAAGAAAAAGCATCACAACATTCCCAAGAACCCATAAAACGTGAATATACAACCTTAGGATGGTCTTAGGATAAGGTATGTGCTACCTTAAAGTTAGGACAAAGTTATGGCTGTTCCTAAATTTGGGAGAGCTTCGAGAAACAGACTTAAGACTAAGACGTATCCTAAGACGTACTTAGGACGCATCAAAGTCCTAAGATAGCTTCTTGAACATTGAGTGAAGCGCAACTGCCGCGTATGTTTTCAGATATCGCAAGGAAACCGTGGTGATTGTTGTCAGGGGTTTTCCTTGCTTAGTTTTGGGTCCAATCAAGTTTCAATAATTTTAAATATCAGAACATGTTTTGCTGGTATGTAAAATGCAACTTCAACAGCTTTTTTTCTTCACTTTATTTATTACTGAGCAAAAATAATGGACCAAAAAGGGGGCGACTTCAGTGACACATTCGCTTCCCGTAACTTCGCCCGAATTTCCTCATACTGTGCATTGATTTCAACCGATGTTAATTGCTTTTATAGTGATGATTTTAAAAATTGGTTATTTATAATTAGTTAATAATTGTGCCAATTAAATGCTAAAACTATCATAAAATCGTAAATCTGCAGTTATTTACAAAATTAAACAGTTTCTCTGTATAATGGTTGTAATTGGGTCAAAGGGTAGGACTAATACCCCCAAATGCAAATATCATTGTCATTTTGCAAAGAATTATTTTTATTGCATGTTTGTCAATTGGCTTACACAATTAAGAAACATTTCATCTATCAAAAGGTAAAAATGCATGAATTTAATTAACTTTTACAAATTGGAAAACTTTTAATTTAGAAATTTGGAGAAATAAAGTATTTTCTTTTAATCTTTGAATGTAAGTAAGTGTTTGTTTCAATTTTATTTCAGTAACATTTATTATTTAAAAATTAAGTTTAAAATCTGTATATATCATTGTTACATCATAAAATTAATTAAGTCTTCTAAACATCTCACTAATTTCTGTAGGGGAAAAGTAATAAAGTATAAAATTTTGCCATAGGTTGGTCCTCAAATAACACTAGTACTTTTTTTGTAATTTTCCCAATTTCAACAGTTTACGCGTCAATTTTCCCAATTCTACGGACCCTGGACCCAGTTTTAAAAACAGTACGAAAACCCCTGGTTGTGCATGTCCAACAACCACCGTGCGCGCTAATGGGAAGCGTAGGTCCTTCCAAATTAGTAAGATGCACTTGCGTGTGTAGCAAGATTTTTCAACAATATTTCCCCGCAGACCACCCGTAGAAGAACGTACGACCAGTTGTGACTAAGCCTTTGCTAACATAAAAGTTTCTAAAAAGACAATAATGAAAAGAAATAAAAGTGTTAAAACAAAAATGTTCGATTTTGAATGCTTCGGAATCTAATGATACTATACTAACATAGGGTGACTGCTATTTCCCACTTTTTTCAAACCATAATTTTTATTTCTTTATATCAGTATGCTTCGCAGAAAAGAAGGGCGGGTATTCAAAAGATCTGAGATTCGTTCTTATATCTGTGTACCTTTCCAAAAGCCATAGGCACAATATCTCCCGAACTATTAACAGATGTATTGTTAACAGGGAAGACATAATTCTTCATGGCCTTTCCATTAGAATCTACATCCGACTCTGATATAAACGGGCGGACTGATAATACATGTACTCTTTGACGTTTTCGTAGACATTCCTCTGTTTCGAACGGCGTCTTTAACATTGTGTCTGATGTGCCATCTTCTGATCCACTAATGGACCGGAAAGTAATTCAGCAGTTTCTGTTCTTTGTCTTCTTTCTGGATTTATGGCACGTTTCATCGCTCGATGTTGTTGACGATGGATACCGCTTGTAGTTGGAGTGATTTCTGACACATGAACTGCGTTGAACCCTGAGTAACTATCGAGAGATGTTGTAGATGCATCACCGTTTTCTGTGGATTGTTGAAGGGTCATCGAAGAAGGACCTCTTCCACTTTTTGCTTTAACTTTGTTTGTTTTTGCTCTCGAAAAACGAGATCGCTGAAATTATGTTAAAGTAATGATATTCATATACTAGATAAGAGAAACAAATTGATATTTTTTGGTTAGAATTGCTAATTTAAAATAAATGTTGGTATCATTATAATATATTACAGGCTCATTTTTGCTTCTTATCTTGGTAGGTCTTGGTCCATCGTCGCTACTGCTGGAATGCACAGCATTTTGAAACCAGAGTGGCTCTTGGTGTATCTCTAGCGATGATGTGGTGCTTTCGTCGCCGACAGTCAAGCTCGACGTACATCCGAAGTTGTCAGTTTCAATGGATAACATTCTATCACAGGTACAGTTGTAACTAGGCAGGCTATGCATAGGAAGATAAAAAAAAATACATCCGTGTTTTGCGTTTTTGAGTATGTTAATGAATTTTTTTGCTATTTCTTGTTTCGGTTGCATCATTTTCAAGTGATGGAAGAGTTCTTGCCACAAGGCAATTTGATGTCCCCTTAAGGCTTGACAGTTGTTTATATCCTTTCTGAGGCCCTTTGGTAGAAGCCCTTCCTTTATCAATCCGCATCGAAGAGATTTTATATCAACTTCAGATTGTATTCGACAAATTGGACATAAAGTAATTGGTACCTGAGTAGGTAAATATTTTTCGTAAGATTTTTTCAATGCGGTAGAAATGTGACCAAAGGAAGTTTTGTTCAGAATGTTAAGAACATCAAGGAAAGTGTCGTCATCATAATCCTCAATAATTTCCGCAAATAAATGGGCTTGATCTTTCCTAGAGCTCCGATTTATGTTGATAATATCTTCTTCAGACAGGTACCCATTCATTTCGTCAAAAAGAGTAGAAAACTTTAAGTTCAGGTCATTTTCAATTAGTTCGATGTTTTCTCGCACCGCCTCTGACACAGCCGTTTTTGGAGAATTCTTTCCTATTTAAAGAAAAAGGAGTTTCAAAATAGAAACAGCATGCAGTACATGTAAGCTTGCTGATGGTAATACACTAATATTACTAAAAAAAACTCTAAGATAAGCATTTAATGCATCATGATACTTCGGTTTCGTATTTTCCCCGGGGCTGTAGAAAGGAAGTCTCTCTGCAACCGCGGATTTTTATTTGTGTCGTTAACTTTTGCAGTTTGGATCGCCACTGTTTGGTGTTTTGGTTTTGTGGTGGGATTTTCTTTCTCAATGTAATTTTGTCTTCGTGTAACAATGGCGTTTTGCACTGCATTGGAACCCTCTCTTGTGTTGTGATTTTCTTTATTCCCGTTAGTAGTATCTCTAATCCTTATCTGTAGATATTATTTTTTCTCCCGACTGAGAGAGTAATCAAATCATAGCGAGCGTTTTCCTTTTAATTTCTGTGCTTTTAAAAATGCCCCCCCCCCCCAAAAAAAAAAAATTAAAAAATATTGGTAATAACAGAAATTAAAGGGGCATCAGTAATTCCAAAATAGTACACAAACACCGGGAGTATATCCCTATTTTAATTTAAAAAAATATTTTTTAAATGAAACCGTAAAATTGTTACAATATAAAATAAATACATGACCAATCTTGCTGCACTAACTAGAAAGTCAAACTGCCGGATGTATTCCATTAACATTGCCAATATCGCTGCACTAACTAGAAAGACAAGCTACAGGATGTATTGTAGATTGTTCCATTGTAGATATGAAAGGCCGTATCTGAAATTTTATTTATCATAATGTCAGTCTTAGAATACCATTAAATTACATGTACATAATCTCAGCGTTCTTGAAAGTATTTTTTTTTTTATATTTTAACATCATCGCTAGCCAAGCTTTCAAATCGTCTCGCTTTGACTTTTCTGGGCATCCAATTAAATTGCGCCATAGAAATATGCTCGGTAAAAGCAATGGCTCAGTGACAATCTGTGCAGCCATCTTTGCCACGGTGTTTTGCTAATAGTCTGTCCCAAGTTATTGTTTTCGTCATTTTTCACGATCTTTAAACAAATACCTGTCAAAGAAGTACAATTGAAAATGATTAAAGGGATAAGATTCAAGGTTTCTTCTTTGACATATCATCTATTTTTTACGAAAGCCGAATAGGGCCACATAAAAAATTAAAAAAAATATTTTTATCTCGTAATTACGAGAAAAGATCTCGTTATGACGAGTTAATTATCTCGTTGTTACGAGAAAATATCTCGTTATTACGAGTTAATTATCTCGTTATTACGAGAAAAGATCGCGTAATTACGAGAAAAGATCTCATAATTACGAGAAAAGATCTCGTTATAACGAGTTAATTATCTCGTTATTACGAGAAAGATCTCGTTATTACGAGTTAATTATCTCGTTATTTCCGAAAAGATCTCGTAATAACGAGCAAATTACTTAAATGACGAGAAAATATCTTGTAATAATAACATACATATTCATATTAGTTATTATTAAATTTTATTGTGAAACAATACATTTATAATTAGTGTTTCTTGTTCATTAGATCCAAACCTACAAGTCGATTGGTTCACCCTTTCAGTCTATTATTTTTATTTCCAGAACCGTTAATTCAATTTTGATTATTTTTAAACAACAACGATCATTATTTTCTTAATTTCCACACGATCGGATTTGTACGAAAGACGAATAGGGCCACATAAAAAAAATAATTTTATCTCGTAATTACGAGAAAAGATCTCGTTATTACGAGTTAATTTGTTCGTTATTACGAGAAAAATCTCGTTATTACGAGAAAAGATCTTGTTAATACGAGTTAATTATCTCGTTATTACGAGAAAAGATCTGTATAAAATGGTGCGTTTCATTGTTCTACAAATACTCTCTGAGTCTCTTTATGTAAAATGGATAAACATCTGTTGAGAATTCATTTAATTAGTGAAAGAAATTTTAGACTCCGAAATGTAAATATACACAATTATTTTCAATATAGGTTGTGTATGAATATATAAAACATAATACGAGGTAAATCCCGTATTTTAATGATTGAAACTATATAGTTATCTGTAACTAATGGAAGTGTGTCTTTATGACTAGGAATACATGGTATTTACTTAAGAGAGTGATTGTAATATACGTTAAAAAGTAAAATTACATGAAGTTCTTTCCACTTATTAATGTAAGATAATATGTCAAATCTACGAAAGACGAATAGGGCCATATAAAAAAAATATTTTTATCTCGTTATTACGAGAAAAGACCTCGTTATTACGAGATTATTATCTCGTTATTACGAGAAAAGATCTCGTTATTACGAGTTAATTATCTCGTAATTACGAGAAAAGATCTCGTTATTACGAGAAAAGATCTCGTTATTACGAGTTAATTATTTCGTTATTACGAGTTAATTATCTCGTTATTACGAGAAAATATCTGTATAAAATGGTGCGTTTCATTGTTCTACAAGTACTCTCTGAGTCTCTTTATGTCACTTCAGTTCAGTTCAGTTCTTTGTTAACTTTACGCTATACAGCTTATCACTACAATAAATATAAACAATATACACGTACAGGTAGGTTAACAGGAGAATGTGGCAGAAGTGTACATATGATATCAACATCTAATGTAATGTATCTTATGTAAAATGGATAAACATATGTTGAGAAATTCATTAAATTAGTGAAAGAAATTTAAGACTCCAAAATGTTTATATATACACAAACAATTATTTTCAATATAGGTTGTGTATGAATATATAAAACATAATCCGAGGTCAATCCCGTATATTCATGATTGAAACTATATAGTTATCTGTAACTAATATTATTGTGTTTTATGACTAGAACTATCAGGTATTTACTTAAGAGAGGGATTGTAATATACGTTGAAAAGTAAAATTACATGAAGTTCTTTCCACTTATTAATGTAAGATAATATGTCAAATCCGATCGTGTGGAAATTAAGAAATAATGATCGTTGTTGTTTAAAAATAATTAAAATTGAATTCACGTTTCTGGAAATAAAAAAAAAAA
>WFKH01011925.1:78506343-78534007 GCA_016163765.1 Magallana hongkongensis
TATATATATATATATATTAGTTTCACACTTGGTATACTATGAACACTTGTCTTTGTAACATTTTTATGATTTAAAAAACCCCAACAACTTATACGCGAAGATAAGATCTACATATATACTACCTGAATTCCTTTGTTTATGGAAGGAAATAAACCAATTGCTATGAGCATTAATTGAAACAATTCTGTGAATTCTGCCATCTACAAAAACAATATTTTCAACATTTTGGATTACAAAGATAATTAAAAAATGTTTGTTTTTCTATTCCAGTGCATTTTGTCTTTTAAATTTTTGTTTTTTGTTTTGTTTCTTTTTCATGTTTTTAATGAGGTCATTATGAAACTTACTTATTTACATAGTCAAACTTGTCAACTGATGAATTTTTAGTAATAATGATGGTTTTGAAGAATTTCCAGCGGAAAGTAATTTGTCTGACTCAACTTTCCCACCTTTAAAACATCCATATGCTGTATTGAAGTTTGTTAGTTTTCCTACAGAGCTACTTTGACTTTGTTAATGCTGTTATATCTAGTTGAATGTGTGCTTAATAGTACAAAACTGATTTAAATACTGCACGATTTAAAGAGCTCAACAATATAAGATTTGATCAATTCATGCTATTAAAGCGCAGTAGAAATGCCAAACTTATTACAATATATATGTTATGCTTTATGAACTTGAATAACATAAACTTGATTGGAATTTGGATATTACATCACCCCAAAACAAGAAATAAATTTGTATATTGTTTTCACCAATACAAAAAGTGATTTTCCCCTGAAAATAGCAACTGTTTGATTTTATTAAGGATAGTAATAAGAGCACATCGTGAAAACGTATATGCATACATTTATATTAAAGTATATTATAGTCTGATAAATATACAGTAATCCAAATATATTTGAAATGATACGATTCAGCTTGGTTTTAACTTGATAAATATTGCATTATTACTTTTAACCATCTCTAAAACGACAATTGGCTTTGTTTGGTGTATATTAATTTTAATGTTTACTTTCGTTTTCTTTAACCCATAAGCCTTCAGTAAGAAATATCTTTGCAAAAATTAACAAAATATAAGAAATTGAAACATTAAGTTAGTATACAGTTTAAAAAACAAATGCAAATTTTTAAGAAATATACTTAAGCAAGGTTCCCTACCTTACTGGGCTTTTCGATGCTCTGGAATGAAAACCCCGGTGGAATTACCCAGTGGAATTTTGAGTGTATAGTCTATTCTTAATTCATGAATAGAAGTTGCATTCCTTCTTATTTATTTGAATTGATTTAAAAGAGAGAGAGAGAGAGAGAGAGAGAGAGAGAGAGAGAGAGAGTAATTACTTTCCTATCAAATGTTTTTAATATTATGAAGAGGTTTTAAACAAGGATGCGTGTAAAAACACAATGATTTTACAATTTTATTTGTATAATTTTTTGTCCTTTGCAGTGTGTTTCTTAAACGTTATATTTACTTAATGAATCATAAAGAGTGCAGAATCGGTGTATAGAAGACAACTTATGATTCACTCGTATCATAATTATTCCTTTAACTTTATATTAATTATGATATGAGATAATTATATAATTATTTAAAAGGGGGTTCCCTACTCTAGTGAGGTCATCATTGATAGTTTTGTATATACCGCTATAAAATAATGCATAATTCATATAATTGGGAAAATATATTTATAAAAGTTACGAAAAACACGTGGGTTTGTTATAAACTAATCTAATTTAGTGGGCGTGTCGATATTGCATATCGATTGGCTGATATATTATTGTTTATGGGTGAATAGGTAAAATCAGTACTATGCATGATTTGGACACGTATATGGTAGACTTCGGGGGTTTTAAGTCATTCGAAGTTCGATGCCACATTGCAATAGACTATCCCCCCTCCCAAATTATAATATACATTGTATTTTTGTCAGTTTTGTTTTAGATGAATTTTTCCTTTGTAGAACGAGTACATGAAAGTGAAAGAATTACAATGCATGTATTCATTGTTATTATTGTAATTAAAAGTTTCTTGCACTCGCGCATGCGAGCTCATCCTATATATTATGTGTTTGTGTTTTATTTTATCAATAATTTATGTTTTGTTGAACTTGTGAATTACAACATAATCACAGAATAATTGTGTAGATTCAATAATATTGCATTAGTAGCAGAGCAGTGTGTGATTCTCTGCATACTATGAAGATTTGAATCTTTAACAACTTTACACTTCAAAATATTGTATTAGTACATGCATTGTAGTATGCACATATACTGTTCACACAGTTTTTACAAACATTTTAATTTTATTACAGGATAATCTTTTCAAAGTAAAGACATTGACTATCAGATTTTAATATTATTTATTTTGCTTGAACATGGTATTAAGAACGACAATAACTAAAAAATTGGCTGAAAACGTGTTATGAAAAAGATCGGGGGTACTCTGGTCAGAAAAATAATCTGTTAAGAGATTATGGTTTTGGGCTTTTTAATTACATAAGAGAGATACTAGTAATTTCAAACGTTTAACATATGCTTATTCAAAAATTATAAAATGTTGCATTATTTCTGGAGGGAGGGGGGGGGGATTATATACAAGAGGATTCAATATTCTTTCATAAAGAGTAATTTGTGTAACCACGGCTCACTTAAAAGTCAAAGTTAATACACAACCTTTAATTTTTATACCAACATTCTTGCTCTTTTACTTTCATTTAAAGTATATTTACACCTCCTGAAATCTATGATCTAAAAAGTTGATAGAGTATAATTTTTTCCAAGTTACTCTTGTTTCAAATAAGAAATTTCAAGAAAAAACCACTTACTTTTTCTGACACTACTTATACTTTTAAAAATCTAAATAAGATAAAATTTACACTTAACTGTTGTTTAACTAGTTTTTAATATGTTGATAAGTAAATTCGTTATGGCTTTAGTAAACAAATTGTATGAATGAGTGTAAAATATTATTTTGAAATAATTGATGCTTTTTTTTAGAGAAATTATTGTGAAAAGCGAATTAATATTAACAGTTTTTTAAAATTTTGTTTATGTCCTGTTTTTTAATACTAAATGGGAACCATGACTAAACTTAAGAATATCATGCGCATAACATTTTTTTCTTTATAATGAAACTACTTTTGGTTGTTAAATCATTAGTAAACTATTTTGAATAACTAAGAAAGAAATTAGAAACATTTCTTTACAAGTGAATGTAAAGACTTCCTTGTCATATCATTGTAATAAATTTATGAAAAAAAGATATTCAACACACTCACACATATTAGAATGTTGAATTGTATTTTCAGCATTGTCTGTGATATTACGACTGAACGAATGAACTATTGAGAAAACCAGCTATGTCACTGGAGTCCACAACTAGCGAGGAGAGCAAAACTTCTTCTCGAGATGGGCTAGAATAAAAAATGGTATCGAGAAGCTAATAACTCTAGCAGCAGTGAGGATGGAGAAAATCATGTTATCTGCACCAAATGCAGAAATAAGTCCCATTAACGTGCTGTGAAAATGAATCGGTCATTCATAGAGCCGAGCCGTTAATTAAAACATTCTTAACCTTTAAAATAATGTTTTAATTGTTTTAAACTAACTTTATAGTCCAAAGAAAACAGTTCTCCGCAAAACATATGGTGTCTCTCACGACACGTCCATCTCCATGAAAGCCTCTTCAGGCAATGAAAAGGGTCAAAGACCAGGAAAATAGACACAGACTAGAAACAGATGCAGCTGGCTCTTCGATGCGATATAGCCGAGGAAAACACGTGGTGTAGGAAGTAGGTCTTAATATACATGTACCTCATTCATAGCAGGAAAGTCCGAAGAAACTCAAAGAAGCATTTTCAGTCCACCCTTTTCTCTCTGAATCTGATTTAAACTCAGAGGGAGAAGCTACGAAGATATATACCTTCCCTGGGGAAAACATGAATCTAGATATATAAAATAGGGGAAGTTGTAACTACCGCGTTTGCCAAGACAAACATAAAGACTAAAGAGTCACAGATCTATTAACTGTTCCGGGAAGCATGTATGTACATAGATGAGAACCAAAAACGTTACGATAGTCAAGCTACTTTGTTTAATTCTTATTGTGATCTAAAGGTATTGAACTGATTTTAAACAAACCTGTTATCCTTGCAAGCTTTAAACTTTGAACAAATTCCACCGTAGAATCTTTGTCATTTTAATATTTGTCTAGGTAAACATATATATTTAAAGCACATTCGAAGTGAAAATGTTAACAAAATTAATCAATTCGGTTTTGTTCCCCGATTCACCCCACATTACTATGCAACTTTTACGCATACGAAGCGTTAAATATTTACAAGGAATTTACCATTTATTTTTTATTTTGATTAGCAAAACACTTTTAAAAGCTTATTTTATTTCTGATTGAGAATGTCAGAGGGGTATTACTACATCAGAACGAACTTTTTTTCCGGGGGGGGGGTTGAAGTAAATTGTTACTTTTTTATATACCTATTAATTTCAGTTAAAGTCGTAGCGCAACCATGACTCTAGCCGACACCAACACAGTCGTATTAGAAAATAAGCGATGTTGTTGAAAGCGATTCACTGCAGTGGTCGGTCGATAGTAACTATAAAAAGTTTCAGAATTAGACAAATCTGCAGTAATTGAATCTGTACGACAGAATATTGAGTTATTAGAAACCTTCCTTTTCAAATCCAGATCAAACCTACGTGATGAGCTGCAGAATAACGAGTATCTTTCTAAACAAAAATTATATACTTTGAAAGGAGGATAGAGCAAGTTCCGGATGTCAAAAGTTTTCTTCATGTTCTTTAGAAAACCATATTGCTATTACCACCAAATCAACATACGATGACTACAGTGTTCGACTTCTATCACAGCCGTCTGTCCTGTAGATTCTTCCTTAAAGACTCTTAATAGATTTTAACGAATGCAGTAATGGTAGAGATCATCAAGACAACTTTTGGAAAAGTTTCACGTCTCTTAAACATGAGAGTGTGGAAACATATTTTTAAATATGTTGAAACCAAAGCACAAAGGCTTGTACGAGTATTATTATCCATGCAGGAATTTTAAACTTACTTTAGATGTTCTTGTAAAAAATTGATTTGATCTCCTTTTATCTAAGTCAATCTGTATTTTACATCAGCTGTACACGTCTTGAGTATTTGTTAAAAAAAATTGTTTCTTTAATTGTTCTCTAACGCTTCAAGATAATTTTCTGAACCGTAAATAGCAAAGTGTTGGTGTTGATAATTAATCCATATTTTATATTAGTCCTTTACGATTCTCTTCGCTTTTTTTGTCAACAGAAATATCTGTAAAATGTAACTGAATAATAAAGCTGTACATATGTGATCATGATACGAAGCTTGATAAAACTGAGAATGTGATAAAGTTTAGCTGGTGATCCTTTGATAAAAAGAGATTGATTATTAATGACAAGATATAGGTTTATAAAACAATATCACTTAAACCCATGCACTTGTTAGATTAAAGTGATCTGACAAAAAAATCCCCTTGTGTTTATCAAAGATTAAAGAACGCAATTTAAAGAAAAATCATTTAAAACGTCATTTCATAATGGTCTGATTTTGTTATGAATAAATGAGTTTTACAATAAAAGTATCTCAAAGAACCAAGTCATATTTCAATATTCTTTAAAATAAATTATGTATTATAGTTATTTTTAAATGAAGCTATTTTTTGGTTTCTTTGTGATGTATTTTAAAGTGAAAAAGTTAAATGTTTTTGTTCTCTCAATAGACACCATAAGCAGGATCACTGGGTTTTCAACAAATTCGAGTACATTTGGTTTCACTTTTTTCATAACACTAAAACCACTCTTACAGTATTAAAAATAGTACTAGAGCCGAGCTCGTTGCAAGCAACGAGGAGGTCTTCCGTTACAGCTTCAAGTCAAGAAAGGATTTTCAATCAGTCTTATTAAAACCATCCCCCTTCTCCTTACACTTGTCAGGGTCTTACAGATATTGATAGGAGGTCATTTTCACACTACCTTAACTTCTGACCAATTAGGGCTTTAGAAAATCAATTTGAAATCTTGAAAATTAGTTCATGCCTTTTTTTCTATGTATTAATGTAACCCCTAGACTGCAGAGTATTGAAGAGTTAGATCACTCGTAAAACAAATAAAGGCATGTCTGTGATAAGTTGGGGATATATTTAGACAAGAAAAGTATTGATGCTACTTTAAAACACTATTACGCACAGGGAGCTATTCCCTATAAGCAAATGAAAGCGGGTATGCATGTCTTCATGTGAAGCTTTTAACTCTCATATTAGGCAATATCCAAACAATACTATATTACAATATTAGATTGATAAGATAATGAAGAACAACTTTTCCAGCGACATCATTATCGTAGCATGTATCGTTGTTTAGTTATACAGCAAAGACTTTCCGGGCACCTAGATCCCTTATTTAAGGGGCCAGCCCCTTTTTTCTGGTCTCAAATGAAAGCCCTTTAATTTAGGCACAACTTTTGTTCTATATGCATTTAGAAAATATTTCAAACTAAAAAGTTACGAAGCAAAAACATGAGTGAAAATTAGCAATTTTTAAAACATAGATTTCAATTATATCGTTCAAGTGGTACAATTGGGAAAAAACTAAAATAAAAAAATCAGAGGACAACATTCAAAGTGTCAATTTTAAAGATTTCTAACTTTGGATTATTTGCTACGGACCATTTCGGAGCCTTTATCTGGAAACGAATGCCCCTAAATTTTTTTTAAAAAGGGAATAACTCGAACCCGGAAGTAACGATTTCTCATCTTTTTCTGACTTAAAAACAAAATCTAATTTACAATACATCCTGAAAATTTGAATGAAATCGGATGACAAACAAAAAAGTTATTAATGTTAAAAAACATCTACAAGAAGAATAACAATAATGAAGAATTACCATCAGAATCAGTACAAGGTCTTCCGTTGGAAACGGAAGACCTTAAATAACACAGAGGTGAACCTTTTGTTTAAAATATATTAAAATTCGTAACTATCCGGCCTTTTCCGTAACACTTTGTCGAGCGTCATGCAGTAACAAACATTTTAGATAGAACAACAAAATTAGACGAAATATTTTTTAAAAATATATCTTAATTCAAACGACATCTTTTCAAAATGGAGTTCACATTCATTTTTTCTCTCTCCGTCTGTTACAAGGTCATTCACCTATCGACAATTCTGAAAATCTAGGATCAAACTCCCCTTCGAGGCCTCATTTATAAAACTGGCGGAAGTTGAGATCACAGCATAGCGTCTCAAACCATAGGAAGGTAATGGTGCACAGTTTCATGTCCATGCATGTACATTCCAGGTTTTAATCACTTTAAATGTCCGAGGTAAAATACTTTATGCATATATTTTGATGTCTTTGACACTCAAATTCAATGGTTTCAATATAATGATATGAATGAAAAGAAACAGAACTATCTACTAAAACTTCAGAAAGTTAAGCAAAAACATTTCACTATTGTCATAATAAGAAAGTTTTATTCTAAGGAATCAATTGCAAAACTAAAACCATTCAAAAATATGTAAAAAAGACAATCAATGACATTCCTTTGTTGTTCCTACGCAATATATTACCTACCAGCGAATCAGTTTTAAAAATCTATTTATAGAATAGTACGATAAAACAAACGTAAATTTTAAAACAAAACACTTTGTATTTCGTTTTTCGAATGTTTGAATAAGAATTTTAGTTTTTATCTTAATTTATTTGTTGATTTATGATAAGATAACCATATTAATTTAAGTTAGAATGTAAATATAGAAAAAGGATTTTCCAAACATAAATGTTCTATATATAGATTGCACTATTACTTGTTTAGAAAGAAAATTCTAGAAAAAAAGGTGGAAATCAAATTCTGTAGTAAACACAGATGCTATGAATGTTTAATATTATTGCTCGCTAAATATCAATTTTTTATCTATCATGACTTAGCTGTTAAAATTGAAAGGGGTCATAATTTAAATGCAAATTTTTACATATACATGTACACATTTTCTTGATTTAGATGCATTAAATTCGTAGGCAATATTGTTATCTGTTATAGTTATATATATTTATCTATTTGATGTGTGAGGTTCAATATCCTTTCATAAAGATTAATTTATGTAACTAGGGATAGTTAAAACATAACATTTTTCACATCAACATTCTTGCTCCTTACCTTTCATTTTAGGTATTTTACATCTCCTGAAATCTAGTTGTTAAACAATTGACGGAGTATCATATTTTCTTTCGTTCTTTCGTTACTCTTGTTGCAAAAAAGAAATTTCAAAGAAACACCACTTACTTTTTTGACATTTCTAATACTTTTGACCTTTAAAATATAACCTTAAATGTGAATAAACAAATTTTTATTATGATGAAAGGTACATGTTTAACCTTTTTTCTTTAGAATTAAACTACATGTACTACTGTTTATAAAATTATTAGTAAAGCAATCTTGAATAACTTAGAAAAGAATTCAGATTTTTTCTTTAAAAATGAATTTTAAAGACCACCTTTTTATATAATTGAGATAAATTTGAAAAGGATATTGATTTGATTTTGATTTGAACATATTTTGTTATGCAAATATATATTTACATAAATGAATTAGGCAGCAGGCAATGCCTATGTTAGCCTTCTCCATAAGGTGCAAGGTAATACATTTAAAGTGCAAAATATAAATGATAAACAAAATAATACACTTTTTATAAAATAATGTGATGTAGCATAAAAATATATATTCAGATGGGGAAAAAAGATTGACAAAAACCGGCTTGAGGAAAAAAGAAGAAAAAAAGAAATTCAAAATAATCAAAAAATTAAATAGTACAGTTACAGCATACGTATACTACTTTTGGGTAAATGGATAGATATATAGCCATAGTTATGATAATTTTAGCTAAATCTCTTAGATTTACAATGTAGTTATGAACTAATTTAAATAGTACAGTATTTTCATTATATGAAATGTCATCATCTCCAAATAATAATAAATCAATGTTACTGGTTTTTGTAAGTCTAGAATTGATATTTGATGATAAAGACTGTTTTTTGCTTCATTATATTTAGGACAGTCAAAGAAAAAATGATATGCAATTTCAACATGATTGCCACACTTTTCACAGATTGAATTTTTACGAATAAAATCATTAAAAAGGTCACCATTTAAACTGCTAGCATTGTTAAAGATATCAAACACACTCACACATATTAGCACGTTGAATTGTTTTTATCAGGATTGTCTGTGTTATAACGACTTTATCTGCAATTGGGAAGGCCAGTTATGTCGTTGGAATCCACAACTAGCGAGGAAAGTACAACTTCTTCTCGAGAAGGCCAAGACGAGGATTGGTATCGAGAGGCTGTGAACAGCAGTGATGAAAGCAAAGATAAATCCAAGCATCCTGCTGAACCGGTAAAGAAATCTTTCATTTATAAAACCGTTAATTAAAACATTCTTAATTAAAAAAATATTCAATTCTTTTTTAATTAACTGTTTAGTCAAAAGAAAACAGTTCTCCGCAAAAGAAGAGGGCGTCTCACACGACACGCCAATCTCCAGGAAAACGTCAGGCATTGAAAAGGGTCAGAGACCAGGAAAATAGACACAGACCACAAACAGATGTAGCTGACTCTCCGATGAGGTGTAGCCCAGGAAAACACGTGTTGCCGGAAATAGGTCCCAATATAATTAATATGCATGGCCCTGATACATCACAGGAAAGTCCGAAAAAACTCCGAGAAGTATTATCAGTTCACCCTTTTCTCTCTGGATCCGATATCAATTCAGAGGGAGAAGCCACGAAGACGTATACTTTCCCTGCAAATCATGTATCTAGATCTGTTATACCAGGAGAGGTTGTGCCCACCGCGTTTGCGAAGACAAACAAAAAGACGAAAGAGTCGCAGATCTATTAACTTCCGCTCAAAGCATACATGGATGAGAAGTATAAGATACTTTTTCATAACATTGGATAATATCACATATGTGTTCAGATTTTGTATTAGATCATGTTTTAGGTTGTTTTCGAATAATCTCCCTTTGGGTTAGTTTTTATTCTTATGTTATTTTAATAAATTTACAACTGGATTGATTGGTAATAATCATATATACAAAACGAAACGACCGTGTCACGTCGTCCTAAAACTATGATATTCAACCACACCAAGCAACTTTAAACATCCATTTGTTTCAGTGCACATGTATTCAATTAATAGACAATGATTGAATAATGTTTTAATCATAATATGTTTTTCTGTGTTGTTTGAAAAAAATATTTATGAAGTTGCATGTATAAAATGCTAAATAAAAACTGTTGTGATAGAACATTTTGATGTTAACTTTTCTCTTTTCATTTGATATCGTTCGAAAGAAACAAAGCCATACAAAATTCATTAGAATCTGATTTAATAGAATCAAAAATTTTTACTGTAGATATTGTGCTAAAATATAGTTGTTAAGTAAATATGGAAGCCGCTCCATTTGGAAATAAACTACGAACTGCCTGCACCAGAGAAACTGCTTACACCTTTGGTATTTCAACACGTGTGAGTTGATGTCCGTAAGCCATAATTGAATTTTACATATTAAATATTTATTGTGAATTTAATTAAAAACCTACTTTCATTTTCGATAAACAAGCCCAACAGAGCAAAAACGAGAGTAAGGTGGTGGACACGCTTTGGCAGATATAAGTCAGTGGGAGTTTGGATCAAAATATATACTTGCATTGAAATGATATGAAATAATTACGTAAGAGTTAATATATATATACCGGGAACTTATTTATTGTATGACACTGATATTAATATTTGACAAATGTATATTTTTAAATTAAGGCATTTTATCAATAAACTACAAAATGCCTGCATCAGACTAACTGCTTACACCTTTGATATTTCAACACGTGTGAGATGATGTCCATAAACTATAACTGAATTTTACCTGATAAGTAATTATTGTGAAATAAATTAAAAACCTACTTTCATTTTCAATAAAACAGACCGAAATAGCAAACAATGAGAGTAAGGTGGTGGACACGCTTTGGCGGATCCAAGTCAGTGGGAGTTTGTATCAAAATATATACTTGCAATGAAATAATATTGAATGATTACGTACAGATTGAATATATTTAATGGGAACTTATTTAGAATATACATAGAAGTTAAGATTTGACAAATGTTGAATAAATAAAATAAGCCAATTCCTTTCTTGATTTCTTGCGCGATTTAAGTTTTGATGGATAGAACTTTCCAGAGCGGGGTAACCAAGAACGCGGGTTGACTAATGAACGTCATGGCGGAAAGTGTAGGACGAGTTCGTCAAGCGTCACGGGCAGATACATGTACCTTGGATCGGACATCTTTGGTTAATGCAACAAAGTTATTAAATAAAATGGACAAATTTGAGGTTAATTTTAGTTTTGATGGAAAGAACTCTCAGGAACGGGGTGTTTGACTAATTAACATCAGGGCGGAAAGTGTAGGGCGAGTTAATCATCGGACAGATACCTTGGATATGACAATTTTGGTTTAATATAGGCAAATAAATATGCACACACTAGCGTATGCATAAAACGAGTATCGGGGGGGGGGGGGGGGGGCTCCCCAATTGTTTCTTCAAAAGACTTTCATCTGAAATTTTTATTTGGGACAGTTAGAAAAATTTGACCTAAAGAACAAAATTTAGAGAAGAGATACAACGCACTATGCATCCACTCCCTGGTTTGAAGTGAAATAAAAAGTTTGTAATTTTTTTCAGTCACTGAGAGCTGCGACGAAAAGAATTAAGTCCACGTACATGTATATATATTCAATTTTTGTTTAGATTTTTACCGTTGTCCTCTCCTCTAAATATCCAGCCATGCAGTAGCTTTTTGATTTCAATTTTAAGAATAGGTTAAGAAAAACAATTAAAAAAACCATGGCTCGACATATTAAGCATTGTATCATATTAATGCGTAAAGTGTTAATTCCCGCGCTTGCGCGGTATATCATCTAGTGTTAAATAAATAAAAAGAGCCAGTTCGTTTCTTGAATGCCCGATTTTAGTTTTGATAGAAAGAACTTTCCAGAACGAGGTTACCAAGAACGCGGGTTTACGCCATGGCGGCAAAAATAGGACAAGTTTAACATGCGTCGGGCAGACAGCTTGAATCGGACAACTTTGGTTTAAAAGTTAACAATTGTTATTTCCTGCGCTTGCGCGGGAAATCATCTAGTTTATCTAAAGGCTGCAAAATTGCAAATGATTGTACGATAAATTAAAATAGATGTCCTCCACGTTCCCGAATTTAACTGTATACTCTTCTTGTAATGAGGCATATAATCGCATGTTTCCAAAAAAGCATTTTAAAAAGTTCTGATTATCGTTCGTTTAGGATATTATTTACTGTATATATTTTTTACACTTAAGTTTAATTTCACCTCAGAACTCTCTGAAAAAAAATATTAATCAAGATGATGTTTCAATTTTACTTAAGATGTCATATTGGAAGTATACATGTATAAATAACATTGTTTATTTTCAGGAAGTATAGAAAACAAAACAATCTAAACAGATAGAGAATGGTGACAGGGGTATTTGGATAAGGTAATTTATCAGATTTGTAAAAAAAATATTTTATTAAAAGGTGTCATTTTTACCAGATACCTGAGTCGAGCAGTCTTTATCCTTAGTTTAGTTTTTATATATAATAGTTTTACTCCCCCCCCCCACCCACCTCAATAAAAAAAAAGAATAACAAAAACAAACAAATAACAAAACACCTACTGATGCTTCATAAAACAAATTAACTTTTTTTTCAATTTCAAGAAATTAAACTTCATTCCCAGTAGACGACTAAAAAATTTAGCCGATGGTCGGTATGATCAAGTGATAGTCGCGTACTCGTTGTCATCATTACATTATTGATATATTTTTACACAAAGTTAACAAATGAAACGAGTAAGTTCTTTTGTGTGCAATGGGTTCAATAATTTCATTCAGTCAATTCGCTTAAATTGTAAAGCTTTCATTTGACGCGGAATGTGCAAGCACCAACGGGTTTATTTATAACTATAATGAATAAGAGTATGGATATTGGAATAAAAGGAGGCATCTGCATGCTTACTTCGAAGCGGTAAAATATATTTATATTGCTATATTACATTTTCTGAGGTCCTATTGCAATTGAAAAGACTATAATAATTGATTTACAGTCGAATTATAGCACAATGAATTTATAAATAAATTAGTTCTAAAATTTAGAACTTGTTATTCATTCTTTATTTTTTAAAGAATGATAGTTGATTATATTTGAAGATTAACATTACCAATTTATATTTGTGAGGATTAACATTTTTGATTATTTTTCATCCATATGCATTATTTGTGGTATTTTATTTTCAAATGCTTTCAAAGGGTTGCAGGTCGTGGCCATTTTTGGGGAATATTGATCTCCTTGAGAAGAAGAGGTCTGTATAAAGATATAAGAAAATGTTCAAATTTTAAAACTGACATATTTTGAATTGTTCTAATTTACTTAATACAATTTTATAGCTTAAAGCTGACATTAATTCATGAATGAAAGTATTTGGTCGCCATATTTTTTAAATCGCTCCTTAAAGCTGACACGAATTCATAAAAGCATTTGGTCGCCATATTCGTTTCAGTCGCTCCTCAACTGCCACTGGGGCATATCGGCCGCGAAAGTTACGGTCAGTTGCTTTCCGATCGAGGCATTCAGGACTTCTAAATAATAGAACTACACATTGTAAAAATATGTTTGTAAAAAAAAGAGGAAACTACAAACAATAAAACATAAAAGATAGATTATTCTTTGAAAGAATTTCCAAGGTTTCCGCATTATCTTGCACATAAAGTGCTGCCTTACTTCGCGTGCACGTCGAACACGTGTGTCGTTCATACAGAGTGCATAACGCACGCCTGCATCTTATTGTAGACCCCAGCAGCACTTCATTCAACACAGTAGATAAGTGATAGAAAGAAAGAAAGTGACAACGTAATTGTTCTACTTTAGATTATTAAAGACTAACATATGAGCAAGTAAGACAATGTGTAGAGACTTTTAAATTTCATCAATACCTTATTTCGTATTACAACAATATTTCGATTTAAAAAAACCCCCCAAAACCCCCAACCCATTTACACCTAAATTTTGAAAAAAAGGTTCTATTCTAGATAATTTAGAACTAAAAATATCAGTAAATAAGACCAAAAAGACTAGAGATTAGTACGCATATTTTGAAATACGGTATGCTCACGTATTTTTAAAAGTGGACAGCTGGTTTAATGATCGCACGTAAATGCCCAGAAATACAAATATGCACGTAAGCAAATATATTACTAAACAAGAAAGCATAAAGTTATCGATGTGCTTGAACTAAATTTCATATGAAGTAAACATAGTCGATATGCCAGATACGTTTTTTACATTACAGTATACATATTAATTTGAAGGGTTACGTTTTTGATTTCATTTCGGTAGGTTTTGTTTTGATTTTATTTCGTTTCGGTAGACTTCATTTCATTTCGTTTCGCATTTTACAGGTACCCTTTATTGTGACATCAACCGCACCTCTATAAACTACGCTGTTGGGATTTTTTTTTCAAAAGTGGTTAATACCGAGCGTAGCGAGAGGCGGGCGAAGCGATGCTTAATGGTAACACGTATATATAAGAAAATCAGTGAAAAATGAGACTTGAATCAGCGGTACTAAGGGTCAAAAAAAATTTTTCCACCCTTCAGTGCCGCCATATTGGCCGCCTTCGTGCTAAAAAAAGTTAAATCGATCATTAAATGACTGCTGCTTGTCGATGTTTTTTGCCCCGAAACTCGATCAAAAACTTTCCAATGTTTAATTGAAAGTAACTAAGATGAAAGTAATTGACTGTGCAAACTACACAACTTTTAACAGTGCTTTAATCAAGAAATATGACTAGTTTCACGTCTGTTTTATCAAATCATTAGATGAAAAATAAAATCATTAACATGAAGGAACCGATCTTTTAAAGACTGAATAAAGTAGAAAAAATTCAAATAATCAACGTGGACAAATATAAGAATTGAAAGAAGAAATAAAAAATTAACTTTCTTCGGTTATTTCCGAAGACAAAACATTTACGTTTTACGTATGAAACATGGCGTCATAATGAAGACTGAGGACGCGACGTTTAGTTTAAATTTGGCTTATGATCTGATTAGATAGGCGGATCCTACTGTGTGCGTTTCAAATAAATTTTGTTCTACAAGAAAATCAAACTGCACTGTGTTAAATCTGCGCTCGTTCCAACGGTCACACCGTTTACATATTATATGAGAGAGATTTTATGCTTAAAATTGTGTAAGCAACATTAATTTCCATACATTAATATACTTGTAGACCACTGATAGATTTTTAAAAAAGAATGACTAACTCAAAAATTGAAGACTCAACTATCGGATTAGAATGCATTAAAAAAGAGGTAAGACCACGCTGTTTCATTCCTTCATCAATGAATAAGTAGGAAAGTCAAAGAACATTACCTACTGATTGCTTGACGTATAAATACAAATAAAAGTCTTAAATATTATTAGCTTTTTCGGTATATAGAAGATGATTTTTAAAACAGAAGACCAACACCGTACTTAATATATCATTGTTTGAACTTGAAAGTATCGCTAAACAGAATTATTTCAGATATATTTTGTTTGATAAAAATTATACAAAACAACCTTAAAAGACAAAAGAAATTGTGGACAATAATGTCACTAACGAATGGGTGATAATTTGTAACATATAGAAAGTATAGAGAGGAGCTTGTGTAAAAAAAACCCCATCGAACATTTATGCAAAGGATTTTTTTAATCACACATATTTTCTTTTGTTTTTTTCCAGACCACACTAGGAAACTATGAACAACAGATATTTATAATTTTTACAGTTTTTATTATTTGTATAATAAAAGTTTTATGTGTGAGTATATATTAATTTGAGTTGTGAATTATTGATTAGTTCATTTATACAAGAACAAATAAATTTAATAATCTGTTTGATTTTTCATTTTTTTTTTCAACTATTTTAACTGACCTGTTTAATTGTTTATTTTAAAGGGTCTCATTATTGAACCAATTCTTCGTGCTTTCGAAGGCAGTTATACACTTGAATGGTTATTGTTTCAAGGTAATTTTTTTTTATATGTAGCTTGTATGTATTATAACCAAATTGTTTAACTTCGGTAATGATGCTGTTCTTTAGTCATCGTTTTATCTTTTTTATTTTCTTAAGATTAAAAATAGCACACTTTTTTTAATCTTGAAGCATAATACTGGCAAAATTTGTTGCTATTTTCTGTTATGGCAAACCTGTTCAAATGTTATTGCTTGATCGATCATAACATATCCTGAAAAATTCTCAAACTGTAAACCGTCTCCTGTTCACTACACCGGTTTCAAATATCAATATAGGCACTTTAACTAGTTTATTTTTTCAACAATGTCTTTCCATTCAAATTCTGTATGCATATCTTTTTATAATTTACTTGTTTCAGTACCTCTGAACATCAAAACGCCAGTAAGTGAATCAGTGCGACAGAATATTCATTTAATTGAAAAAGATCTCATTGTATACCAATCGAATCTTATAGACGAGTTACAGGTTAAAGAATATATATCTGAGGAAGAAGCCAAAACTTTGAAAGGCCGAAATAGAACTGACCAAGCTCACATGTTTGCCCAAATGTTAGAAGTCATGGATGACGAATGTTTTCTTGACGTTGTTAGAATCTTGAAGGAGTGCTCCTTTGATCATGTTGCTTTGGAACTAGAGAAGTGCTACAATGCATCTAACTATAAGGCCAATATATCATCAGAAAAACAATATTCGATCTGTCCCATTTGTCGATTAAAAAGAGAAGTAGATATCAAAGAGATGCGCAGTGATTTAAAAAAGGAGGACCTTCTTTCATATAAATTATACCGGGATATAAATGAATGTTGTGCTCCTAAAGGACAACAAAATAGGTTGTGGAAAGATCCATTCTTCTATATAAGGATTTAAGGACAGATTACCGTGGAAACAAGATTTGTAAAGATGTTAAACACACCAAAGCACAGAGGTTTGTTCCCGTGTTTTCAACAGAACTACCAAACTCATTTTAAATGTGTTTGCCATAAACAATTTTTCTTTAGATAACTTCAATATCACTTTTGGATATCCCTTTTGACATCCCTTTTTATATTGAACACATTATTGGCGATCTAAAGAAATCTAAAACGACATGCCTTGACATTAAGGTCTTCCAATAAACACCAATTAACAATAAGGAGTAAATTCTTAGTGCAAATTGTCTGATCTTTGGGAATAGAATCAAGTGTTTACCCATCTAGACCACAATATGCAAATTCAAAATGTCAACTGATATAAGATTACATACATTGAGGCACAACTGGTACATCGAATGTCGCCAAATGTTGCAGATGCGTGGAAATACCGTCAGCATCTATAGCAATTAAAGGCCATAGATAAAAAGAAAAAAAAATGTCAGCTTGTCTTGCAATAATAAGAAATTTAAAAGAAAATAATAAATAATAATAAAAATAATAAAAAAATAAATTTATTTATTAGGTATAAACAATTTTCAAATCGACTTTAATGGATATATAAAAGGGGGGATGATTTTTTAATGATTATTTTGTGATGGGAATGTACAATGATACCAAGGGTTTGGCTACTAGCATAAGAAATCAAGTACTGAGAACAAAGTAGACTGGGTGAAATAACAAGTGTGACTAACTATGACTTAACTAGTCATAGCGCAACCATGACCGATCTTCCCTTACCTGTAGCTGACACAAACACAGTCGAATCAGAAAAAAAGAGTGCAATGCTGTCGGAAGCAATACACTGCAGTGGCCAGTGGTATTATAGCGACTATAAAAAGTTTAAAGTAATATACTTGTGCGAGACAAATCTGAAGTAAGTGAATCTGTACGACAGAATATTAAGTTATTAGAAATATAGCTTTTAACATCCGGATCAAACCTATCCTACTTGATGATCTGCAGTCTAATAAGTATCTTTCCGAACAAAAAGTGGATACTTTGAAAAGGTGGAATAGAGCAGAACAAGTCACGGATGTCAAAAGTTTCCTTCATGTCTTAAGCAAATACAAAATTTAACTATATTGCTGTTGCCACCAAATCATCATACGATGACTACAAGGTTCGACTTACAACCCTGACCCATTTGTCGTTATGAATACGAAGTAGATTCTTCATTACATACTCGTCATAGATTTCAACGAATGCTTGAAGTTACACATCTCATATACAGGAGAGTGTGGAAACAAAATTATTAAATATGTTGAAACTAAAGCACAAAGGCTTGTAGGATTATATTTTTCCAGCAACTTTAAACTCATTTTAGATGTTCTTGTCACAAGTTAACTTGATCTCTTTTATCTAATCCTATCTGTATTTTGTTCTTGCATAATCAGGTGTAAAGTCTTGATAATTTGGTAGATTTTTTTTTTGTTTCTTTAACTTTGTTATAATTGTTGAACCGTAATAGCAAAGTGTTGGTGTGATAATTAATCCATGTTTCATATTTGTTGTTTATACAATTTTCTGCGCTTTTTTTGTCAACAGAAATATTTATTCAATGTAAATGAATAATAAATCTGTACACGTGTTAAATAAAGATATGATGAAACTGACAGTATGTTTAATTTTAGCTGATTGTATTTTGATAAAGAAGAGACGGATTATATATGACAAAATATTGATTTACCAAACAATATCACTTACAGTACCGACCAGACCCAACCTAACAGAAAGTATAGACCCCAACTAAACACCGGGTCTGCTTTAGGGCTCTGCTAGATGTTTCCTCCGGGTCTGCTAGGGCATCCAAAAACTCTTTAAATTTCTTTTTGTGTCGTAACACAGTTTATAGTTCAAATAAAGACACTGTTTAATAGATAGATCGATCATTGTTTGATTCGATAATGACTATATACATTAACACGTGTCCTGTGATTGTGTTTTATTTTTTTTAACAACAAACGGTCAATAAAAAGTGCTGTCCTTTATTTGAGTTTCGCAAACGTAATAACTTTTAAGCGCTTTGGATACATTATCAAAACGTATACATCGGCGACTTTACAAAATTTATAATTTCTTTCGCTGCGGTCGTATATGTTTGGGGAAAGGAGCAATCGTATATAACAAAAGAATTGACCTATAGGGGAGATCGGCTGTTAAATATCAAAATTCATTTGTTATTTTCTACTGTAAATATTTCTATATTTTTCAAATTTTCATTTAGAACCTAACATATTGCGCTTGTAATTCTTAAATTAACTTTCAAAGTTGGATAAACATCATTTTTGCAGTAAAACGGTCTATTTCTGCATGAATTTTGGCCTAGAAATCCATCAGGGCAGGCATGCCCCTAAAAAAAACTAAGATAAATTTGATATTTGAAAGGTTTTGATTAAAGGAATAAATTAAGATAGGATATTCTTAGGGGCACCCCTGCACTGAGGTCGAAATTTGCAAAAAACCTTAAAATAATTTAAAACTTATTTGTATTATAGTGGTTTATATATACGTTTTACACCTGTAAGGTTTGAATAGCTCAGTTGGTTTGATCGCTGTCACTTACCGCATATCTAAAGGTTTTTTGTATCCTGGTTTGATTCCACCTGTTGGCATAATTTTCTTTTTTTTAAAATTGTCGGTTTGAATAAAAACCTTTTTTATTTTTTTTTAAACAGGATTGTGCCTTTTGTATTTTACTCCGATTTTCTTCCTTTGATGAATGTTTGCTCTTCAAATTGAAGACTTTTATGAAAAGTATAAACTGAACTGAAAACAATTAACCGTAACTATCGCGAAGGCAAAGTAGGTGCTGGAACCGTTCGGTGCTGTGCCCATGTTGCTTCTGTTTTATGGAATTTAGGCTATGTTCGTAATCAGCCACACGCTCTAGTTCCTTCTAAAAATCCACAAATTTAAGATGCCGCAAATACAATTGAGTAAATCTTTTAAAACAAGGTACCGTATTCACGACTCCAAACTTCGAAGTGGTATGCTGTTTCATCGTTTTGTTCAGAAACGCTGACATCTAAAAACCGAATTCTGTCATTGTTTCAACAACATTGCAATAACGTTAGGTGCCTGTGGTTCTGTGCTATGTCTTAAATCAAAGGAATATTCCAAATTGTAAACTTCTGCCCTTTCTTTAGCAGTTTGTAGAAAATCAGAAGCAGAATGTAGAGTGATTTTTATTAATATTTATTAATAAATGAGGTAATATGCTTTTAGTTAAATCGGTAGTAAGCTAAGGTGTTGGGTGATCAATCGGACGCGGGCGATGAGCACCAAAACAAAATTACAGCTTAGTTATAAGCAAAATCCCAGGCCGAATTGACTTTGTTCAATAAATCCAATATGGCAGCGATCGGTACTTTGTGTATTTTTAAGTAGGGGTTATTATTTTTATTACGAGAAAAATATATAACGTCAGGAGCATGTGAAGAGAACAGGGGCCTCGCCAATTGACAACAAGTGGTGCTATTTTTTTAATGAATAACTGACAATATTTTATAATCTGATCCTGTTTTCAAACTGCAGGGCTACATTTCAGTGTCGACACAACTTCTTAAATTTTCTTCTTTTTTTATAATTTGCATTTACACCAATGACATTTTTCGAAATTAAATGTATCATCTCCAAATAAATGAGTTGTAAAAGGACGTATATACACTAACAGGATTAGCAATTTCTTTACCGCCATGTTTATATTTACTTCCGAAATTATCATGCACGTTTTGGAAAAATTCCAAAATTTTGTGTTATCCTTCAACATTAAGGACCATATCGCGTAACCGTACAACGAGAGACATTAATATAACAACTTGCTTGTCAATCGTTGTGATATAAATAAGTTCAAATAAAAAAATCCTGTAAAAGCAGTGCGTCTTATAATCAAAGCAAATGAATGTGTTCTTCTTGTTGACACGGATCTGTTTCATAAATTTTTAATTATCATGTTTAAAACTGAATGAGATATAAGGAAAATAAATACCCGATTTTAACGTCATTGTGGACACGGCATATGTGAGAATTTCATCATCGTAAATATGATCCTATATAAGGGAATGAAGTAAAATAATACATTTCTTTTTTTTAAAAGGATATTGTGTTAATGTTTTTAATAGAATAAAAGAAAATTGATGCAAAAAAACGACATTTGAATCGCGAGACTTTCGATAGTTGCTAATTTGTCCCTAGTTGTAAATAAACGCATATAACGTATATATGTATATCGTATTAAAGAAAGTAAAATAAAAATAAAATTTCAAGACAATAAACTAAAACAAAGCGTCCATAACTACTGCTCGGACATCGACTGTAAAACTTTTTTTTTCAATCACTTTACATTATGAGAACTAGAACCTAAGAGTTTACTGTGTATGGCCTAAAATCAAGAAGTGGAACGGAAATCGATATGCTTTTTGTAAAGACAGAAACCAATACCGGCCATAGGTCAATTCTTTTGTTATATACAAGTGATCCTTTCAGTAATTCGATTTAAATCTTCCAATTCGTCATTAAAGTGAAATTAATGCATGTGCTTCCTGTACGATCGCTAATGAAAAATGATCAATGTCTATACCTATGTATTTGGGATAAACAAGGGGGCGTGGCTTCTAGCGGTATAATAATAGGCGAATTTGCTTCACACTTTAGTGCGTAAATCTGACCCCGAACGTATACCCCGATTAAACCCATAACAGACCCGGATTAATCCCATAGCAGACCCTGAGCAGACGCATATCTTTAAAATGCAAACCCTGACCAGACCCCGAGCAGAGGCAAAGCAGACCCGGGGTCCACTTTTGGACTCTGGTGTTAGGTTAGGTCTGGTCGGCACTGTAAATCCCTGCACTTGTTAGATTAATTTGATTTAAAAACACACATTGTGTTTATGAAGAATAAAGAACGCAATGCACAGCAGAAAATAAATGTCATAATGTACATACAATTGTATATTGTCATGAATAATTCATTTTAATATAAAAAAAAAAGACCATAAAAAAAACAAAAAAAACAAAAAAAAAAAAAACAAAAACAAAAAAAAACCACAAAAAAAAAACAACAACAAACGAACAAAATAATATTTCCATATTCTATTAAGGAACCTAGACACGGTTTAAGCTCAAAATTTTCAAATTTTATTTTTCCATTTTTAATGTCTAGAAGAGTTAATATGGGCACTTTTAATGCTTTGTCAAAATTTGAAGGCCAATAATTCAGTTACGAGCACGATACAGAGTTTGATTATCTTTGCTATGTAAACAATGCTCGAGTCTTGTTATTGTTTACACATGTGTTTTACTGGTAAAAGTTTCAATAAAATGTTGCTTTCTTCTGCTTATAATATTACGTATGAACACATTCAAACAGTTTATCTTGTTTGCCACGGCTCACTCTGTCAAAAAAAAAAGATAATTTTTTTACCTTACATTATTTGTAAACAAATATAAGACTCAAGCTTTGTTTACTTAACAATTGATTTTAACCTTAAGCTTTGTATCTCTCTTGTAACTTGACTTCTAACATTCAAATTTTGGTCAATATTTCAAAATGCACAAAAACCTATGTACAAAAAAAAAAAAAAAAAAAATAAAAAAAAAATAAAAAAAATTAATAAAATTAAAACTTTGATCTCAAATCGTGTCTAGGTGATCTCTTGAAATTGAATCATGCATTGGTTGTTCTTAAAATACGTAGTTTCGGTTTCTTTTTTTAAATTTTCTATACGTCTGCTGCCTTTTGATGGGGAAAAAAGTAAATAGTTTTTGGTCTCGCAATTGACACCATACGCAGGGAGTTTCAACAAATTGAGTATATTTGGTTTCACTCTTTTTACATCACTAAAACTTTTTTACAGTCTGAAAAATATGTTAACGTAAAGGTATGCCTTTTATTTTTGTTTGAATTATCAAAACTTGTAACTATTCGGACGTTTCTGTAACAATTTGTCGAGTGTAATCGAGTATCATTTTAAATAGAGCACCGAATTAAACTTGAAATATATCTTAATTCAGACAATAGAAGTTCTATATGAAATTCACACTTCATCTGTTACAAGGCGAAACTCTTCGTCGAGGCCTCATACAAAAGAACTCTATTTGAAGTTTGAATCTAAGGCAGAACTATGTACAAAGCATAGCGTCTCAAAGCCGAGGAATGCAGTGTTTGCAGAGAAAGTACATTCCATTTAAATCTTAAATGTTAATACTTTATGCATGCATTTTGACGACTTTGATTAAACACTCAAGATAATTTCAATATAAATATAAGAGAGGAAAGAAACAGAAGTAACTACTTGAATTACAAAGAGTTAAACAAATGAGCATACTATTGACAAAACAACTAAAGAAATTGATATACTAAAGACTCAACTGTAAAAAATTAAACAATTTAAAAATATGTCAAAATATAATCATTGCCATCCCTTTAAATTTATTGTTCCTACACAATATTTAACTACCAGCGTGCCATTTTTAAGTATAACGTAGGGTAAACAGTTAATTAAATTAAGAACAACTTTGTAATCTTTTTGATGAATGTTTGCATATAAGAGTTCATTTTCATCTTAATTTACTTCTTGAGTTATGATATGATAACCATTTCAATATAATTTAGAAATGTATATTAAGTAGAATAAAAATGTCCAATTATAAAATGTTCTATATTTAGATTACAATATTATTAGTCTAAAAAGGCGGAAAATCAAATGTTGTAATGTATTAACTTGTATGAGAAGGATGCTATTAATGTAATCTAATATAACTGCTAGCTAGACATACACTGTATCTATTTCATATAATTATCATATCTTATTTGTAAAAAATGAAAAAAAGTCATAATTTGAATACAAATATTTACACATATTGTATTGAAATTAATAAAACTATTTTTTACTAATATGAAAGCAAACTGATTTATACATAAAATTCGATTTGGAAAAGTTCCATATCCCTTAAACATGAGATTGTGGAAACAACATTTTGAAATATGTTAAAACCAAAGTACAAAGGCTTGTACGATTATTTTCATCCATGCAGGAATTTTAAACTCATTTTTGATGTTTTAGTCAAAAAATAATTTGATCTCTTTTTATCTAAGCTATTCTGTATTTTACATCAGCGGTACACGTCCTGATTATTTAGTAATTGTTTTTTGTTCCTTTATTTGTTCTATTTAACTTTGTGATAATTTCCTGAACGGTAAATAAGAAAGTGTTGGAGTCGATAGTTAATCCATATATAATGTTAGTTGTTTACGATTTTCTTTGCTTTTTTGTCAACAGAAGTATTTATACTAGGTATTTGAATTATAAAGCTGTGTTATATGAAGACATAATACAACTGAAAATGTGTCAATTTTAGCTGGTGATCCTTTGATAATAAAGAGTTATGATTACAAGAATTAATGACAAGTTGTAGGTTTATCAACAATATAACTTTAACCTCTTCATTTGTTAGATTTAGGTAAGTAAAAAAAACTTGTATTTATCTTTTTTCTTAATGTTCAAATTTTATCATGAATAATTAGTGTAATAATAATCACTCTTACAATCTTAACTAGATGTTGTCATTAGACAGCAATACCCGAACCAAGTGTTTGCCCCTAAAAAACACTATTGTGTAACAGTTCTAGTCAAAAAGAGGGTCACATGCAATTTCTGGTAGTTTGTAAAAATTATGATTTTCATAAAGTATGAGATCCCATCGCATAATACAGATGAGCGGCCCTATATGTACAATCTGGGGTTAAATTGATTGCATGTGAATTTCAAATTTATTAATAGTCTTCACAAGTATGGTCTATATAATTATCACAAACAAACTTAAATTGTGCCCCTTCTCCCCTGGCGGTTGCCGGCGCTAGATTTGCGTTTGTGTGTCAACATCACCGTGTGCCGGATTTAGAGAAGGGGTTGGGGGACAGACCCCCCTTTGAAAAACTCATTTATATAGTAAATTTACCAAAAATAAACCTAGGACCCCCACCCTAACACACCTTTACAAACACAATTATTACTCTGACCCCACTTCCCATGGAAAACCTTCATCCGCGCATGTGCTGCTACTGCCCAGGAGATAAATAAACATCAGAATGTTTTGATTAAAACGAAAGCCTGAACCTATAGTTTCACCAAAGAA
Source organism: Magallana hongkongensis (assembly GCA_016163765.1). Taxonomy (NCBI): domain Eukaryota; kingdom Metazoa; phylum Mollusca; class Bivalvia; order Ostreida; family Ostreidae; genus Magallana; species Magallana hongkongensis. The sequence goes on from WFKH01011925.1 coordinate 78,531,599, forward strand.
AATTGTAAACAGTGCAAAATAAATGACACATCTGCAGGACTGCCAAGACAGAAGATATAATTATTTAAAGTGGTATGGGATGCATGTCAATATTAATATGAATAAAAGTACGCTTTAATCAAAATACTTTCACCATTTTAGAATTTTCAAATTTTACAATATTTGGCCAAAAAATAGTTTTTAACATTTTTGGAAACCAAACGTAAGAATTAGAAAAGGCCCAGCAGGATTCAAACTCTCTTCTTACAGACCCGTATTTAACGCTCTGACCCATTGTGCTACGCCGTTAGGTATCATTATTTTAGGGGACAATATTACATTTATACTTTATTGTTTATTTCGAGAGGGAGTATGTCACAATATGCAGGTGTCCCATACAACCCTTAAGCTGAAATTTGGGCTTTATATGGTTTGTTAACGAAAAAATTAGTGCAAAGGGTTTTAAAGAATAAAATTGTGAAAATACATGCAAGTTACAAATAAATGATATTTACCCAAAGTTACGTACGCAACACAGATCTACCAGGTTGTTTAGCGGGTACTAGTGTTACCTAGCCCTTTGGTTAGATGGGTTTCACGTGGTGTACATGTACATATGTGTTTTCGATATGCAGAATAGAAGTCAGTATCATGCATAAACGTTTCTTTTGTGGTGATAAGCTAAAGGAATTCATAGTGTGCTCTAATTGGATAATCATTATGATGTTGAACAATATAGGTAATTAAAATAAATGTAGTAGCACAATATTATGAGACACCAGCCGGAATACACAAGTATTACTTTCTCTTTCTAAATAAGTGATCTCCCTTTGCCAGCATACTGTTTCATCATCTTTAATATTTAAATAAGCTTATCATCGTTAACTTTCCCATTGCATTTGTATAGTTTCTTTTTGCAAAAGTTATTTTTTCATTTGTCAGACTTACACTATTAATCGAGTTAACCCCATATTGACCCTGTGACATTTTGCATTAAATTTGTGTATTAAATGTAAATAAGTGTAGAGATTTATCATGTTTATATGAGCTATAATATTGAGGTTGGTGTCTTTTTTTCCTAATGTATTATGATGCATAAAATGTGTAGACCATGACCCTATGAGATTGTTCTGACGATGAAACAGGAAAGTACCAAATATCTTGAAAACTATTGAGATCCCCTCCACTAAACCATATATGTTCTTGTTTCTAATGCCATTATGATGCATCAAGTGGTATAAAGTATTCGACCCTCAAGAGTTGTCTGTAAACCACCCCCCCCCCTCCTCTCAAATAGGAAATGATAATATATTTTGATAACTTTTGAGATCCCCATTCCTAAACCGCATTCATTCTTTCTCATTGCGCATTAAATGGTATATAGGTTATACCCCCCTAGATACACCCTGACTTTCCAAAAAGTATATTATCTTATTCATATGTAGTGTTTGACCCATGTGAGTAATTCCTAACCCAATGATGATCCTGCTTTGTTTAGAAGACTTTACAACTGCCCCGAATGCACATAACATTTTGTTTATCTTAAAGACTAAAAAGCAATTTCCATAATCTTTATGTACATCTAGAGAAGAATACCAATCAAGAAATGATTTTAAAGAAGAGACTCTGAATCTTTAGAACCAGATTTGATGGGGATGGAGGAAACCATTAAATTTTAACCATTTATTGTTAATAAGATTAATTTAAATATTAGTTACTGATCCCCAGGTAAAAAATAAGACTTCTGATCATATCTCAATAGATCATTTATCAATTATGCAAAGTGTAAATGTAAGTTTTTCCAAGAAAAAACCCCGTCATTTTATTAAGAGTTAAGGAAGGATAAACGTTAATTTTCTGCTACTATTTGACTACCATGATAAAATTTTAATTTTAAAGACCTGTTATTGCACATCTATAGGACATATTCTATCATATCCCAAGATATGATGATGTGTCTATTCACTAAATCATAAGAGGAGTTCTGAAATCAAGGTTTTTTAGGCGTGATGAACGTCAGTTTTCTGCTTCTATGTGACTCCCTGGATGAAAGAGGTATAGCGCCTTTTCCCCTTATTTCGCCTATATTGTGTCTGGACGGAAAGTACCTGTTACTAAATATAGCTTCAGGTACCTATCGCAATATGATATTTGAAACATTGATACTGCTTTTATAATGGTGTCGAAATCGCATATTAAGGGCGCTATACCTCTTTAAATTTTAAAAATCTTATTGCACATCTATAGGACAGCTCCTATAATTATATCGCAAGGAATGACGTAGCTACTGCATAAATTGTAAGAAGAGTTTTGGGAACCCAATTTTTTTGGGCCAAAAAAATATTTTTTGTCGCCACCAACCCCTGTGATGAAAAAAATTCTGAAACCTGATTACACATCAAAATGACACCCCAATCATATTCTTGTAGA
>WFKH01011925.1:78556526-78584045 GCA_016163765.1 Magallana hongkongensis
ATGCATATTCCTCAAATAATTCCATTGTAGTAGTTATCTAAAAAATAGATTAGATAATTAGGATATATTGTACCATGTTTAGATAATGTAGTCTACCTGTAGTTGTAAAACAGTAGTTAGGATGTGAAAATTTATTTGCTTCTCCTTTTCAAATTTGTAAAGGCGGTGTACAGACCTGATTTTTTTTATAATTGATAATAACTGCGGTAGTGCAGCAGGAAGCGCAATCTAATTAAAATTAAAAATTAGATTCGCTCACTTACGATCGCTACACTTAGTGTGACGATCGTACGTCAGCGGATCTAAGATCAAATTTTCAATAGATTGCAAGAAGCGTCGACAACCAGAGTTGTCCGTGTTTATTTCTTTTCTGATGTATATACGATAAATGTAAAAAGGAAATAACAGACACAATTTCGACAAAGAAAAATGGATGATGGTTCTCAAGATATTCTTTATTTCTCCACATTATTGGAGAGTATTGTGCTGTTTAACATGAAACTATTCGATTTCAATTTTTTTTTTACAGTCAATTATAAAATGATCCCACAATAAAGATACAAATTTTGATACACAAATCATAATTTTTTTGCACTTTTCAAAAGTAATGTGAACAAAACTGGTTTTCTCAATGCATCGTGATAGAGCCAAACATTGGATTTCTGTGTCTTGCAAATCAAAAGAAACATATTCGAATACATCTTAAATATTTAATAGATCCTCTAAAAGCTTGTCTCTTTCTTTCATAAATAATAAACAATTGAGCATAGCATGCACGTTCAAATTGTTTTCAATTCTTTTACAGCGAGTAAACATTTTTCAAACTGTTTTCATTGACAATAATGCAATAAACGATTAAAATATTTTCTCAGACCAGGCTTTTTTTTTTAAACAATTGCATATAAATAAATTGGCTTTAATTTGCAATGTATATTTCTATATACCGACATTCCAGGAGAGTTGTACAAAAACTCTTTCCATTTTATTTCCTCTTCAATAAAAACATTCTTGACTATTTGTTTTAAAAACATAGTTTTGTTGTAAACACTCTCTGCATATACATCAAAAGAACTTGACAAATTATGCTCATTTGCTGTCTTTTGAATAGTCTTAGAAACAATATTTTTATCTGGAACATCCTCGGAAGATAAAAACATAAAAAACTTTATTATGAACAGTGGTTTTGTCCGCTCTCATTAGTCTACCGAGAAATAGAAGGCTGCATTTGTCTATATATCCTTTCACTGACCACAGGCCGAGATTCGATGTACAGGATAGAGAAGGTGAGTATTTAGAAAGTCTTTGAACATTTCTTGAGAAATGACGTTGGGTATATTCCAGTTTGTACTGTTCCTTTTTCTTCAGATAAGTCTAAAGTTCACATGAATAAAGAGAGGAGGGACGAACAAATCTTTTCCAAAGTTTGGCCGATACAACTGGGTTGATTTGGGTATTAGTATCACCAACAGGATGAAGTGAATGAATTTTACTTCTTGCGTTTTTGCAAGCTCGTTCTACAAGTCTATCACTTTTCAGATTATATCTAGCCTGCATTAGACAGCCAGCATTAATAAAATCATTGCAATTCAGTATAACATTAAAAAAGAGTTTTACATCAAGTTTCAAAGAAATATGTGACTGTTTGTTGAAAACAATGCAATAGACGCACTTTAATTTGGATTGTAATGTAGTTTCCATTTGTAAGCATATAATTCTACAACATGTAACGATTCTTTGAGAGATCGAGGCGAGTTACTTTTTAAGGCTGTATCATCAGCAAGCAGAATCCCTGTATATAATATAGAATATATGCAAGCTGTCCATCTGTACACCGTTGGTAGATTTACATAGTTCATACAATAAGTTATTAATATATACAATAAACATAAATGCGCTTAGCACTTTACCTTGGCCAACACCTTGAGATATTTTAAAAAGTCCAGATATGACTCCAGCAAAAGATACAAACTATTTGCTCTCAAAGTACCAATTTTTTAAAAATTTTCCACAAGGGTATGGTCAATTCCAAGTTCATATAGCTTATACAAGAAACCATTGTGCCATATTCTATCAAAAGCCTTTTCGTTATCAAGAAATGTAAGGAAAACTGGTGAACCTCTACTATTATGATAACCAATAATTTCTTTTATATCATAACAAGCAGGGACAACACCATGATCAGTTCTAAAACCAAATTGTAATGGATGTGTGAAAAATCATTTTCAATATAAAACAGAATTACCCTCTCAAACAATTTACTTAGTGCTGATGTTATAGTTATACCTCTATAATTTGTAGGATTACCTTTATCTTAGTTTTTGCCTTTAAAAACTGATAAAACCTTACATGTGCCAACTTTGAACATTTGGGGAACATGTGCATGTCTAAGTATCGAATTAAACAAAATACATAATACATCAACAATTTTATCGCCACAAAAAATAATACGTTCGCTTGTGAGAAAATCTGGACATGGTGCTTTTCCCTTGGATAGTGATTTAATATGGTGTTGAATTTCCTCGCGTGATATTGAAATTTTGGAATCCAATGTTGAATTGAAATTAGGGTCAATGTCGTACACAAGCTGGTCAATTTGCTCTTTAAATGTCTTGCGAATTTAGTCAGGTCCTGATTTTCCTCTGCTAGATTTGAGTAATAGTCTTTCCACAATTTACACACGTCATGTGTGTTGTTTGCGGACTTGCCTTGATATGATAATGAACTAGGAAGTTTGATTGAGGATCGTTTCATGTTTTTCGATGCCGTCATCTAGAAAGTTCCTAGGTCCATTTCTGCTGCCTTGTCGATTCATCAAATACGGACTGATGCCATTGTTTTGCCGACTTTCGGTGTAATCTTCGAAAGTTTCGCTTTGCCTTCGTATAGTTTAAAAACGAGTGTACATCTCTTGATCTCGGTGACCCATCAGCTTTCCAGGATCGGCGGGCATTCCTCATATCGTAGTGAGCTTGATGCAGACCGCTGTCTTTCTAGTATGGTTTTAGGTAATGTCTAATCTTTCCGTTATGTGTTCGATAGAGAAGTATATACTGGATTGTTTGATGTGTGATCATCATTATCGATAGCTCTTAAAAAAGTCATAACGTAATGTAGTTTTATATGGCTGGTTACTTAAGTACCTATTTTTCATTTTTCTTCAAAGCGTATGTCTTTTGACTATTTAATTTATCTATAAGCATGATATATGCTTTTAAAAAACTTCATTGAGAGTTCTCTGTTCATTCTTTCTTACTTTTGGATATACTAATTCATATACATATTTGTCTATACATGTATATGGAACCAAAAATGCAACATATCGCTATTTGCATGTCAGGAATTTTTATTCCCTGGTCTAGAGACAAAAGGCACATTGTAGTTTTCTGAAAGAGACAGTAACGTTTCCTAATTCTTTAAAACAGTTGGAAAGAGTCTATGTTAAATCTGTTTTAGAATATTGTGTTGTTGGAGCTTTTTCAAATTTTGAACTTAGTAATTAATTCTAAAATAAACACCTTAAAAAAGTAAAATTTATGATGCGGCGATGTCACAAATATATTATAAACATTCATACCTGTTTATTTATTCAACTAAAATAATCAAAATTTTATTTCAAAATAAAATTTTGATTGGACAAATTTTGATATATCATTTTATAAAATACAAAGCCCAGAAGCGCGTGCATTGTGTGACATTACTTTTGAATCAACCTTTGCACTTATGTAACTGTTATGGCCCTTGGGCCTCTTAGGCTTGGTAATCGTAATTTAAATAAGCTTACCTTAGAACATTTGGAAATGAAAAATGACAATACTTCAAATAATCCCATTGTAGTTATCTAAAAAAATAAATTAGATAATTAGGATATATTGTACCATGTTCAGATGATGTAGTCTAGTTAAAACAGCATTTGCTTCTCCTTTTTAAATTCTTTAAGGCAGTGTACATGTACATACCTAAATTTGTATAATTGATAATAACTGCGGTAGTGCAGCAGAAAGCGCAATCTATTTAAAATTAGATCTTAGATCCGCTCACGTACGATCGCTTAATTTAGTGATCTTATTTTCATTAGATTGCAGTAAGCGTCGACAACCAGAGTTGTTCGTGCCGATTTCTTTTCTGATATGATAAATGTAAAAAGGAAATAAAAGCGACAATTTCGACAAATAAAATAGGATGATGGTTCTCCAAATTCATATATACATCCACAATGATCTATATTTACATTAAGTTTCCATGTTTCCATTGGTGATCGGCGATTTCTGAGCAACAAAAATATTATGTGCACAATTGTATGTTTTAGATTAAGAATTGTGTCATTAGAATTGTTAGGACGATCTGAAAAAGCTTTACAGGGTAGATATATATAAACGAGTCTAGTTAACGAATATATATATATATATATAGGCTTCTTGACTGTGGTAAGTGCGCTTCAGTCCCAGAACGGCGCGTGCGCTCCTGTTTATTGACAGCGCATACGCTATAATCGTCATTCAAACTGCGTGCGTAGACAACCGGGGGATAATTATTGAAATATTTTAATATTTAATGTTCAGCCAATTTTTTTCAATTATAAAAAGTATCAATGTTCGATAGTTACATAATGATATATTTGTTTTTGATATGTACAAATATTTAAACATCATCATATTTTACAAGTAAAGTTTCAAGTTCTTTTCATATTTTCAGTAGGCCTTTAAAGTTCAATCTTTACTGTGCTATTTTTAGAGCAGAAATTTTCAAATCCAAAAATAAATACGAAGTAAATTTAACTTCATCAACTTTCATTTATTTTAATATAAAGAAACATTAAAATAATTAAACAGTATCTTTTTTCTTCTTTTTTTTTTGTGGTTTAGAAACAGTCATTTTGATCAAACGTATTCCGTATCCATTTGTTAATATCTATTTTCGGTTTTTTCTTGTATTTTGTTAATTATTAATGACTAATTTAACCACCTTAGAAATAGATCAAATTAACATAAATTTTAATATGTTATACATATTGAAAAATTATGCAATATGCATACTGAAAAACAGTAGAAACATTACCTTCTTTGGGTTTGTTACGGTCACGGCTAAAATTGGTTCAGGAATGTACGTACGTCCCTGGTTTGTCTGCACTTGATTTTTAAAGCTCACTAGTCTTAAATTAAAGAAGAGAGAGAGGGGGGGTGGTTGTGTATGCAAAAAATACTATGCATTTCGTTAGCTCATGGTCCCAGTTTGATTTTTTAGTGTGAAATTTTAGATTACAATTTTATTTTAAATTCTAAGATGATAATAAAAATGGTTTACATTTAAACTTATGTCTTTGCAATGATTTTTCTCTGTAAAGTGCAGTTAAGCAACAAAATAATATTCATCTCAACTAAGAATTGAGACTGATTAGAGATATGTGATTCGAGTTAAACATAAGCAGGATTTCAAATTGAAACTAAGCGAAACTTTAAAGGTTTTTCACAAGACTATCTCCCAAGGGTGGAAAAAAGTGATTGTGGTGTGGGATTTTTAAAAATTATCTTCTTAATACTTCTCAGATTTAGATAAATTCCCACGAAATTTCTGATTTATTTGCATTTAAACCTGTTTCTGCTAAAAATTCAGGGTACATTGCCTTTTTTGTACAGTTACAATGTTTTGAATATTTCTTATTATAGCATGCAGAATGAACTTGAAAGCTTATAAATAATGTTATATTATATATTTTCCACTATATATTAAGTCAGAAAAGTATTTTATCAAATGAAATATAGTCCTAAAATTGCGGAGATAGAAAAAATGGAAAGTAGTGGAGTATAAGTCTCGTCAGACCGTAAGACTGTTACTAAGCTTCCTCATAGATGATTGATAAAGGTCAGAAAAAAACCTTTAATAGAAAATTAAAAAATCATTTATTGCTGAGAAAAAAATCATTTGGAGTCATTGACAACGATCAGTATACATTATACATTATACACAGAAATACGTAGATAAAATCGAATTAATATAAAGTTGTTTAATTATCACGTTAAGCTAATTATACGTTGGATATCACACATTTAAGAAATTTTTAATATTACAATTATTCTTACGTAACGTGATTTTAAAATTGAACACAACGTACGTACAGTGTACATATAGCTCTTACACACATATCATTAAGGCTCAGGGATAGAGAAGTAAGAACTTGTTGGATAAAAATATTAAAAGTTATATTTACGGGGGGGTTTTTCTTTTGAATACAAATATATAGGAAATAGAAAACATCTTAAATGGAAATAATTTGACTTATTTACATAACAAAAAATAGTTTTCATAGGTTTTGAATAATTTGGTGGAATTATTTTTTACCCAGAAAGGAAAGCCAAACATTTCCCAAAATCTAAATTACTAATTCGAAAGCTGTCAAAGGTATAGAAAGCTTGAGAGATTTGTTTGACATAATTTAATTTCCATTAAAGGTATATAATTATGCCGTTTGAAATGAAAATTTTAAAAGAAAGAAATGTTTGCGTTTTTCAATTAAACTACAAAAGTTATATACTTTCTGCAAATTATACAGTTTAAATCAAACGCATTTAAAAGTGTTAAATATAAATTCTAAATAATTTATTTACTGACCGGGCCGGTCAATAAACGCCCAACTTTGAAATATTCATAAGCACGTGATGTGACAAGCTAATTTTAGAACGTACACAAGATGTCAACGCGAAAACGTGGTCGGTCCGTTGGCAGTGGAATTACGCGTTCGGAGAGAAAAGAAAGAAAAACAGTTTGACCGAGAACATTATAAAATGAGAGTCTATATTGGATACCACTTTGAGCGGTGGACACGTGTTAGAAACTTCATGTTTAACTATGAGATTGTCGGCTTTTTGCTATAGACAAGTGGGTCACACAGCGGTGTGTTTTCTTTGTTTAAAAGGATATTTACTCATAAAGGAAAAGAAGCTTATGTCTATGGTACGATATTCAGTGTCTGACTATGATAAAACTTGTATAGCTATCAATCGATTGCTTAAAATCTATAAATTGTATATGTTTTGAGTCGAGGGCCCTCAGAAGGGATAATTTTGACGTTCTATTTTATAATTATATATGTTGTCAAATATATGAAAATAATGGTCAGTTGCAAAAGAGTTCTTTCATCGATTGACATCGACAACGATACGCAACTTTCCTTATGAAATACAGATGACAATATCTGATATTTTTTCTGTTAAAAGCACACATGACAAACCTGTTTATATGAATTCAAACAACTGTAAATAAACCTGTCGTACTACCTCGTTCTGCAAGCTGCTTTTCTGAATTACTATTCCCGCGCACATGCGCAAATCCACCTCAAACGTTAATCAATCATGAATATGCAATAGGTAAATCGCCGTTATTCATTTTTAAATTTATGGCTAGTACCTTGTTCATATTTATCAAAAAATTGCAAAATTTTTTAGAAACTTTTTCATACATCTAGTCATGCTGACAAAATTTGGGTCTGGTTTTCAACATCGGAAAAATGCCGTTAAAACGGCATTTATTCCTTTAAATAGTATGCGCCACCCATTATATCTCTCATAAAAGCAAACGTTTCACCATGAATTTTTTATTCAGTGTGTTCCGTCTGCGCCCTCTCTCTCTCTCTCTCTCTCTCTCTCTCTCTCTCTCTCTCTCTGTTCGTTTAGATTAATTGCAGGTGTTTTAAATTTCAATTTCAATACATATTCTCACTAAAACACAAAACATTACTTACATTAAAAATAAGTTGTAAGTTCAAAATGACCTTTTTAGAAACCCAGGGTCATCCATAAAGGCAAGACAGATTGTTTAATTGATGTTACACGTGCATGAAAATCAGGTTCGGACCTTTTTACCTTCTTTCTGAAACAAAATGTATCAAATAATATTCACATTTTCTAGCGTCTTTGTCTGTGATAGTACTATGAATCAAATTTATAACGTATAAAGCCCAATTCAGCTAATTACTTAGTGACCCAAATGCCGTATTGTGGGGCACAATCGGGGTTTGCATAATCATACGGAATGAAATAACGTACAAGTGTCAATAATTTTATATTAAACTCAACAATTGCTGAAAATTATATAAATATAAGTAATAGGGAGTCATTCTTTGAATATGAAAATGTAATCCAATACGATTAGTCATGATCAAATCTATCATAAAGCTTTTCAGGCTTGATCGGATTTGATTACCTCATAATACTAAATAATTACTTAATTCAAATGACCTCGCAATTGTACAAAAAATCGAGTTCAAACCAAGTTGAAATAAATCATTTTTAAAAATATTTGGATCACTGTATAATTTAACTTATCAGACTATCATATGTATTAATATAAATGTGTGCGTATACGTTTTAACAATGTGCCCTTTTTTACTGTCCTTACAATCAAACAGATGCTATTTTGCAGGGAAAATCGCTTTCTGTATTATAACTGAAAACAACGTACAAAGGTATTTCTTGTTTTGAAGTGATGTAATATCCAAATTCCAAACAAGGTTATTTTATACAGGTACATGATGCTCAAAATATATATTGTAATAAGTTTGACATTTCAACTACGCTCTTATAGCATGAATTCATCAAATCTAATATTGTTGAGCTCTTTAAAACGTGCAGTATTTAAATATAAACACCCAACTAGATATAACAGCTGACAAACGTTCTTTTAAAAGTTAAATTAGTTCTGTCGGAGCCGGTGTCTGCACCAAAAGCTTTTCTTACTAACGTTTGTCCAACTTCCGATGGTCTGTCTATCTGTTTGTCTGTAAACTTCTTAAATAAAAAAAAAACTTTTAAGAACTACATTGATGCAGTGTGTAAATTACCTTTATGTAATCATCCTTATCTAATTTAAGTTCCTAATTGTTTTTATAGTGTTCAGTGAACCGAAATTGGGATCCTGGAAGAGATGGAAAGTACAACAAATGACCTACAAATATTTCCATGATTAACAATTCTACAATATGTTTAACTTACTATTAGGGATGGCAATCGATTGAAGAATTGCTAATCGGTTAATCGCAATTCGTTTCGACCGATTGACCGGTTACTCGTATCAATATACAAATTTATGTTATATTTTTTTTAAACTGCTATAAATACCACGAAAACCACGTAAGGAAGATTCTGTTTAAAGTATGATTAAATCATAACTTTTTAATAAAATACATTCATCATAAAAAACAAAACAAAATAAATGAACGAGAAAACATGCATATGTCATATTTTCGTAGCCAGTTAAACTTATGAAATAAAATGCGATCAACAAAGGTCGATTACAAATTTTATCTTGCAAGCTCTAGGTGCTTCGTTTGAAGTGATCATCTTTTCCCGATCGCAATAACACGTATGTGTCCAATATGAACAAATGCACTAGCTTTTCAAATAAGATTTTCAACCAAAAAACATAATAAAAAAATAATAAAGGATAGATATCATAATCTGCTTCTTGCATCGTTTTTACTTTCTATCACAAGTCCACTTAAAGCTAAACACGCCTCTTGAATAGGCACTGTCCGCCATATTTTGTTTTCATCACCGCTATCCCTACAATCCCTATATAAGCCGCAGACCTTTTAAATGTTTAAAGTATTTCGCTATAGAGGTCTCACCTGTGCGGACGTACATCATACGTGGAAGGCTGTCGCGATAAAATTTTCAAATTTTACTCACTTTTTTTAAGCCAGGAAAATACTAATATCCAGTAAATAGGTCAATGCATTGTTTACAAACAGAATATTCACATTCAATAAGAAATAAATGCATAAAATCCAAAAATAACGATAGGAATACTACACGTCCGCCACAAGCTTTATGTGTGCAGTCGGGTGTAATGAAATCAAAGGGTTTATATACCTGTGTGACGGTACCTATTGACGAGCAGGGAGGCTGGATGGCAACAAAATAACCATCCGATGTCCTTGAGTTATAAAATGTGATTTGTTTAGCTATAAACTAAAGAGTCTTGCAATGGCCACGACCATCAAACATTAAAGTTTTTCCTTTTTTTCTCTCCAATCTGTTTGAACTTTTTCCGATCATAACACCTGCCCAAACTTTTACATCTTTTTCAAAACTTTGCAGTATGAATTATTTTCTAGCAACACTTTTCCGCCGTCTCTGAGTTCCTTGTCTTTGTTTCTGCTCTCAAGTGGGTGTTTTTGCCAGTGACTCGGGTCCTTTAAAACACCGGACCTTCTTTATCAATAGATAACCCTCGATAACGCAATCTCACTTCAAACGACCGGTCTGGATCTAGGTAAGTTAATCACCTACACTTTATGGCCTGCATCTGTACAGGGACAGTAAAGACAACACTTTGGTATCGTGTAACGGTTACTTGCTGCGAAATGGGTATCTGGAAGGGTTATCTGCTTCTTAGTCAGCAGACATGTCTTGAAGGCCTTATATACCCTGTTCTTCCTTGGATGCCGGTCGATTTATTTTTCAAATGCCAAAAAGACTTTCTGTAATGCATATAGACACATACCAAGGAACGTTGAAGTGTTAATAATGTTTTAATGTTTACTCGAATTTCGAAAGTTCATTGCGGAGTTTTCATTTCAATTAGACCAAAAATATATGTAGATTGACTTGCACGACTAATTCTTTTGTTATTTCTTTGTCTATGTATCTTTGGCTTTCACGGCGGCACACGATCAAGGCTATTCTTTCTTTAATTGTCAAGGTTTTTAAATGGGTAATGAGTACTTCTTGGGATATCATTTCTACCAAAATATTTACTATATCTCGTCATGGGTTTTGTTGAATCCATTGGTACTTGCAAATGACGCAGATTGGAAACAATGGTTTTTATTGTATAATTACCTTCGCTTAAACAAAAAACACTTCAAAAATAAATAAAAGAGACTTTAAAAAATTACCTGGAAAAATATTTGCTTTTGAAATAATTTGCAAATCAGTGGCAATGACAAATTAGTGACATGGGTTCGAAAGCAAGTACATTGGCTGTTGTCGTAAATGTTTTATAAGAAATAAAAAAAAATGCTGACGGCAAATTTTTCCTTTATTTAAGAAGTATAATTACATTCTATATGTAATCATCCCTATAAAGTTGGACTTTTCATCTGAATGTTAGTAGATGTCACGTAAAATGATTGACAACTACGTATTCAAAACCAATCCTTCATAACTAGTTTTCACTATTTGACAGAACAATTTGCACTATTAGAAATATTACATAATTTTTTTCAACCATTTTCATAAAAAATGTACTTTCTTGTTTTTAGTACTATCAAAGTGATTTAGAAGAGATATAAATTTTAACCTTTTTCATTTGTATTTGACCGGTCCAATTTTTTTTACACTTTATTATGGAGTCATTTAGAGTTGACTGAGTTTCAATCCAACCTATGAAGGATCAAAATATTAATGGTGCATAGAAGCTTGGCATCTTTGCAGAACAAATAAATTCATAAACAATTATACCTGTGAATAATTGTTCCAATATCTTATTATGCATTACTTAATTGTTAAAGGTAATTCGCACTGAAAATGAATGAAAAGTCCCATATGTGAACAGTTAATTTTGATAGTATTTGAAAAAAAATTCCTCAAAAGTTCGTACATGTACTGTGGTATATGTTTACGAAGATAGTATTTTGTACATTTAAAATAATGACAGTGTAATCTCTGGGGATGATTTATAACCAGCCAATTGCAATGTACCGCATTAAAATGTACAAAGAAACTATTTGAATAAACTTTTAACAATAACAAGGCACACTAATTCATTACCTTTATCAAAGAAAACAACAAATCCAGACAATTAAGAAAAATACATATGTAATAAAATAACAGTACGTTTTTTTATCATTATAAAAACATAACACTAAAACCATTAAGTAAAATTATTAAAAACAGTATCATGCTTCAAGTTGCAATGTATGTATTTCAACTACTGTTAGGGAGGCTAGGTGATCAACAAATTAACCATCAGATCTGCCTTGAACATTGACATATAATTTTTGCATGTATGGCTAAAACCTAACATTTTGTTAAGAATAAAATCCATATACTTTAGCTGTAAGATTTGCTAATTCTACTTTGTCTTTATACAGAGCTCTTTTTCTTAAAAAAGATTAAAATGGTCTTTAAATGTCAATGACTATCGAGCCCTCTTAAATAAAAGCAAGTTCTTGACTTGTTTTGATTGCTGAACTGGACTCGATATTAGCTTTAAAACATCTCAACTAGTATCAAAAATGTGTCCAGATTCTACCAGCAAACATCATTCGTACTTCACACATTTTTATTGCATATTATGATACACTGTGGTAACTGTATGTTACACCGAGAGCTGATAGGTGAATATCTAAAGACCATTACAGAAATACATATAATAAAATTTTATAAAAATTTTATTGCATAGTTTTTATCGTTAAGGGCGAAAACAGTATATATAAAGTTTTCTATAAGAATGTAATATATTATAAACATACGCCAAATTTTAATCTGAATGTGGTATATATCATTTTTGAAATACTACTTATTTTGTTGATTATTCCGAGACAATCCGATTTTGAAGAATAAATGCTTACTAACTTTTAACTCATAAAGGTAAAACTGTAAACTGCAAGTACATAGAAAGGAATAAACATCACTATAGAGTTTCAAACATTAATACTGCAACAACGTTTGCAAGTCGAAATCAAAAAGGAAACCTAAAATTTCTTCAAAAAATCCCTGTAGTTTGGTATTTAAGAAACCATATATCTTAAAACCAAGACGCACATGAACATTCAAAATTCGAAGGGAAATTTTGTAAGAAACATTCGTATAACCCTTGGTGTCTTGGCGTGTCAAAGATCTTTATAAAATTGTTTTCCACAGACTCAATTTTCAAAGACTTCAGATGACTTAGTAATTCTTCCCAAAGGTAGTCTTGATGACCTCTTCGAGCTTGGCAGCTATTGATTTCGATATAGAGTCTATAAGGAAGAAGTTTCTCCTTTTTCAAATCGCAGCGCAGATCCTTTATATCAACTTCGTATCTCATACGGCATATGGGACATATTGGATTGCTTGCAATAGCCAATACTTGAGTCATTCGTAAGTCTTCATACGATGATTGCAATGAAGAAGCGATATGTTCAAAAGAGCATCTTCTTAACATATCAACGATTCGAATAAAATTTCCATCATCCGCTACTTCTAAAATTTCGGCAAAAAGATGTGCCTGATCAGATCTATTCCTCAGCTTCATGGTTTTTGCTTCCTCCTCAGAAAGATACGCATTATTCTGCAGCTCGTCTACAAGGTTGGACTCAGATACCATAAGATCTGATTCTATTAACTTAATATTCTGTCGGACAGATTCACTCACTGCACTATTGTTGTTGGTCTTTTCTGAAAAACATATTTTAAATGTTGAATTATAAAACAGTTATGGTCTAATGCGTCCTCCGAGAGGACGAGTAAGTGTTATGTACCACATATTTACAAGCTTTTCTGACAATAGACTTAGGAATTGTCAAAATAGCTTGATTTAAAAACATACATTTGTAGGGAGTTGTTTCAAAAGATATAATTTTTTAAAATTGTATATTATTGAAATTTTTTGAAAAAACCGCCAAACTAACACGTTTTTTCCCTTAATTTTTTTTTACATGTTTCTGCCCTTGGAGATTTCTTGTACTTTTGAATATATGAAGACTTTTGTACAAAATAACCAAATGATGATATTTAAAAAGTTGACTTCCTGGTTTGGTCTAGTAATAATATCAAAGTTGAGTTTTACAATGCCCCATTTCCTCTTAATTTTGGCATATTGCGGTGTAAATATAGTGGTGTAAAAAAATTAATAAAAAAAATAAAAGTGTGTTCATACCAATTTGATCAATCTACCTACCTTGGCAGGTGATATCTTCAATGTATATAGATACATATATACGCACATTTTGCTGAAAGCATCCAATACTTATAAGAAATTTTACGAGCATGACCTGTAACAAATTTGTAAAGCCTAATATATTAAACAATGAATGTGTCCACAAGATAGTTTTAGCTTACTTCATATCTACAGATTACTGTGACACGAAACGTAAAATAATCAACGCCTATATTAAATCGACTATTTCAACTCTTGTTTTGCGTTTATTTGAAACGTATCTGTGGGTTTTTTTAATGTTGCTTGCTGCTTTTATTTGTTTTTTATTTTATGAAAGCTGTTCAATATTTACCTCAATCTGGCTTTAGCTTTTTCATGGCTAGATTCTACTTAACACATGGGATATTAATTAGTAATATGGGGATAAACGCAAATTCGTAAGTATTTGTTAAAACATTCTCAAAACCATCCAATTTTCTATGTCAACTCTCTTGTTTAGCTGTTGTTAAAAGAAATTGACGTTACCAAAAATTTTTTGATGCTTATTGTGGTGGGTTTTTCTGTTGTTTTTTTATGATAACTGTTTTCTCATACACTCTACTATCGTCAAATAATCGGCGTTCAGGTCGTGAATGTATTGTCCATATGTCAATTCGGCTCATTCCTATTACTTAAAAATTTTGTGTGATATTTTGTTTGTAAAGACCAACGGCTACTTTGACAACGCACACAGCAATAAGAGAAGTTAATTTTGATACATTTGACTTCTATCAATCTGGAAACTTCTCGAAAATTTTAATCGTATATAGAATAGTTTTATGCAGACACGATAACTCATAAACAAAATTTGTTCATTGTCTCAAAATAATATATAGGTTTACTACCAATCTGTCGTGATATTAAATATATGAAATTAATAAAGCGCTAGTGTACGCATATTTATTTGCACCTTTTAAACCAAAATTGTCAGATCAAAAGAACGTGTATCTGCCTGATGTGTGTGTATATATATATATATATATATATATATATATATATATATACACACACAGTCAACCCGCGTTTCTGGGCACACCGTTCTGAAAAGTTCTTTCCATCAAAACTAAAATGACATCAAAATATTCCGCTTTATTTATTAACATTTCTGTATTCACCAAAGATGTCCGATCCAAGGTACATGCCCGCGATGCATGATGAACCCATTCTACACTTATTGTCATGACGTTAATAAGTCAACCTGCGTTCGTTCTTGATTACTCCCTTCTGCAAAATTTAATCCCATTCTCACACCAGATTCATGCTTCGAAAGCGCATCAGTTTTATCCTTCAAAACTGAAATCGCGCATTGAAGAAACGAATTGCCTATTTCATGTATTCAACATTTGTCAAATCTTAATTCTATGTATATTCTCAGTAAGTATCCAGAAAACATATTCACTTTTCACGTAATCATTTAATATTATTCATTTTAAGTATACATTTTGATGCAAAGTTCCACTGACTTGAATCCGCCAAAGTGTGTCCACCTACTTAATTTCAGTTTTGCTGTTTCGGGCGGGTTCATCGAAAATGAAATAGGTCTTTTCATTAATTTTGACAATAATAATAATTACTTAAAAGGTAAAATTTAATTATAGTTTACGGACAACATATCACACGTGTTGAAATCCAAAGGTGTAAGCACTTCCTCAGGTGTAAGTATTTATTTTGAGTTTATTGGCAAAATGTCTAAGATTATAAGTATAGCTACATTTAAATAAAGAATTCGATCAGAATGAGATTGGTTTGTAGAACATTTCATTTCCTTCTATTAAATATTGCAGGAACTGCAACGATTTAAAATATTCAACACGCAGAATGATGCTGAGCTGCGAGCATTGTCCAGTAGCTAGGCTAATATAATTATCATAAAAGTTTAATCGAAAAACATACATTTTCTTCATTATGAATAATATCCAAAGACGTGTATTCATACAACATTGTACTTTAATTAGTGAGAAGTAAATTTGAATATCTTTTATGACAAACATAAATAAATCATTAAATATTCTAAGACGTTTTCTTCAAACTGCTTGCAAACGTATATATGTATACAGGATTGAGTTTATGAAACACATCATTTTAATGAACTGAACAAAAAGTAATTAGAGAAAATTGAGCTTGTAAAGATTAACTTACCACGATAAAAATCTGAAGCTTACAAAAAAAAAAGAAAGAATTATTTGTTTTGTTTTTTAAGGTGGTATGTTACACCTACATATTGTAAAGTATTTCCTTTCGAAATATGCAATAAATTCAATTTTAAAAACGTTTTACTTCCCAAAATTTTTACCCAAAAGTGTAGCTCAATGGGTACGACCATAACTACGATTTTGTAAGTCACGATTTTGAATCCCCTTGGGGCTTTATAAATTGTACAGATTAAAAAAAAAATTAAAACATATTTTTGGTCAAATATTGTTAAATTTGAAAATTGAAAAACCGCTTCAAGTATTTTGATTATTATCCACTTAAATCAACATATATATTGATAGGTGTTCCATACCATCTTAATTTATAACGTTGTACGAAAAGATGAGAATTAAATGTTACATAGTAAATAGCAGCACAAGTTCAAAGAAATTGACAAGATTTAATTATACATGTAACATTAATTGTACAAAATTGAGTCAAAGGTAATTTTAACTACTCTAATTGTAACAAACATTACTGCTTGCTGAAGTTAAATCATTGAAAATTTCACTGAAAAGTTAAGCTACTATACGTGCTTTTTGGACTGAGTTTGAGAAACATATTTTCAAAAACCAAGAACTGCACAATGAAAGTAGGAAGAGAAAAAATTGGTTTTTAAGATCAACTTACCAGTGTGTGAAACTAAAGAAACAAACAAATTATGAAATATATAGTTTCTGATACATTTTATTTTCAATTTTAAGAAATATTTGGATGGATTAAAATTACATTTTTAATTGCAACACAGAAAACATTGGTTATTTTCTCAAATTCTGGGGATAGCAACAAATTTTGACTAGTGTTTAACTATATTTTATCTAGTTTATAATGGTGAACATTATATACTCAGTAGGTTTTTAACACCAGAAAATAGTTATTTGATAGTTTCTCAAAAACCCTTTTGTGATTGTTCTTAATAAATCAAAATTATTATATAAAATTCTAAGGAAAGCAATTTAACCGTGGTAAGAAATAAATAAAATTATCCAGTCTGACAACTTTACCTGTATCTATAACAAGTGACTAAAGTGAGTTGTATTTAATACCAATATAAAATGCAATTTTAAAAGTTGGTTGTTTTCACAGTTGACATGTCTTTTGATTCATTCGGTTTCTGTATCTGTTTTTTGTAAGAAATTTAAAGAAAATTATTATGGTTCAGGTAATCTCTCATTAAAGACACGCATTTTTGGGAAATTTCCGGTATGTTATGTGCTTATCATTCTCTGAGTGTGTAATTTTTCTTTCGCATGTATTTGTGTAGATATGTTTGTTTTGGGGTTTTTTTTTTTTTGCTTTTGCGTGTTTTAAGGCTCGTCTGTTGATATCTCTAAAAAAAAAATCTTTAAATCTTTATCTATTGCCAATTTTTGTTGTTAACAATCGTCGTGAAGGTATTTTCAGTGAGCAGCCAGAGGGCATATCGACGAGTTAATTAAAAGCGAGATACAGAGCTAAGAATTCATGCCATGTTATTGTTTAAATTTGAGTGCCGAATAAGTTTGAGTGACAAGCACTAAAAACAGTTTATATGTAAGCTGCAATTGTGAGCTTTATATTTCTATCTGAATTTTAAATTTTGGTTGATCATTAGAGATAGCATAGTAAATCATTGTAAACATTGAAATTGGAACAAAAGTTTCAGCTCAGGTCGAGACAATTCCCTTTTAATGTGTTATGTATTTACAAAACCATTTATAAAGAAGTGAAATCTTCACGTATAAAATTGATATTACCGTGACTATGATTAGTTGTCTTTTGGTCATCGTTGCCTAAAAAAAATTAAAATGTTATCTCTTAAATCTACATGCATGAAATATATTTGCATTGTTAAAGATAACTTAAAGATAACTTAAAGATAAGGTATTCTTTATTTCGTCCCAATTAAATGATAGTGTTGCACTAGCAAACTATAAAGTCATGTGATAATTGAACTGAAACAACTCTTTATAAATCAATAATGTATTACCTTAATAAATGATAAATTCATTTTAAGGCTAATATCTTACCAATGCTATTAATTGTTGACGAAATTCCGGATTTGTTGCACAGGATTGTAAGTCTACATGGAAAATATATATCATATAAAGTATTTAATGTTAATGGTATCATACAGAACACATCTTGAGAATCAGAAAACAATATTTGATGTCTTAAAGGATATAAGTTGAAAAAAAAAATTAAAAAAATGAAATATACTTTATTTAGGTAGTCTTTTTTTCAAAAGATTTAAATTCTATTTTAAGAGCCTACTCATAGATAAATACCTGATTCTATTTTTATACTGCTTAACAAACTTTCCATTTCTGTACTGAAATCCTGAGAATAGGGAGTGATACTACTAATTCTGTTGTCTTGATATCAGATGAAGATGGCAAATTAGCTGCAATACCACCCAAAACAGTTTTAGAGTTTGACGTACAAAGTTTGGCCAACCTATATCGTTATCGACTATAACAATAAGCAAAAACCTTCAAAAATAGGTCAGATAAGCTCACATTTCAAAATATTTATAAATATTAGTTAATTAAATCAATATGTCAAATTTATGTATCTTTCTGATCTTATCCTTTAAATTTTCCTTTTGTACCTATCAGTAGAAAACATTTAAAGTAAATAACCTGAATCACGGTTGCTCTCTACCGATGATATGGCAATGGTCTAGTAGTTACGCTGTAGCCTTGACCTTGCAAAATCTAAACATGATTTTTTAAAAGAAAAAAAAACATTATAAAATTAAGAAAAGATCGACTTGTTGTGAATTGTTCCTTTGAAAAACATTAATTTTTCCATATTATTATGAAGAAACTCACCCAATGATATGAATATTCAACCAAAATCGATTTATTTCTATTAACAACTGCCTACGATATTATAGGTGCAATAAAAGTAAAAAAAAAAAACGAAAACACTTTTGTTTTATGACAAAAATTTGTGTCGAGACGCAGTCATGAATATTACTATTAAAACATGCGTGGAACTAGAGGAGTCGGGGGTATAGTGGTCTGGTATAGTCAACGATAATAGGCATAGGTGCCCTCCACATTCTTAGAAGCAAAAGCCCACCTTTGAAAAAAAAATCTGTGCATGAACTAGCTATTATTTATTTATTATTCCTTTACCTTTTTTCTTGCAGTTACAAACACACGTGTGAGTTTCATAACATGTACATGTATGCTTTATAATTCTTTTTAAAAATACCAAATGTCATCATTATGAATAAAGGTCTGAATGCATTCAAGATAAAATGATTGAAACTTATAACGAAGATATTGTTCAGGTGAATATGGTAAAGTATTCAGAATACATATTCATTAAATTGTGTAGGCCGCTGTGCCAGCTTTCTTGGATTACTTACTCACTAAGTCCTCTCCATATTGGTTGGTACATGAGGTCGTTACCAGAGATCTCCTTGCTGGTCTGCCTGTTTCCATCTCTGGACCTGTCCCCATGTCAAGTTGTTCTCCTTCATTATTTTTCAAATGATCATTTCCAGGTTTCTTTTGGTTTTCCTCTTTCTCTTTCCAGCTGATGTGGATGGAAGTTGGGTACATTCTACGCACAAGTCAAATTCATTGCCATTTTCTTTTACTTATAGCCTAGGATAGAGGGATCTTGTTGGTTCTGATATATTGCTCTTCATTGGAAATGTTGCTTCACCAGGATATGTTCAGTAATATGCGAACTCATCGGACTTGGAAGGTGTCTATCTTGTTTGACATGGCTTTCGTCACTTTCCAAGATTCAGCACCATATAGGAGGATCCCAAGCATTGCTCTTTAAGATCCTGATTTTGGTGTTTGTGCTTATCTTTGCCAATCTCCAAATGTTTCACAGGGCAGCGTATGCTCCTGTGGCTTTATGAATTTGAGCAAGGAGATCAGCCATTGAGTCCCCATCTGTAGAGATTTTGCTTCCTGGACAAAAAGAAATCTGGGACCTTTTAAATATTTGTACTGCTTAGCGTGATGAGTTCTTCAGATTTTGTGTTGATCTTCATTTCCTTGGTTTTGGTGTTGTTGATTTTCATGCAAATCTTTTCTACTGTGATTGCTGGTTGGTTTTTTCTCTTGTATGTCACGATGGCTGTGTGATAGCCGTGCTATATCATCAGGAAAATCTTGATCTTCAAGCGTTTTTGACATGGCCCAACTGGTTCCTGTTCGTTTGTTTTATATGGTATCTTCTAATCAAAATAAACCTACATGCTGAATTCTTTGAATACTTTTAGCTCTTTTTGTTTAAAAAGTTGCATTGTAATGTAAGGTGAATCAACACACATCAATAGGTGAACGAAACCGAATTGGATCATTTTGTTAACATTTCCCCTACGAATGTACCTTGAATATATTTTGTTTACTTTGACAAAAATAAAAATGAGAAAGATTCTACGGTGTAATTTGTTGAAAGTTTAAAGTTTTCTAGAATAACATGTTTGTTTTAAAATAATTTAATACTTTTAGGCCAAACTAAAATTTAGACGAAGCAGCTTTTGTTTTGCTTCTCTTCCATGTTTCGCAGGGCAGTTAATAGATTTGCGTCTCTTTGGTCTTTACGTTTGCCTTCGCAAACGCAGTAGGTACAACCTCACCTGGTATAACATATTTAGATATATGATTTGCAGGCAAAACATACGTTTTCGTGGTTTCTTCCTCTGAATTGATATCGGATTCAGAGAAAAAAGGGTGAACTGAAAATACTTCACGAAGTTTTTTGGACTTTACTGTGATGTAAGAGGGCCTAATTCCGAGTCCACGTGTTTTGCTGGGCTCCCCCTTATCGGAAAGTCAGCTGCATCCATTTGTGGCCTGTGCCTATTTTCCTTGTCTCTGATCCTTTTCCTTGCCTGACGAGGTTTTCCTGGAGATCGACGTGTGGTGTGAGACGCTCTCTCTCTTTTTTCCGGAAAACTGGACTATAAAGTTAAATTTTTTTTTTAAATGAATAATGTATAAATTGAAATTTGTTTAAGTTAACGACTTTATGAATGATAGGTCCATTTACAGGCAGGGCAGATTGATTGGATTTATTTCTGCTTTTAGTGCAGATAACATAATTTTCTCCATCCTCACTACTGCTAGAGCTAACAGCTTCTCGATACCAATCCTCTTCTAGCCCATATCGAGAAGACGTTGTACTCTCCTTGCTAGATGTGGACTCTAGTGACATAGCTTGCTTTTCCAAGTGTTTTTACAGTCGTAATGTAATATTGAATGCTGAAAAAAATTAAACATTCTAATATGGGTTGGTGTGTTAAATATCTATTTTCACTTATTTATCACTATGATATGAAAAGCAGTAGTAATTTTAATTTTTAAAGAAATATCTCTAATTTTTTAACTAGTGTAAAATATGATGAAGGGTACATGTAAAATTGCTATGTCTATAGTAATTGAATTGTATGAAATAGTGTAAAAACATTAAATAGAGTCTTTGATGCATTTATTTTGAGAAATTGATATGCAAGAGAATAAATATTAAGAATGTAGTTATTCATCTTCCCAAGTCAAGTGTTTCTGATCTTCTCCTCTCTACATAAACCTTTGACCGAAAAGACAACACATATACGGGTTAACGATTACGACATCTAGTGAGAGCATTCATTTTTGAACTTTTGTGACCTCTTGTTCTGACCAATCGTAAAATGCGTTATAACCAGAAATGATATAGCAATATGGTGGTTCCCATGAACAAAATCAAATTTGTAGAAAAGATGGATTCACTTGGACTAAAAACCGATAGCAGTAAGTCAAATACTTACTAGTTCGTCTCAAATTTATTTGACAACGGTTCAACATTGATCAATGCACAATTAACATCATTATTGAAACAACGTTTCTTATTGGATTATGCAAACGTGTATGACACCAATCAGCGTGCGAGGTTTCTAACCCCGTCAAACTCTACCAAGGGTTTATGTAGAGCGGAGCGGATCAGACACCCTTGACTTGGGAAGATATTGCTTTTCTTTTAGTTTTACAATCATCACTCTCAAGAAAAAAAATTAAACGCATTAATATTTTTCAGTGTATTCTTTTTCCCCATTTTTTTTTTTATATGAACACACTTTAAATAAATATTGATATTTTTTTAACTTTGACCTTAAAGTGGCCCTTAATTACACAATTACTCTTTGAAAGGACATTGAACCTTACATAAAATAGATAAATATATAAATGCTTAAAAAGGAATTTCTTTTTAAAAATATAACAGATAGCAACATTCCCTGCGAATCTAGTGTATAACTCTAATACCAGTTTTCTTTCAAATTCGTTAAAAATTTATAGTTTCATAAATTCTAAGAAAATGTATGTAACAACTTGCATCCAAATTATGACACCGTTTAATTTGTACAGCTAATTCATTATAAATGACAAACTGATGACTATCTAGCAATATTTTTGTTAACATTCATAGGGTCCTTTCCTCACAAGTCACTTCATTACATAATTTCATTTCTAGTAATATTGCAATCTATTAATAGAACATTTTATGTTTGGAGAATTCTTATTTTATTTATACATTTCATAATTAAATCATCTTATCATAACTCAACGAATAAAATAAGATTAAAATTAAAACCCTGTATACCACAATCAATTTTAGAAAATACAAAATTGTTTTTAATTTACATTTGTTTTATCCTACGATATTCTATTAATAGATTTTTAAAATTGTTTTTAAAAATAGTGCGTAGAAACAACAAAGGGATTGGAATTGATTATCCTCTTATATTACATTAATTCAAGTAGTTTTATTTTTGTAAGTTTACAATCCGAGACGCCGGAATGCATGCATGAAAAATTTTGCTTCTGAGATTTAAAGTGATCAAGAGCTGGAATATACATGTACATGCTTGAAACTTTGCAACAATATTACCTTTCTATATAGCTTTGAGACGCTACGATGTGTTCTCTTCCAAATTTTTTACCTCAAACTCAAACTTCCGCCAGCTTTCATAGATATGGCCTCAAAGGGGCGTTTAATTCTAGATGTTCAAAATTGTCACTAGATAAATGGCCTTGTAACAGATGGAGAGAGAATTTTGGAAAACAAATGTGAATTTTATTAAGAAATGATGTCATTTGAATTAAAATATATATTAAATATTTCGTTTAATTTCGTTGTTCTATTTAGAATGTTTGTTAATGGACTACGCCCGACAATGTTACGGAAATGGCCGGATAGTTACGAGTTTTAATATATTTCAAACAAAAGGTTCACCTCTGTGTTAATAAGTTTAAGACTGTAAGAGTGGTTTAAGTGAAAAGAGTGAAACAGAATGTTGTCAAATTTATTGAACACCCTGTTTATGGTGTCAAATAAGAGACATTTTTTTTTTACTTTTTTGGTTTTAAAAATTATCAGACCTATATAAAAAAGAAACCATAAATATAAACACATTTAAAAATAACCGATACATAATTTTTTTTTATAAAAATATTGAAATACATGTATGACTTGGTTCAATGAGGTACTTTTATATTAAAACTATTTATTCATACGCGGGGGTCGTTAAGGAAGCATATGGACAATTTAGCGTCTTATTTTAACTGTTATATTCAAAATCGTGAGATCAAGTAACTGATTTGAATCAGATCAAAAACTTAGTATTATCCTTTGAAATAGATGTCAATGCAATAAAATCGGGTAGTACACCACTGCCACATTGGTGCATTATCACGTGACAGCTATAAATGGCTTACGTATATTCCTTAACATAAAATGAGATAGAACAACACTGCCCTGCCAGTGGCGTAGCTAGACCAGAAACGAAGTGCATGCTTAAAATGGCAGGGGGTCTGGAGGCCGCCATGAGGCCCCCAGTGGGTCCAGGGCGAAGCCTGGTGGGGGCCCAGGGGGCGAAGGCCCCGGAAGCTCATGGATTCTGACGATTTTTAACACTAAAACTCATCGCAGAAATTGAAAGGAATGCTCACTATTTAAGCATATCTTTAGGCAGTTAAAATTGTTTTGGTTATAGTTTAGGCATAAGATAAAATCACAAAACTTATTAAAAGCTAAAAGAAGAAAAAACTTTTGACGTTTGTTTTTGCCCCACTCAAAGCTTTTATTCTTAAGTTCATTTTCACCTAGTTTATGGTAATGGTCTTACAACGACAAAAAAATCGGATATTTTTTTCCCGGCCATTGTACTTTTTATATGTAACCGGAAATTGATGGGTGCGTTGTAATATGAGAAATAAGTGTAGGCACAAAGATTCCAGAAAAAGTAGGACCGGGTGACGGAAACGGGTTGATGAATTAACTAAGTATGGACGTTAATACTTGAATTCTTTTTTTAGTTTTTTTTTCTTTATTTATTTTTTTAATGAGTTTCTTCCCTTTTTTTCCCCAAATGATGTGCATGCTCAGGCATATAAGCATACATTTATATAGCTACGCCACTGCCTGCGGTTTCCAAAAACAACAATCATATCAAATGAAGGCAAAACATCTCAGTTTTATCAAAACCGCTGCTAGAATCCTATATTCTCCTTAATTAAATTGCTATTCATCCGGTTCTCAAAAAGCCTTCCCAACTTTTATTCAGTTTGCACGGAAAACGGTATGTTGCATCAAAACAACACATAACACAGGATTCTAGCAGCACTTTTCAATTCAAGCATTGATCAAACTATCGATACATGTAAAATTTAAAGTTCAATATATACGGGGTAGTGTTGTTTTAGTCGGATTTTTATATCATAAACAACGACAGAGGAAAACCTGGCCGAGAAATAAAAGCAAATTTACATACCTTTTAGCGAATAATTGCATATGGAGAAATAAGTCTGATTTGTCTAATTTGCATACGGCCGCCAGTTTGAAATTGAGGCTGCAACTATTTCAAAGTAATGTATTAATGAACATTTAAAAATACTCAAATAACTCGGAAACGCTTACGCCGGAACTTTTTGCCTTGGTATGAATTTCATCTACACACCGGTAGAAAAAAAATGACGCTATTCGATTGAAAATTGATTTATTTTTTATTGTGCCGTTTGAATATAAAAATTTGAAGCGAAAAATGAACCATTTTACATTGTAAAATAGTGAATTAAGTCTATTATTGCCAATTTCGACACAGAAGTTCGATTTTTTAAATTGATATAAGTGAGTTGCCATGGCGCTCCCTAGTATTTGATATTTCATACTTTAAATTAATGTACATTTTTATTTATTTCTAATTAAAATGAATGTGCCCCCGCGTAACAAAATATGTTCATTATGGACTGACGTTTTATATGATTTTTTTAAGTTGCGTTCTTTAATCTTTGATAAACACGAGAGGTTTTTTTTCAAATCACTTTAATCTAAATGGGTTTAAGTGATATTGATTGATAAACCAATGTCTTGTCATTAATTATCAATATTTTTTAAAGGGTTACCTGCTAAAATTTAACACATTCTCAGTTTTATCATATCTTTATAACAGATATGCATAGCTTGATTAATTATTGTATATACATTGTATATATACATGTACACATGTATTTCTGTTGACAAAAAGCAAAGAAAATCGTACAGGACGGACTTACATGAGATATGAAATTATTCCCAACACCAACAATTTACTATTTAAGGCTCAGAAAATTGTCGTAAACCTTTATATTAGAGAAAAATTAAAGAAACAAAAAAAATTACCAAATACTCAAGGCGTGTACAGCTGATGTAAGATTGGCATAGATAAAAAAGAGATCAAATTAGCTTTTGACAAGAACATCATAAATGAGTTAAAAATTATTGCATTGATGAAAAAAATTATACAAGATTTCGTGTTTTTGTTTCAACATATCTCAAACTGTTGTTTCAACACTCTAATGTTTTAGAGATGAAACTTATTTCCAAAAGTTGTCTTGATGGTGACTACCATTTTTGTCTCAAAGAGATATTGAAATTATTTTGAGATAAATTGTTAATGGCAACAACATTCAAAATGAGTTGGAAAGTTCTTTTGAAAACACTTGAACAAACCTCTGTGCTTCGGTGTATTCAAATCTTAACAAATCGTGTTTCCACATTATTCTTTCTACAGGACATTAAATGGTCAAATAGACCTTTCCACAACCCATCTTGTGAGCCTTTAAGAACACAAAATTCATTTATATCCGGGTATAATTTATATGAAAGAAGGTCCTCCTTATTCAAATCATTTCGCATCTCTTTAATATCAACTTCACGCTTTAATCGACAAATGGGACAAATCGAATGTTGTTCTTCAGATGATATGTAAGCCGCTTTATACTTAAAAACACTGTAGGACAATTTCAATACCGAAGCAATATGGTCAAAGGAACACTTTTTCAATATTCTAACAATGTCAAGAAAACTTTCATCGTCCATGGCTTCTACATTTTGGGCAAAAATGTGAGCTTGGTCAGTTCTATTTCGGTCTTTCAGAGTTTTGACTTCTTCCTCAGATATATATCCATTTACCTGTAACTCGTCTATAAGACTAGATTCGGATACAATAAGATCATTTTCAATTAAATGAACATTCTGTCGCACTGATTCACTTACTGTCATTTTGATGTTCGATGGTGCTGAAACAAATAAGATATATGAAGCACACAGAAATTGAATTAAACGACCTTGTTTGAGAAGAAACTAGATAGGAAGGCCGACAAGACTCTGCTTATTTAAAACTTAAAAAGATAATAAAGATGAAACGGCAATTTCTAATAGTAGAAGAATCAATACCGAAGTTAAACAATTTGGTTATCTTACATATGCAAATATCAAATAAATATTACCTTCAAATGCCCATAAAAGTATATGACTGTCTATACAATCGCGATTAATATATTTTTCAAAGAGGCCGGTGATGTCACAACCAAGTATCAATGCCTGTTAAAAAATTAAACAGTTCAATTAAAATAGTTTGAATAAAAAACCAACGAATGTAAATCAAACTGAATATTTAATCTATATTTACGTATTTTTTCTTGTATAAATCAACACATTTAGATTAATACTTCACAACTCAAAACTAGATGCTGTCATTAGACAGTAATACCCGCACCTAGTGTTTTCTCCTAAATAACACTGTTTTGTTCCAGTTTTAGTAAAAATGAAGGCCACATGCAATTTCCGGTAATTTTTTAAAAAATATAATTTTCATAATTAAAGGATGAAATCCCATCCCATAATACACATGAGCGGCCCTTTATGTACAAGTTTGGGTTGAACTGTTTGCATGTGAATTTTAAGTTATTCAATTATCTTAACATTTCATGTCATAGAAAGTATGGTCTATATAATTATTACAAACAAAATTAAATTATGCCCCCTCCTCTCGGCGGTTGCCGGCTTTAGATTTGCTTCTGTGTGCCAACATCATCGTGTGAACGGATTTAGAGAAGGGGTGGGAGTGAGGGGTCCAGACCCTCCTCCCCCCTTGAAAAATTCATTTATATTAATAGTAAA
>WFKH01011925.1:78623726-78658152 GCA_016163765.1 Magallana hongkongensis
GGTTTACAGATGTGAAATACATGTATAGAATAACGGCGTTAACTATAATTTACAGCCGATAAACGTAGTTTATCGACTTTGAAACTATGTTTAGCTCATTTTTGTGAATTTGGCGCTACGGCACGCCAATCGTACGAATCGTAAACTATAGTTAACGAATCGTTAACTATCTGTAAAACCATATTTAACGGTTGTAAACTATGGTTTACGAATGCTTAATGATCTACTGAATTTTATCTGTCTGTATTAAAACAAACGTATGTACAATATATTTTGCTGATGAATATAGATTCCCATCTGTAAACTATAATTTCCATTTGTTAACTAAATAGTTAGGAGTTATTAATCATAGTTTCACAAATCGTGAAACTATATATATCAGATAAACTATGTTTTGCAATCGCAAATTATTGTTTTCAGTATTAATTATAGTTAACACCTCTAAATCATAGATCGCGTTTTTAAAGTCCTATGGTTTACAGATGTGAAATAGCCTAAAGATTAACGTCGTTAACTATAGTTTTCTGTCCGTTAACTAAAGTTTACAAGCGATAAACCTAGTTTATCTACTGTGAAACTATGTTTAGCTCATTTTTGTGAATATTAATTCGGCGTGCCATACAAACAACTGAAAAAAAAAAAGCAACAAAGATAGTATTTTTGAAAAAGTCGACATTATGGAGGAAAAAGAGGACCTTGCTATTGCTTGCATTTTTTTTTATTCATACCCCCTAAAAACCCCAGTGAAATAAATTAAGTAATAAATGCCGGCAATAACCAGTTTTGTATATTTATAAATAGATACAAACTTTTCCGGGATCCGTTTTCGACGAAAATAAATGACCTTGAACTTTGGGATTTCCAACTACGTCGTGTATAAAATTTACGCATGCAATCAACAACTGTAAATTTGTGCATAACAATTTTCACTCTTTACGTTATTATAACGTTACAATGAAAAATAATTGTATACAATAAAACAAATATGCTTCAGAAAAACCTACCACCTTCAGGATTAAAGGGGGATGCCATGATCTTGTACATACATTTGTGGACCAAAAATGTAAACATTTCTTGAACTGACTTAATTATGCCAAAAATTGACAAAAAAGCCATTGTTCTGCTCTTGTGTGCACAATTTGCATACAAAACAAAATGTGAAACGAGCAAGTTCACTGCCTTTTTTTTTTGTCTTTTAACAACATGTAGTTTTGGCATAAACATATGTCAGTTCAACTGAGAAATGTTTACATTTCTGGTCCTCATATGTACAAATGTTTTATTTACATTTTTGGTCCTCATATGTACAAGATGGACACCCCCCTCTTATATTGTTACATGTATGTCTTATAAGTTATATAAATCTAAAAAAGACGCAGTTCCCTCCCAAAGTATATATTCAAGAAATAATAAGACTGATTTAGTATTAACGAACATAAGATATACAATTACATTTCCACTATAAAAATAAAACGTCCCGAGTGATCAAATAAACACAAAACGCAAAAATGCAGAACTAAATATTCTCTACCCCTGTCCATACATGATCATACAATATAGATAGGGTGAACATGCGCGGATCAAATGGGGGAGGGGGGCAGAGACCGGACCCCCCCCCCCCCCCCCCCCCCCCCCCCGGATAATTCAAACTAATGAAATTCACATAGGAAGGTTACCAAAAATAGGCCTTGGGACCCCTCCCCCCTTCCCGGCAAAAAATTATAATTCATAACACCAACACCCCAACACCCCCCGACAAACAATTCTGCATCAACGCAAGGAAAATCATATATGTTTGATATTTCCAAATATCACGAAGAATCCTTAGAAGATTTCTAGCTGTGTGTCCACCGATCTGCCAGATTATTTAAATTTCCCTTTTTTTTTTTACATACATATATGCAAATTGGGCACTAAACTAACCAAACATTGCATGTGCAATTAGTTCAAATGGCAATTAACATGTGTTTAAATACTCCTCCCTGGCAGATTAGATAACTTCGAGAGTTTTATAGCTTTTACCGGTGCCGGTCTTTCATATTTTTCACATACTTGTAATAATTACGTTTCATCGTTATATCTGTACTTAAGGAATTCATATTCATTAAAAAATGCATGAAGTATAAAACATAATCTATTGCGTTTAAAACTAAAATTTTTACAAAAGTCAAAATTCTTTATTGTTTTGTTTGGTATTTACACTGTGTACATGTACAGTGTACATGTACAAGCTTTGAATTCAATTGTTTCTTATTATTCCAAATATTTTAAAGTTATACGAAGTAGTTGCCGTTTTATTATATAATACCTAATTTCAATACAAATATGACAATAAATAAAAAACAAGATTCCTCCTTATAATATTTCCATATCACATCCTTTTTTATACAAAAGCGGACATCCTATAAGTGTGTAATCAAGGAATTTCAGACGCGTATTTTTAAACCAAGTGCATTTCGTTATGGAACCGATTCTTAAGGAGAAACGGATGTTAGTCATTTAGATACCCCGTCGCTGCTGCATTTGATAGGAATTTTAATTTGCAATTGATGCAACAAGGTATAGAAATTAAGTTCTACTCATAAATACTGTGGTTTTTCTAAGCCCTAGGCGTTCCATGTTACATTATATTATGATTAGCAGGTATCGGGTATATACTTCTCCATGTACATGTATAGTATAGTCTAGTATATCGTGCACCGTGTAATTCTTGATAACACGCCTCGGCCATGCTATCTGGCAAACAGATGATCCGTGGAATTAAATAGCGGTTGTTCATGAATAACTTGATTTTGGATTACCATATTACAAGCACAGGAATTGCTTCTTTTGCTTTAGGATAACACGTCTTCTCTAGATCTGTTCTGAATGGAGACCAAACCAGTTGTGACAAGTGAGTTTGCTATACTTTGCATGCATGCTTCGGAGTTTGTACTGCTATAATAAGAATACTCTTCTGAATTTCATCGATTATTATTGTTTAAAATGTTTGTGACTATTTCACGTTTAGTTAACGAAAAATAACACTTGTGTTAAGTTTTGTTTAATTAATTCAAAATTATTATTAATTGATTGAAATCACAAATGCTAAATATGAAGCAAAGGGAAACGCCCCCTTTAAATAAGGTCGGGTTCGATGTTAAATTAACCTAAACCCAAAACAGATGCAGGTGACTTTTTTCGTGGCTCTGTCAAGTTTAATCTTTGACAGTTGATTGTCTAGATGCACAATGGAAACAAAACCCATCGTTACCTGTAAGTTACTTATTATCTTGCGAATGTACACATTCTTATGACATTGTACTTTTTATTTCAATGTCAAATTGCATGCACTGATACAGGATCAACCAGTTTCTGTGTCTGTTAACATGAATATCTGGATAATGGAGACCTTTGTAATGTCTCTTTTTTTAAAATTCTCCATATTTGGTGTTATTGTGTAATGTCCTCCAAAAAGTTTAAAATTGATGAAATTAATGATTACTTTTTTTTGAAAATATAAAATTTTGAAAACCTTGATTTGCAGTGTCTCTTATGTTTTATCCTAAAACAATGTCTATGTAGTTATTAAAAAACAAAACTTCTTAAAGAGCTAAATGATCTCGCATTTCTGAAAGTTAGATTATTTGATAAAATAAACCTATATATTATCAAGTAGTATTACCTGTATATCAGTACAGTGTATGTGTTTACTTGTATAGATACTTGTACACATGTCTCTTGTTTTGATGTTTCAGGTCATGGGGACCAGTCCCTGTTCTCATCCCTACACCCATCCCTGCTACAGTGGCTACCACAGGAGGCTATAGAATGGAGGAGGTATGTCCATTTAGTATAGTCTTCAGGGTTGTCTCTAAAAATTGAAGTAGAAGGAAGAAATAAAAAAGTAGAAGGGGGTCTGGGGGTCTAGCTTATAGCTAGATTGTGTTTGAAATGCCATAATAGCCGGGTAACTACATCATTTTAGGCGGGGGAATTCCCCGCCCCCCGGGTCTTGGAGACAACCCTGCAGTCTTACTTGTATTTGCTAGGTCAATAAATGATTTATTATAAGCTCTTGAATTTCTAAGATTATAAATGATAATTTTCAACCCCATGTTAAAGAAGTCTTGTTGATTTAGTACATGTATAATGAAGTTTTCAATGCTAGCTAGGGCAGTGAATGATTTGTAAATGTTCACTTTTAAATTTTTAAGATTATGAAAGATGATTTTCATCCACCATTGACCAAAATGAATGACTCATAAAAAACATGTTCAACATCAAACTATAAAATTATAAAAAGCTGAGAGTTTTAATAAAAATGACAAATAAGTTAATGTATCTGTTGAAAATTCATTATTATCTCTTTTTTCAGGTCATACAGCAGAGCCCCAAAGACAGTGTATCTGGAGGCCAGCTTTGTTCCATATGACGAGGATATCTTGCCATCAGACACGGACAAAACTCTAGTCAGTCGGCCATTCTTCCACATCTTCTGGACCTCTTGTGTAAGATATCCATGCGTTTAATTGGATGCAGTCTTCATGTAGTTTGCTGAACTAAAGGCTTCATAACCTTCAAATGTGACAACTAGGGTTTATTATTGTTGTAGAACAATGCTTTAATACAAGATTTCATCATTATCTAATTTCCATATAGTCTGACTTTTCAAATGCAAAGTAGAAAAACGAAGTGCTTCTATCATGAGTCAAACATAACCTAAGTTAATAATGATGTAATTTTCTGATTAAATTTCAAGAGAAAACACATGTACATGTATTGTAGGTACATAAATACCGGTATTTAAAAAAAAAAAGGAAAAGAAAAACTATACTTCACTAGCGCCATTGGAGAAAAAAGCAATGTTATTTTTACTCAATCTTTAATACATTTTCAGGATATGGACACTTACAAACAAACAACTCGTGAGGAGCTTGTAGAATGGACCTCTGCACTGAAGAGAAAGAACATTCCTGATTGGTTGATAGTGGTGGTGTCCACCGATGAAAGCAAACTCAAGTCCAAACTGTTACCCAGGTCTTCAGTGTTTGACAAAATCAAAAGCGACTTCTGTAACAAGACGCCAGACAGGTTAGTCCATCACAGGATTAAATTCTTTTAACATGTTGAAAAATTTGTACAAATCGTTATTTCTACAAAACCAGCTGTCATGAATTTCATTGAATTTAAGAGTGCCAAATGAAAATGGTTCGTCAAAAATGTCAGGGTTTTTTCCCCAAACAATATAAACCAATATTTAAAATTGTTATATAGGTAGCGTGGTAATGAATGACCAATCATTAAAACAGAATACTCAATATAAGAGTTCTGTATGAATTTCTGAGAAATATTTTCTTTAAAACACTTAACTAACCATATAATTTTACATGTAATTTGCAGGTGTGTGGTAGTCAACGACCCATTAAAGCAGGATCAGAAGTCGAACGAATCCTTGCAAGTTATGCTTCAGCGACTCCGTACTCTGTTACTGCAAGCTTTCAATAAACACCTTGTGAAGTATGAGGACGGAATGAGAAATTTACGTGAAAAAAGGAACGAACCAGGATGGCAGTTCACCAATTTCTTCCTTGTACAGGTGAGATAATCTCTTTTACCTGTTGTGCAGTTTAGAATTTTTTTTAATTAAAAGGGTTCAAATGAAATCTTGGGCTTATATATATTGTCTTTCTTGTCTGCTGATTAATGAAGTTTCAAGTATCATTTTATGAGTGAAAAATATGTCTATATGATATATATTCATAAGATATGTGTCTAATTTCCTTATTAGATAAAAAGCTTTCAAGTTCAAAGTTCAGAGATACCCTAGTCATCTTTATAATTTAGCCCAAGAGAATATTTGACATTTAGATAAAATTTAGGCGAAATATTTATTTTAAAAACTATAGCTTATGGGGTCCTTATTTAAGTGTATACATTACATCAATTACATATAGCATATGAAAAATAATGAAAATTCAGAGAAAAAATGCCAAAAGGATATTGTTGTGATGTCACTTGGCATATGAGATTTGTGTGGTTGATATTTTTGTAGTGGCCCAAGAAATTTAAATCCATAAAATTCACATCAGCCATATTGAATGTTAACATGCCTTGATCGACTCTTTAAGAAACAACCACAAGTGTGCAAACTTGAAACAAGTGTTGCTTTAAAAACAAATTTATTTGCTAAAACTGTGAGTCTACAACCCATTGTTTTGTGTATTACAGGAAGAGCTGGCATTTATGTACGAGATGCTTGGCCTGTTTGAGGACGCCCTGATTCAGTATGATGAGCTGGATGCTTTGTTCACACAGTACATTCTGTTCTTTGCTGCAGGAAGTATGTACACATATTACATATATATTAGATGTAACTTATTTAAGGTGGTATGGGACACCTCCATATGGTGACGTACTTACTATCAAAATAATAAAATCCAAGTATAATTGTATACATTTTTTCTTTCCCAAAATTGTTATCTACCTGCATAGTGCTATGGGTTAGAGTGTTAACTACAAATATGTAAGTCATGAGTTCAAATCCAGCTTGGGCTTTTATAAATTTTTTCCTTTCCAAAAATTTTTAAAACAGATTTTTTTGTCAAAAATTGTAAAATTTGAAAATTTTTAACAGGTGATAGTATTTTGATTAAATGTACTTTTTTCAATATTAGTATCAACAGTTTTCCTATACAACCTTACAAGCATATATAGATAAATTATTTGTCTGTTCACCAGTAATTAATGTATAATTTTTTTGTGAAATTAAAAAGTCTCATTTTTAACAAATGAAATTAACATTAAAGAAACAACTGTTATATTTTTTCTTGTATGTATAAATAATTTATCACATAATTTTGTTTTATTTAATCAAACATTTAGACTTGAATTAATCCTGAGTTGAATTTTTGGAAATTTGAATAATGAAGAATATATTTTATTTCAGACCCTGTGGATTGGATGATGAAATACACAAATGAATGCACTAAATGGTCCGGACTGTCCCTCAGGAAACCAATCAACCGTGACATCCGCGACCTGATCAAGGATAATCTGGACAGTCTGTTGGATTTCCGGAGCTATCTCTTCTCCAGACAGTGTGCTCTGTTGTTCCTCCTGAACATACCGCTGGAAGTTCCGAAGCGAGCCATGGAGTTCCTGCATAACACAGTACAGGAAGTCCGGAAGTTAAAGGTGGGACTAAGCACAGGGCTGAATGAAAAAGACGAAAAAAATGGTTATCATTTGAATTTGTTTGTTAAGTGATAAGTGATGCAATATAAAAGATATTTGCTTTTCCAGAAAGGGAATATTCTTGAATGCTTCTTATTAACAAACAGGTGAAATTTTATAAAAAATATGTTTACAAAAACATCAGAATATATTGCATAACTTAATACAGTGAAAGAGGTTTGTGTCAGTTTGAACTTAGAATCGCATGAAAAAAGAACATCACAACAGAATTTGAAAATGCAGATGTCAATTGAGGCAGGTTTTACTATGCATGAATTCCTCAGTAGACATGGTAAATGTGTATGTGTGGGTTGTAATACAGCTTGACAAGGTCATGCTTTTTGTGCCTGAGGCAACTGTACATGTATGTGAACAACTATTTCATTTCACGGTCTTTGTTTCTTGATAAAGTGAATAAGTATGATTGCTTTGTTTCTTGATGAAGTGAATAAGTATGATTGCTAGAGCTTGCAACTCTGATGCATTCCTCTGAACTGTCTTTCAAAATATATATTGTGATGCCAAATCCAATCATGACATCACATTGTATGCAGTACAAGTACCTTTCTACATAGAACGTAGGGTGCATTCCATTATACTGACATCGCCGGATTTGCTGGTGTTTCCTTCATTGGCAACTGTTGAAACTATGTTGGCAGTACCTGGCAATTGCCGCAACGCATTTTACCATTGCCGTTAAGGAAACTATCATGCGCGGATCCAATGGGGGGGGGGGGGGGGGGCTGGGTCTAAGGGGATATTCCACCTTGCCAGGGAGGTCCAAGGTATATTTTCATATTTTTGTAATTTTATTATGTAAATTTAAGAAATTGTAATTTTCTAGAAATTGAAATGCCTCTCAGTAATGAATTTGTTTCTCCCCTGACAGGTGGGGATGCCGGTGGGCACCATTGACTGCTGGGTTTTTCTGAGCTGCCTGGAGGTGCTGAACAAATGTGAGAAGTTCTCAGGGTCCGACCCCATGAAAAGTTACTCCCTGTACACTGCCAGCCTGTGGGACTATGCCAGAAAGAAGGTAAGAAAAAACAAAGGATGAAACTCTGCCATTCAATCACCTGAAAGGTGACGGCATATCTCTGTCATTCAGTCACCTTCCATTTAACATTCCATTGACTGAATGGTTTAGGTTTATCTTCAGTTGAGGAATTGCTACTGTAGTTATAAAAAACTGTTAACATCTTGATGGATTTTTTAAAATAGATATACCTGTAATTGTTGGTTTCTTATCTTTTTTTTTAATACATAACGTATTATTCATGTTTAGTATATTGTATCACAAATTGGTTTGTTTTGATATGTTTACAATCTCTTGTAAGTAGGACAATATGATGCAAAATTGTGTGAAAGGCCATAAATCATTGAATCAAGATTTATTTTTACAAACTCTCAAAAATATTTCTGCTAATTGTGCTTTATGATTGCTTTTATACTTTTCTAGTTAAGATTCCTTGGTGAATTATGTGGATTAAGACCAGAACCAGAAATTGAACCGACTTCTGACCAACTCACTCTGGTTCTCAACCTTATATCTGGTTTAAAATCCAGGGATGATGATGGTATTTATTAAACATTTCTACATATGTACATGTATATGTGCCTTTCTTAATAAGACAGACAATTTAAAAACCATTTAAAGATGTTACATGTATGTGTTTTCTCCTAGTCTGTTGATTATAAATTTACCTAATTTGTTATTGTTTGATTTTAGATAAGGAAGACAAGAATATGCAACCTCCAGAAAAATTAAGAGAAGCACTGTCATCAAAAGAAGCATTTACACGAACTTATCTGGTGTTATTTCTATTTTTTTGTAATTCAATTATGATACTCTGATAATGGTATGCTCAAATAAGGTATTTAGAAATAAAATATAAGTAAGGTTTTTGTTAATTTTTTTTTCAAATATTGGTGAATTAAAAAATGCTTGATTTTTTTGTTCATTATTCAAATGTTTATTTTTCTGTATAGGAGTTATCTGAGCTTGCTATGGGGACTTTTAAACACATCAGCAGGTTCAGATCAGCCCGGCAGATTGGAAAGGATCTAGCAAACTTTTACATGTAAGATTCAAACAGAATTCATTTCCAGACTCAAAATATGATCTATTTGATGCTCAACAGAATTCATTCACCTGTTAGTAAAATGAGTCCTTAGAATATATGTAAATAATATAAACATGAATCTTAAATTTATTTAAACATAATAACAAATGTAAAAAATGCATGAAAATGGTAGTTAAAATGTTTTTTTAAATTTAATTACATACATAAACTCTAAGATTTAAACTGGTTTGCATTTATTTATAAGACTGCAAGGTGAGCCTGAAAAAGCAGAGAACTTCCTGATGGATGCCATGAAGAGTTTCCACCAGGAAGGCTGGCATCATTTAGCAGACGACATGAAGCTGGAGCTGGCTAAATGCCAAAAACTGTTGGGAAACAGGCTCAAATATCCTTACTTTCGCAAATATCTTCATGCATTTAAATTTTCCTAGGGATAGGAAATTTTCTGTACTTGAAAATATTAATCAGGAATATGAGAGTTTGCATATCTGATACAGATTGATAGTTAAAGGTTTAGTTTTATTATCAACAAAATAAATATTAAAGTAACCATTACATACATTTATATGTACAAGATTGGGTTCATAACATGTAGAACTTCTTAATTAAATAATAATTTACCCGACTCAATTTACAGTATTACAGTATATTGAAAATGACTTGAAAGCTCATTCTTTTCCTTAACCTGTTAACATATCTTAAGACGGTTTGTCAAGTGGTCAGTAGTCCCACACTCTCTAAAGAGGTGCGGCAGTCATTCCAGGCAGAGATATTGGAGATTGGCAATGAGTGTGCAGGTTTGTTTTTGTCATTTTCTTTCTATTGTCTTTTTTATGGAGAACTAAAACTAATAAGTTGATGATTTGTTCACTTCCTATGCCATCCTTTATATTCTATAATACAAGTATCTCTTAGATGCATAAAAACAATGTTTGATGCCTATCATTTTGCTTTTTATTTCATTTTTCAAAAAGAAAACTGACATAAAATGATTAAGAATATTTTTTGATTTGAAATATCGGTACATGTATTGCACAAGGAACTGTTGTGTTGCAGGGAGTAACTATCTGTTGAAAGCTGCCCCAATGTTTGTTGTCGAAGACGTCGTCGTGCAGGAACATTCCATTATCTGTGATCAGGTTGTGTCCATAGACCTACACATCAAGTGTGACATCCCCGACACAGTTCAGTTTGACTTTGTCAGTCTGTCTGTCCGTCCCCATAATGTGACTAAACCGACCGTCTCGGGGAAAAAGCTTCTCTGTAAGGCGGACAGTGGGGGCTTCTTGAGAGAACAAGTTCCGAACTTTAACCCTGTTAAGAAACCTGTACCTAGTCATATTGAAGTAAAGGCCAGTATGGAATCGTCGTCGTGTGGCATTGTCTGCACAAACTCGCAGGATTTACTGCGTAGAATGGACAGCACAAAGAACTACCGCCGGGAATCTCAGCAGATTAAGGAGGATTTCAGTGAGGCCCTGAGGCTGGAAAAGGTGGAACTTACTCCAGGGAAAAATGTCCTCAGTTTCTCCAAACAGGTGACTTTATAATTAATCTAGCTTGAAAAAATGATATCCAAAATTTTGGGCTGCCAAGTTTTAGAGTTATCTCCCTTTAATTGTGATTATCTCAGTTGTTATTGAAAAACATTTTTCCATGTCTGACTTATATTTCTGTAGAGAGTAAAGTAGGCAGTAATTGTAAACAAATTACATATACATGTAGTTATGATCATGTAAACACCCTCAATTTTTTTGTAGCTATTGGTAGATTTATTTCTGTTTTGAAGATTTTAATAACCTTTAAAGGTGGATTTGTATTGGTAGAAGTCCAAACTACTTTCCCTACGATTTTGTCAAACCCCATCATATACCCTTTTGTACATGTACATGTACCAGTATGTATTTTACAGATGAAGAACACTGGAGGATACAAACCTGGTCAGCTGCTGCTTAAGATAGGAGGTCTGGATTTTCTGAAGACTTTAGAGACAGAGGAATATTTTAGTGTGTCTCATGAGGAACCTGTGTGTGTACTTAAACCAGCAGAAGGAGGTGAGAGAGATAGAGAGAGAGAGAGAGAGAGATTGATTTACAGAATGATAAAGTTTGTTAAAGAAGCAAAACTCCTTACAAATAAAAGTTACACGATTTTGAGCTTGATTTGAATCTTACAAACAAAATTTCTAGACATTTATATGTACTTCAGCAATACTGATGTGTAGAACTTG
This sequence comes from Magallana hongkongensis, assembly GCA_016163765.1. NCBI lineage: Eukaryota > Metazoa > Mollusca > Bivalvia > Ostreida > Ostreidae > Magallana > Magallana hongkongensis. The sequence continues at coordinate 78,635,256 of WFKH01011925.1, forward strand.
TGTCTATTATACTGAATATGTATGTAGTGTCTTTTTTTGTCTGGTTTAGATTACCTCCTATCTGGTATAACACAGTTAGCCTACCTCAGTATTTCACCAGGGAGTTTCCACTTAAATCCAGGGGAAAAACTGTCACTGGAAACCTCAGATAGTCTCACTGTTACCACGGAGAGTGATGACAACATGCTGGTTGTCAAGGAAACTGAGGATGGCCAACCCTATGAGTTCAAAGTTCATCTTTTCCATGAGAGAGAAAATTCCATGACATCAGAAGCTCAAGTAAGAGGAATCCTTAAATTACTAGCATATTGCATTTTGATGTGTCATTTATTTTCTATTTTGAAGTATATGTAAGATCATACAGATTAACTGACCCTGTAGATTAATAAATGATGTGCATACTTGATACATGTTTTAAAAGAAGATTCTTCTTTATTTTAGATGATTGTAATAAGTCATAGTTTTGCCTTACCAGTGAAAATGAACCTGACATTTAACTCTCCATTTTGGGTCACACATAAAGTTTTGACTGCTGGAGACAGGTAAACTAATGTGTATTCTATCAACAACTACTTTTAGATCAGATAACAAAGCAGATTACAAAGCAAATTCATCTTTGTCCAACAATAATTTTGCAGAGGTTTAATAAGCTTAGGTGTAGAAACAATAGAAGGAGTTATCTCTCTTACATTATGAGTGAATCACATTAGATAAAAACATTTTTAGTGATTGGTCATGCATGGATCAAGAGGGGGTGACAGGGGGTCCAGAGCCCCCCTTGAAAGTTCAATTTTCTTAAATTTACAATGTAAAATTACCGAAAATTTGCCTTGGACCCTCCCTAGAAAATTTGAATATCCCAATCTCCCTGGAAAAAATTTCTGGATCCACACATGTAGGTGATAGTGATGACCTGTGGCAGGTGATAGTGTACTCAGTAGATGTGTTTTTGTGCAGATAAGTTGTCTGATTTTCGTATCTATCAATACTATCAGCCATAGAACATTTTGAATAATTTCTTGTCATCAGTTTTAGGATGAAAATTTGTGTTTATTTTATAATTTAAAAAGGAAATACATCCAGATCTCACTAGATGGCAGCACTAAAGAGAAGTTCCTGTTGACAGAGGCCATGTTAAGATGTGAGAACCCTGATGTAGAAATTCTCCCTATGAATAAACCTGGACTAGAACTAGTAAGAAGATACATGTAGATTTCCATTTTACACTATATATTTCAAAGTACATATCTATCTTTTTCAAGTGCAAAAAATGGTGTTGTGTGGCAATCTTTAGTCTTTCATGTACAAATCCATATTATATACATGTACACTGTACATATATGCAGAGTTAAGTGTTTTGTGGCAATGATCAGAATAAACATATTTGTGTTGCACATGTACATATAAGTATGCAGTCATTCAGTACCCAACCTTTTGGGGCCGAGTCAGTTCATAAAAGATAGGTACATGCAGTGAGTGATAATGGATACCTGATTTTTTGTAGTGTGTTAGTCGTCACCAGACCGTGTCGTACGTGTGGCAGCTGAAGTGTAACAGTTCAGAGGTCAGAGATCTGCGGCTGGTGTACAGTGTCCTGTACAGTAGTCGACTGGACGTCAGTCACAAGACCCACAAACTGTCCTATGGCTTCTCCATCTCAGACTTCCAGGTAACATGTACAGGTTTTTTACATAGGGAAAATATGCTTTATACTATTTATAAAGAAAATATACTCTATACTTTACGTTGGGAAAAATGCTTTAGACATATAGAGCAAGTATGCTTTAATTGAAAAGCTTTCATCTATTGTGTCCATTAAAAGATCCTATACTTTGTTTTATTAGACTCTGTACACTGTAAAAGTGGATGTGAAGCCAGAGGGGGACAGCAAAGACTGCAGGGTGGGTAGTGGTGCAAACCTCACCCTTAGGGTCATCAGATCCCCTGGGTGTGATCTCAAGACACCTGTATTTTATAAGATAGAGGACAAACCTGATGTGTGGGCAGTCACTGGAAATAGTTCAGGTATTTGAGTTTCTGCAACTATACATGTATTTATGTCACTGTGTCTGATACCATCACATGTAAGTGGAAAGTAAATGAGATGCCAGTGACATTCAGTGGTTGATGGATTAACTACTTGTAATATTTTTATTATTAATACACGTGTAATTTTGAAACACTTGATAACAAGCAAAAACATGTAACATATAATTTAGACCTTAAGTAAATAATTCCTCAGGTAAAAAATTAATGTTGAATTAACTTTTTCGGCATTATTTTCAGGGCTGTTAGACATTGGAGAGGGGAAATGTGAGATCTTACTTAATGTCATTCCATTAGTACCAGGCCTTCTGCATGTTCCAAAGGTGACCCTATTTAGACCTAGTAAAGGTAAGCTTATAGTGATGGAGAGAAGAGGTTGGGTGGGGGGGGGAGGGTAAAAACTGACATCAGTTCATTTGCAATTCAGTTTAACTATAATGATTGGAGTGTTAAAATATAATGATAGGAGTTGATTCAACTGTACTGTCAATGAATTTCCCTCAATTCATCTCAAAGACATCTAATTTTATCAAGAATTTTTTAATTAATATTTGATATGCAGAATTGGTTCACTTTTTAAATTGTGGATAAAGCTGATTGCATGGAGGCTTTATTTGTAACACCAAAGTTTATACTGATCAAAGTTATGAGAGTCTGAGTTATTTCCCTTTAAACTAGAATTACATACAATGTTTTTTTTCAATGCAAAAATTAAAACTCATCTTGAAATCAATTTAATTTTCTTAAATCCAATATTGAATGTGAAGGAGGTGTCGAGTTTTCATTTAGACTGTTTCTATGTGTAGTAAACTAGTAATATCAGAGTTCATGCATGTATTTGATTAAATAGATATTAAGTAAGCCTTAAAATCGCTGATATCCTCAAATTCTGAAAAAACAAAAATTATCAAAAACTTCATTTCATTATATTGGGTAGAATACCTTGTACATTTATCATATAATGAAATTTCTGTGTTTCATATAAAATCTTCTTTATGTACACTACTAAGAGAGTTTATTTTCATTTCTTATCAAGATATGCTAAAGAAATCAGAAGACAACAGGAAATCGGGGTCCCCTGATGACATATCCCCCGACCAGGAGAGTCCGGTCCTGCAGGGGTTCCCCCGGGGTCAGGTGTACTATGCTAGCAGTGCCAAACAAGTCCGAATCTGTCAGGCCTCCACAAAAATCACAGCAAAATGATCCTGATGCAGAGCGTATTTAGTTAGGATTATATTTGTAGAATTTGTTATTTTGTTGACAAATGTTGTGCCAAATATTGTTTATTTTGACACTGCCAGATTTTGTTTCATTAAATATGTATGGGAGGGATTATACTACAGATTTGATGACTTTAAAATGCAGCTCAGTAGTATATATGTATTTATCTGTTTTGAAGGATTTTTTCAAGTTTAATAGAAGCCTAATGGTAATATAGTACGCTGTGTTCTTTAGACAGTAAGCTTAATCAGTATGCAATAACAAGCTCTCGGCTTTGGATTGGGATTTCCTCATGGTATTTATTGTGTACAGTCACAAGTATCTATACAGTGGTATGTAAAATGCTGTCTCACGGATTTCTAGGTCAGCCATATTTTAAATATTGTTTGAAAACTTTTGTAGTATACGCAGTCTTTTAATGAATTTTTTTCAGATATCTTCCTAATCTTTTTAAAATTGTGTATATATCAAAATTATTAACAAGAGGTGGTTAGGAGAGCATTTGTACATGCATTAATAGTGGGCATACACTCTTGTCTTTCATATTAGTTCGCAAACTACATATAGCTATAGCTATGATATACTGTAAGTTTATGCAAGGACATGTTTTAAAGGACTTCATTTCATTGTGATGATAAGCCTTTGAAGACATGTAATGATTATTTTAAAATATAATTATGAAGCCTCGTTCACAGATATTTTTTATGTAGAATACAGAGTCCATGTTATTGAAACAAATGATGTGGGAACAGCAAGCAGTTCAGGTCACAACCCCCACCCCAGTCACACATATATTTTGGGTGGATTTAATAATGAGATATTTAGTTGTTTTAATATTCATTCCACTTGTTTTGAGCAAAGTGAATGCAGAAAAATTTATCTTTCATGATGCTTACTTATTAATGAACGTGAAAAATCAACTCAAGACTACAACACGTTTAATTTGCGCCTTTAGTCGCTATTACATCTTTATTCTGTTCTGGATACTTGCTGCAATTACTGTCTAATGAATAATAATTACATAAGTGAACGATAACAATTTCTAGCATAAATGAATAATTTAAAATTTTTAAATATTTTTTTGACTCATAAATCTTTTTGTGGTTTATGAATGTAAACTATATAATTATTTCCTTTTCAAAAAATTTCAAACTCTTTTAATTATTTATACGCTCTGTTAACACACAGGGTTAGATTATATGAACTCCATTTATAAATACATAAGTGGGCGAATAAAAAAAATGAAATTGAACTTTTATGCCTGTGCACTTTTCGTGAAATTTTAAAAGTTAAAAGATCTTGTTGAATGCGACCACAGTTCAATAAAGTTTTATTAAGTAATCACTTTTAGCTTTTAATGCTCTTCTCGTCTGTGTTTATTGGATAAACGAGTTTTTCACCTGGTTGAGTTGATGGATGTACTTCTAGAAACGCACTTCTGTAAATTGATTGGACAGTAACATTTTTATGGCTAAAATCACTCAAAACTTTTATCGCGGCATCTGATTCATGTAACGATGAGAATATTGATATATGGCAATAAAAAGCACGATAACAAAAAATATTAGGTATAAAGTTTTATTTATCTAAGGTTTAAATAAAAATAACAACTTTGTAGATAAAACAAAACCAGCTCATTTTACCCACGGAATTTGTGTCCAGCACTGTAAATAATGAAAGCGGCGATTATAAAAAAATAAACATGCATTCGCACAAGCACACAGTGGTTGAGACTCTTCTCTCTTCGTAGTTCATGACCGTAACATAAAACATTTTATTGATGCTGAATGCCATCAAGGTAAGTATAAATCTTGCGGAAATTAAGTCCCAAACAAATAAAAGTTAATTAAGGCAAATGTTAATTATAAATCAGCGACTCGTCCACTCGCAGACATCCATCCATATATGAAGACGAATTCTGTATGGCAAACGCTGGCATACTGGATGATTTAAATGTACAGGAACTAAGTTTATGCAAAAACAAAAAAGTTGGTCACAAATCAGAAAAATATACAAAAAATTAATATTCTGCGCATATTAACAGGATCACAAATGTCAAATCTTCAACCAATAGAAATGTTTACATAATCCTGACTCAATTAAATATCCCGCCAATTCATGTTGTGGAAAACAAGAGACATAAACGCACCTGTATCGATAACACATTTGGTGAAACATAGGAAAATCAAAGTTAATATGAAAATTCTTACAATGATTGTCATCAAATAAAGCAAAAGCAGTTGATTCGATAAGATAATTTTAGGACATTGTACAATTTGTTAAATTTAATTTAACCAAAAAAGTGCTATTTTCAGTCATATCTTTTACCAGGTTTCAAATGAGTGTGCGATGAAATAGGGCAAAATGCTGTACTATACTTCACTTGCAAAGGTTTTCTGGTATAAATTCAAATCGTGGTAGGTCAACATAGAAATGTCTTGGAGGACATGACAGCTTCGAAGTCCAGAACGCGACCTGGCGCTATATGTACATTTGATTGCACTTTATCTCAGTTCTTCATTTGACGTTTTTACACATGTAAAAGTTGTATAAGAGAAAACGCCAAATCGAGATTATATAAATTTTGAAAAGTCAGCACAATTATTTTCATCGATCTGTGTCGTCTTCATTTTCATTATTGTTCTCACTGCTGTCATTGTTTTCATCATTTGTTCTCCCCTGATTAGGGTTTGCGTATTGATGATTTTCTTGATGGTCATCAGAATTATCGTCAGCATACGGATTTCTATAGACATTAGAAGGTTGAACAATCGATGATGAAGATGATTTGTGTAAACCTGAAGAAGTTTCATCATTTCTTTCATCGCTATCTTCGTTGATGACGTGCACCTGTTGGGAAGAAGTAGGGATGTTTTGAACCATTCCAAAACTGTTACCACTTTGAACGGAAAATTGGTTGTTATGCCCGTAAAATTGTTGGTCATGTAGAACAGGCTGATTGTTGATTGCTTGTTGATTTTCAGCCATCTGGTTGTTTCCGTTTATGAAATTGATATTAAAGTCTAACTGATCATTTGGTGCCCCAAATGCGTTTCTGTGCACACTGTTGCTGAAGTAGTTAGTTTGGGGATCCAAGAATATGTTTCTGTCTTGTCGACTGGCTTCAATTGGTGAGGCTTGCATATCACCCGTTGACCATTGCTCGCTCCCAGAGTTTTGAGGGGTAAATGAAGAACTTGGCAAGGGTTCATTTGATGTGTGGGACGAAATACTTGGCGAAAGGCCACTTCCAGTGGCGGATGGAGAACTTGATAAGAGATCGAATCCTGTGGAGGATAAGGAATTTGTCTGTAGACTTTTTTCTGTGGCTGGACTATTCTCTGTGTGAGATTGTTCGTTTCCTGTGTGGTGTGGGTTCCACTGTTGAGATCCAGTATGATGCAAATTTTGATTCCAGTTTCCTAGGAAATTGTTTCCTTGCGTCGGCCATTGGTTATCATAGTTTCCACTGTTTTGTACCGAACTATCTATATGACTTACAAAATCTTGTGAATGACCATTAAATGAACCACCATTTTCTGGTTGTTGGTTTAAACTAGAAAATGAAAAAGACTGGTCATTATTTAAAGGTGGTATATTTTGTTGGATATTCGTTCTTTCAAAAAGATCAAATTGTCCGAAATTTTGATTTCCTGTAAACATGTTATTTCCAAATCTTCCTGTATGTGCATTATTATTATCCAACGAAAAGTGCCGGTTATGCGTATATGTATTGTCTTGAACATGTCCGTTATGCAACGAAGAAATACCACCACGTTGATCATCTGTGGCCCCGACGAAACCAAAAGATCTTCCACGTTGAGAATCTTCATCATCGTCGTCGTAATCAGCCGCGGGAACGACTGGCCTTGCTGTAGTCATTACACTATTGAAGCCATTTGTAATTCCATGGATGACACCATTTTCCATTGGATTTCGTGTGACAGCAAAATTGAAGAACTGTGACATAGCATCATCTGTGTCGTCTCTCCGGCTATTTTGCTCTGTTGCCAAAGGGTTGGTGTAAATTGCACCGTTTCCACCATTCGAATCTTGTATCTCTGTACTATCATCTCGACTATCTGTCTGAATAGGAGCGTCTTCTTTACTGTTATCGTTGTTGATATTTCCTGTTCCTTTAGTAGATGCTTGATATTCATCGTTAGAGACAATGCTTGATCTTTGTTGGTTTTTATCGTCTTTCACTCTGCTCTTTTCGAGAAGCCCACTCAGGAAATCAAAGTACATACTGTCATCGTAATAGTCCCCTGAGTCTTTCAATGGTGTTCCTGCTGTCTCTATTACGTTCTCATCACTACCTTGTTTGCTACTGGGTCTGTTGACTTCATTTTGTATGAATGTATCGTTTGATTCTTTAGACTCTCTCGATTTTTCACCGGAATCATCTTGTTGAGAACCAACTTCAGCAGATACTTTGGTGTTATCGGAATCGGGGGTTTCTTTTGAATTTTTATTATTATTTACACTTTTGAGTAAATCATCGTAGTAATGAAAGGAACTGTAAAGATCAGAATATTGTGATGTGAAAAGAGTAGGGTAGTTATAATCTACATGATCTGCGTCAGTTTTTGAGGCGCTGGCGTCACTAAAGGCTCTGTTTTCCTCCGTCGACTCCTCGCTTTTAGTTGAGTCCCCTGAGGAAATTTTCAAATTTTCTTTGGAAACAGAACGGTCTGGGTTATTTGATTTGTTTAACTCATCTGATGTGTCATCTAATAAGTTAGCTACTTTTCCTTCATCTGTTTTTTCTTCTGACGATTCGTCTTTTTCATTATGTTCGCTTGATTCTTGGTGGTTGGCAGCCATGTTTTCGGTCGATTTTTCACTGCGTTCATCTTGTTCGGATTCTTGGCTTGATTCGTTTTGTTCTGAGTGTTGATTTGATTTATCTTGTGTTAACAGTTGACTTGGAGCTTCATGATCAGAATCTTGACTTGAGTCATTTTGTACTAAATGTTGACTTGAGTCATCTTTTTCTGCGTGTTGACTTGAGACATCTTGTTCAGAGCTTCTATGTTGTTTATTGTTTTCAGCAATTATATTAGGGTTTTCGTCAGTTTCCTTGCTCTGAAGTGATGAAACGTTATTACTGATATCTCCGGAGTGTTCAGAGCTGTCTTGATCTCGTCGTTCAGACGAATCATTCTGATTTTCGTCTGAGCCAGATTGATCTCTATTTATGCCGCTTTGATGAGAAATTTCAGAATTTTCGTTTGAACCTCCATTGCTCTCTGATCTTGAAATATCCGTTGATTCATCACTGGTTTCATCTGAGTTATCATAGTGAACTGATTCGCTATTCTCATTACTTTTCTCTTCACTGTCTTTACTTAAGTTTTTCCTTGAATTATCGTCACTCTGTATTTCAGAATTATCTTCAGATTCACTACTTTCGTCTTTATCAGACTGGTTACTACCGATTTCATTTGAGTTGATTTTGGAGTCTTGACCGCCACTGTTCAAGGTACTTTCTTCAGAGGAACCTTCATCGCCGTTTTCTTTCGATTCTAGGGTAAAGGACTTAATCTGTTGCGCTGTAGCGGCAAGCTCTGATGAAACGCTCTCTTTACTCTTGCTCTCATTATTACTATCATTTTCGTTCGAATCATCAAGTTGTGATGTATCATTGCTTGATTTGTTTTCAATATTCCGAATTATATTGATCATAGAATCTTCACCACTTTCGGTAGAAGTATCATCGTTGTTAGAGCTTTCACTTGTCTCAGATTCTCTTACGTCTTTGCCAAGATTTTCAATTGATGTTCCTCCAGCTTTTGAATTGTCATCAATATCTTCAGTGCTTTTTTCGTTGCTGTTGTTCTCTTCAGATGAATCATCGGTATCTTTTACGCCCATGTTGACCAAGGAGCTGTCAACAGATTCACTCTGCTTTGATGTCTGCTCAAAATATTGAGACGATTCTTCTGTTTGTTCATCGTTGTTACTGTCGTTGCTTGATTTATCAACATTATCTCTACTGTTTTCTTTGCTGTCTTGCTCCGAATCTTCTTTGCTTTCTTCCGACTTTGAGTTTATTAAAGATGACTTTTCACCACTGTCTGAATGTTCATCTTGTGAAATGTCAGATTTTGCAATGCTATTTTCGTTTGAATTTACTTTGATCGAAGAATCTTCGTCACTTTTTGGGGTTTCTGTAAGAGTTGAAACTTCACTACTTTCCTTGCTTTCCACGGTTTCAGAACTTTTCTCTGATTTGCTGTTAGAAACAGTTTCAATACTTTCGTTCTTGGGTGAATTTTCCTTGGAATCAGAATCTTCATTGCTCTCACTGGAAGTGTCGTCTTGAGTTATTCCAGACACCTGCTTGTCGTTTTCTTTGCTATTGTCTTTAAGTTCTTCTGATGATTTCTCGCTTTCTTTGGATTTATTTTCTATAGTGGATTTTGCACTATCATGTTGGCTTTTATCATTGGTGTGTTTAATGACAACTGATTCATCACTAGCAGACTTTGAACTTATTTTTTCATAACTGTATATTCCATGGTTATTGCCTAAAGATAATTTTACTTTATCTGAGATATTTTCGCCGTCTATGGTTCCACTGTCTTTCTGTTTAGAGTTTCTGTTCTCTAAAACTGCAATTGCTTTTTCGGGAGAATGATCACCACTATTTGATGCCTCAGCAGAATTAAACTCATAGCTATTTGATGTGTCTGCATTTGCGTCTTTGCCCTCAATTTCAATTCTTCCTGCCGAATTTTGTTCAGCTGAGTCATAACTGTCGTGACTAGAAATTTTGTCATTTTCAACAGAGATAGCACTACTCTCTGATGTTTCTGTGGATTTCATCTTCTCAGGTAGGGTTAAAGATGTGGCTACAACTGATTTAAATTTCTCATCAGTTAGAATATGTTCAAATTCATAACTGTCGTCATAATCTAGTTCTGCTTGTTTTATTATTTCTACTTCGTTTGAACCGCCATTATCTTGTGTCAATATGTCTTTGCTTTCATACATGTCCCTGTTATCGTCGGTTTCTTTTGATATTTGTTTTTCATTGCTATCCTCCTCTGATGACGAGTCTTTTTCTTTGCTTGCTTCTAATTGTTTGTCTTTGCTTTGATTTTCCGATGATTTGGAATCTGTAGCCAATATATTATCTACAACGGTATCTTCTCCAGTTAAATCATCTGAAGTTTGTTCCTCTGAAGATGATTTGTCGTTTGCATTTTGCATTGACGATTGCTCATCAATTTGAGTTTCGGACGAAATTACCCCAGAATTGACTTGCTCTTCCGAACTGCTCTCATCCTGGTCTGTGCCAGGTGTTTTCCTACTTGTGGTCTTTTCCGATGTGCTGTCTTCCAAAGACGTCTCTTGGTCCGAATCTTCTTCTGCTATCTTTGTCTTTTCTTGACTTTGGAATTCATAGCTGTTATCGTCATAATGATTTGGAGAAAGTTGCTGAAAGAAACTATCGTGGAGCGTGTCCCGAACATCACCAAGAAAATTGTTCGTGATTGAGTTTATGTTCGAAGAAATGGTGAAATCTCTTATCGTCGTGTCAAAGGTAACGGCATGTGGCATCGGCGCTGTATTTGCGGGAATTGTAAGTTTTTCTACAGGAAGTGACGTCGTTATATCCCCTTTTATTGTTGATGGTGGCAAAATGATCGGTTTTGCGTCTGGTTTTCGGGTTAGATGCGGAAGCATTAGCATTTCTTTTCCTATCATGTTCAAGTGATTCAATTGACTAGCTAGAAAACCTTTGTCATCCTCTTTTGCGTTTAACTTATTCAAATTGGAAAGCGAATTTTGGTCGTCGTCATCATCTGAATGAGGCGTTGTGGAATGCAATAGGTTGGGTACTTTAATCTGTAAGACAAATTTAAAGAACAATTTTTATTGGCCTCCATAATAGCATTATCAGATTATAATATCTTTTGAAATATGTAATCTTTTTGTTTTCGACGACTTTAATACTAATGATAAATTAATGTAATATTCAGCTTACAGGGTCTGATAAACTGAGATCCAAGTGATTCTGTGCTACGTCACTCTCCAAATTGGCTCCTTTCATGGCTTGTGATACTACTGGCAGATTGACCTGTAAGTAAACGGAATCTAAATGACATTCATTTTAAGTTAAGAATTCTGTAGTGGTTTACGTAAGGTAAGATAATAACTTTAATTTCTTAAATATCGTGTGGTAGAGCTCTTGTCAAAATCAAACTTTAAATTCTATTATCTTGTCATTTCTGTATTTATTTTGATGATAGATTCGTAGTACTTATATATATCCACTTAAAAAACAAAAAACTGACTGTTCTGATGCTTATCTTTGAAAAATAGAGCCAAGGCTACAAAGATTAATAAGGCAAAACTGTTTCAACGAAACAATCACAGAAAATTCTAATCTAGGGACTAATGACAGAAATAAAGCGTTCATCACCGTGCATGTAGCTGTCATGTTTGTATTTAGTGGACACAAGATTGTGAGAATAGGCACACAGCGCGACGAGTTAGCGGGTCCCTAGAGTGACTTTAGATATAACGATGTTCGTATGCAGTTAGAAGACAACATTTTACAGCTAGCGTTATATCAAACAAATGAACGTTCACAATAGTTAAAGTAGTTTTCAAAATAAGTGTATTTTATTATACCGATAGGTAACAGGTAACACATTGTGGTATTTAATGCGTATTGCTTGTCGGGCATAAACACGTCTGCGTTTTAAATGCACGAAAAATATCAACCTATGTAAAGGCTTAATTAGTCGGGATTGATAAATCTTGTCGGTGTGTATTGTGGGGGTGGTAAAGGTGACGCCTTTCGGTGCATACAATCATGTCTTATTAAACCTCGAGTAACATTGACTTATCTCGCTCTTAGTCCCTATGTTATTGTGTATATCTCTGCAGTAATTATTTATAACTAGTAATTCGGGTCAAAACGAATCATAATTTATACTTTATTTATTTTTAATATCTACATGTATTAAACTCATTAATTGCCATAATGATAATTCTTCACAAGAGTATAAATAAAGTTGTGTCTCCTGCTTAAATCGAAATCAAAATGATTTTGTTCTGCATTGATTATGAGTAATGAGAATGGTGAAAAATAATATTTATTTCTCTTGTTGTCATAACTTGTAAAATAGAAATGATTAAGCAATCCTGACACGTCTTTTACTGCCTTGATCTGTTTCACTGCAAGTCATTGCATTTATTTCGGAAAACAGAAACTAATTAAATGCCTAATTTGGTAATGATAAGGTAATGACCTTTACTTTATGCAAACAGAAACCATATGACGACGTCAGATTGGATAAATCGTGTTTATCAAATTACTGCTAGAATCCACAATGAAGCAGCACAGTTCCTATTCTTTATTAAGTAGCACGCAGCAGCATTCATTAAACTTTTATCCCCCCCCCCCCCCCCCCCCAGCTTATTTTTTTGCTGACTTTGAATGGCCGCGATATATAGGAAATTTTCGTGCAAATGTAGAAAGTTTAACTCTTCTCGGTCAGATTGGCATACATTGGACTGTTTTTGTTTTATAATGCAACGTTAACATTTTTTCTATTGTGAGTAAGCATTTTGAACAAAAACGTGTTTACAATTGACTCATATATAAATATAACAAACACATTTTGAATCTTAATCTTTTTAAAGTTTTTTCCATGTTTTAAAGATCTATCAAATCGTATTGATTCATGCTAAATCCACGTAAATGTTAAACAATGCATTTTGGGCCTTCATTACGAATAAACCAATCACCGTGATCCCGATATAATATATTATTCATCAATATCTTTGTAAATCACCAAGGACAAATAAAGACCGTTTTTCATGGCAATATGGCCCTGTCTCTGTGCATTGATGTACTACAACAGACGTGTAACCACCACGCCTTTGATTGGTGGTGCTAGACACAGGTGATAGCTTCCTGATCGATTCATATATATATATAGGTTTTTGCTTGACCATAGGTTTTCTTTGTATAGACTAGAAATATCTATAGGTTATGCTTAACCAATGACAGTTTGCTGTGTTCATATTTGTCTGTTTGAAGTCTCATCGAGCATTGTCACTTGTTTTGAGACGCAAGTTTGTACAAAAGGCATCTCATTTATATTATTATATCTGCGCCATACACATGACAAATACAATAACTGCGCATAGACATGATAAATACAATGTTGTAGGTTAAATAAATTTTGAGTATTATTAGTACGTGTTGATGTAACATCAACAATTTTACCAATATACTTTAGATTAAGTTTTTGAGTGAGCATAATCCAAGTCTTTCAGTATGAAAAATTGAATATAAATGAACAATTTGAATATCACTGAAATCTACTCACTGAACCATCTGAATCGTCTCCCTTGCCAAGGTTCCCGGACAGGTAGACCCCCATCATGATCCCTGTCACCCCCAGTACCCCCACACACGAAAGCACCAACGTCATCGTGACCCATTTTGTCGTCTGCGCCTGCGCTTGGAGAATTACCTCCTGAAAATAAAAACGGTCGTATTTCAAATAGAACAAAATTTGGTCTTCATTTATTTTAGACGTGAAGTTTTGCTGTTAACGCTAAGTATAATTACACTCTCTCAATAAATCAACATTGAAATAAAACATGTTATGTATCATGTGTTTGATTAATATTAATTTGATATATTGCTTTTTATTTTTACAGATTAGACATCTCTGTGGCCACAGTATTAAATATTTACGGTCGCTTAAAATGTTTGGTATGTAAATATTAAGATAAGATTTAGGTTGCGGAAAAGAAATCAAATTTTTTTTGATTACGTCTCATAAATTGTATTTTTATTTAATAACATAAGTTTATGATAGCTAATGAACAAGTGATTGTTTTAGCTGTCAGAGATGATCGCAAGCCATATTTTAGAGGTAATTAGACAGAGTCAACGTACTAATGTTAAGACCAATTTGTGGATTAATCTGACAAAGTTAATCAGAATGTTAATTAAGCGTTAATGGCGGCTAATCACCTTATAAATTACCCCCGATACAACTGTATCTTCTCATGTCCCCAATCTCTTCAGTTACTTAATGTTTCGTTGTGCACTTGTCTGCGCACACCTTTGATGTGAATTTTGTTACCTGAATGCTTTACAGGTGAACAAATTAAGTAATTTTACCACAGAACACCGTTATGCATCATATACAAGGGAAGGTACAAAAGATGCCACATCGAATACCACGCAAAAAGAGCAAAGAGTTCTCACCAACAAGCCAGCAGAGATGTGATTTTCTCTGTCGACAAGAAAAGCGTCTTCGTGTTCAGAAAATTTTTTTTTGGTTCCAAAGTAAAAGCGGAAGTATGATCCCGACATGGTTTGTTGTCTAAGCAGAAATTTATTTTGAAGAGTATAAATTTACACTGTGTTTTTTATGTGATGTTGATATCATGTATTTTATTACTTGTGAAAAGGTTGATGTTTTTTTATCTTCAGAAATACTATGTCTTATTTACTATATATAGAAGAATTGCATGAATGCAATTTTGTAAGTAGCGAATCAGTCCGAGTACTTTACGTATATTTAAAACACAAGAAGTGAAAAGTAATTACAAATGTATAAGCTGAAAAAAGAAAATAATGATGCACAAAGTAATTAATCTTTCATTGATTACACATGAGCAAAAAATACACGTAGTAATCATATAATCAATTGATATATTTATCTTCATTTTATCTTCATCATTTTATTAGCGTATTTATTTTCAATGTGAATGTTGAAATAGGAAAACTAAAATCTACAATTACATGTATAAGGACGGAAATTAAAAGAATGTTATATTTACATTAAGTAAATTAAAGTCCTTTTCTTTTACTTACTACAAATCCTATTTAATTCAAAGTGAAAAAATGCGCAATTATGGTCTTGATATAAACTGCATGGTTTCTTAGCCATTTTAAATAATCATACCAATTTCAGTTCTAAATTATTAATATTTTATCTATGTAATATTTTGCAGCTATATTTTAAGATATTTGTTATTCCTTTTGTTGCATTTGGATAAAAAAATATATTCATAATCAATTACTTTTATGCAACTTTTCCCCCCCCCCCCCCCCCCCACAAAAAAAGAGAAAGATTTTAAATGATAAAATCTAAAAGTAATGTTTGATATTGATGATTGTGGTATTTGTAAGAAATGATTAGAAAAACTCACCTTCGCCAAGGCTAGTTCTGGATCCTTGAACTGGCCCATCGAATAAGTAAAGAACAAAAGCGGTCACACTCTCTCAAAGCTCGAAACACCACACATTAACGCCAAATCGTCTCAATTACCTGAATACACCTGGTCTGGTACTAAGTGATATATATAGACGGAGGGCGGATGCTTGGTCAGAGAGCGAGTGGTCATGCATGACAATTGGCACAAGCCAGTCAGGCGTCAGTGCGCGCTCTCTGATTGGCCGAGATTCATAACCTGTAAAAAAACTATATGCAATAGAAACAACAGTTTTATGTTTTGCATCAGTGCTTGTCAATGCTGTATAATATACATGTATAATATTTTGTGACAAATATATTTTCAAATGAAACCCGGATCAGAATTATGTGCATGATAATTTAGTGTAACAACAGCATTTTGATTTGTTTATTCTGCAGTGCGGCTGAATATTAATTTGTGATAATATTGCATTATTATTGTAAGTAATGCACCATTGTCTGGTAATAAGGGGCGAGTACAATATCACACAAAACCTTAAAAAGACAACTTGCAAATTGTGAAGTAAATGCTTCTAATATTCATAAATAATTGTGTTTTTCACCAGGATGGCACTTTCTACGACTCCTTACAGATATCGACAGAATGGGCGATTTATAATGTAATAATAATATTTTCGTTATCATGTTAAATCGTAAGGTTAAATCACGTTGAGTAATACAATTACTGCAATTTACTTGTAATGCAATTTTAATTCAATTTTAAAACTTAAAAATCTGAAGTCCATGCCTAATATTTACAAATCTACTCAATAGTGACGTCGACATGCGATATATGCATTCATGAACAGTATTAGATTTGGCTTGCTTTCTATATCTTCACTTAAAATCATTAGGTATTAAACTATATTTTTTAAATTAATCCATTCATTTTCCTTTTTAGCATATTCTTAATTTATACTGAATTAGCTAAATTAATATGTAATCGTCTTTTTTTCTTAATATTTGAACGAAAAATATCCATAATAAAGAGAATGAGGTTTAAAAAAAAAATAGAAAAACAACTTATGATTAAAAATTACAGCAATATTTTATTGAAAATTTTAATTTCAACACTTTCAAAATATAGAACAAGTAAGAAAAATTTGAAAGTTAGTGATAAAATGATATATCTTTTGAAACTGATATTTGGTTTTTCATAAAACGTGTCACTAAATATGTAAAATTAGTGCATTTTTTAATTGATTTAGATTTCTATAAGTAGAAATGTATATTTTCATTAGAAAAATGAAAATTGATCAAACACTTGGGTCAACTTTGATTACAAACACACTCTAAACAATTCTCTACAAGCCAAAAAAAAATTTCTACTCGTGAACACCGTATTTATTATTTTTTTTTCTTTATATAGTATTTATTTATCTTGGTTCCATTCACTTTTTGTTTCATGGTATAATTTTCAAAGTAGATTAAATTTCACAGTACGTGTATCACAAATGAAATTCAATTACAATATCAAACTTGTGACATTAGCATCTTTCAGACGAGAATCATATTTTATAGTCGTTGCTGTAGATTTATGCTGATTAACTTAGCTGTTATTCGCTTCATAGTCTGGAATGTGGTTTAAAAACATTCAGGTTGTAACAAGCAAACAAGTTAATAGTTTCCTTATTTTAAAACAAATACACATGTACATCAATGTGACTAGAATACCATTGGAATTAATGTTACATAGGAGTATTCCATTATCATAAGGAAAGCAATAAAATTTCTGTAATTGGTTATTACAAGAATAGCTGCAACTCATCACCTACATATGAATGCATTCAGTAAATATTACATCGATTGGTAAAGATTAATTGGTTAGTGTATTTTAATTGCAATATATTGAAAGCAATCTCTCTCTCTCTCTCTCTCTCTCTCTCTCTCTCTCTCTCTCTCTCTCTCTCTCAATTTGATGAATTCATGCTATGCGGTAAACCACAGTTAGACATGATTTGATTCATAGTTGGTTTATAGGATAATTCAAATATAATAACGTACCATCACAGGAGAGTATATAAATGTTTTAAGCAGCGGAGGTTTTAGCTCACCTGAACCGAAGGTTAAAGTGATCTTTTCTAATTGCATGTCAACCTTCGTCTATTAACTTATTTTTCATCTTTTTGGCTTCTTCTCAACCATCGAGCAAATTTCAGCCAAGCATGGCACAAACTATCTTTAGTTGAAGGGCTTTTAAATTTCTACAATTAAGGACAATACCCCTTCTAAGGCGGAGGAAATTATTATAATAGGTTGTGAACTTAAAATAATATTCTTATCAGGAAGTAAATCAAAGTACTGAAAGAACGGGAAAGCTGTTAGCAAGCTTGTTGTCAAGTTGGTGGGAATATTTGCATCAATATTTTCATTTAATCTTATTATTCAGTTAATTTATTAGTTTCGTTGTCCAACTCTAGATCAAAAAGAACAATCACTATACATGTATAAGTTTAAAATTGGACAATTTTTCATTCTTTTAAAAAAAAATGTGATATACACACATCTAGTAATTGGTCCAGCTTCCAATACTCTCAATCCTTTGATTCATTATGGGTAGCGCTTTGATAAGGCATCCGATTGCGTAATAGTTTTTGTTACATGACATAAAGCGTTTATCGTATACGCTAAACGCTTAAATATAGTCACTAATAAATAACGTTTACAAAGTCTTCCTTATAAGTTTTTTTTATCCGGTGGTCAATATTTGGAATGAAAACTTTTTTTCAAGGGACAAAGGGCTACAGCTTGTGAAATCATTGTAAAAACAAGCTTATAAAACTTTATTTCAAGTTTGCTGTAACAATGACCCCGACAGGTCAGAAAGGGACTATAAGCGTTCTGAACTTTTACATACACATATTGTGATACTATTTAAGGAGATTTGAGGCGTGTATGTAACTTAGATGTGTCTAATAAAAAGAACACATATTTGTATGATTTGATTAATAAGTGTGCTATCTACCCATGACCTCGAATGCGTTCAAACTTTGATTTCAAAGCATATGAGATAGACTTCTTATATAGAGTTTGATTGTTAGATTTGTGAAATTAAATGAAAGCAAATAAATATATAGAAGTTTTAAGTATGTTTGAACCCCTTGGCTCAAAATGGCGCCGAATGGAGTACAGTGTTTTTACATAATATGTTTCGGCAAATGTCCATCTCAGCAATTTGAAGCAATCTACATATTTTTTTTACACCAGGTATTCATAAATCTGTTTATGAAGCGAGTTGTGACTCTCATTTTTACTCGGGTGCGTGATATTGACCATGGGCCTTTTAATCCTTGCAAATATATATTTTTTCTATTTCGAAATGTTAAACTACACAGTAGTGTTAAGGACAATGGAATGAAAATTTCTCTAGCTTTCTGCAGATTCAAACATCATCTACAATGTTCTCATAACCATCATGATTCTGAACCAAAAAAATACGAAATTTCAAACGCTTGAATACAAAATTGAAAAAAAATGAAGTTTTATAACATGCATTTCTCTTAATAGAAACCCTTTCTCGAAATAAAAACTCCATTTGCTTGATAGCTTAAGGATTTTGCACACATAACCTTTGATTATCACCATTATGCTTAAATTGAACCTGCCACCTCTCCTTATAATCTACTTATCTTCCGTAATATATTTTTGTATGCTCTTTCATTATCATTTATAAAATAACATTAAACGACGACAGAGAGAAATCCAAGCCGTAAAAGTTCACCATTAAAATCTGGAAATCACAGAGGGAGATGACAGATGCAAAAACACATCTGTCATAAATGAAGGCATTTTGAGTTTCATAACACATATAGTTATTCTTAACAGTTCTAGTTTAACATACCGTAGTAAAACGTGAATTGTATGTATTATACATATTATCTAAAAAAAGAAGATAGAATAATGTTTAACATTATTTTATATGATTATAAAAATGTTAAACATTATTCTATCTTCTTTATTTAAATAGTTATACATGTATTGATAAATCTAATGTAATTATAGCAATTTAAACCGACGAATTTTTACATAATGTGTGTTTTAAAACTAAAATAAGTTTATTTGACCATCCACTTTTAACCACAAAGTTGCAAAGTATTTGTAAAACGAAGTAAATGATAGCATTTTCATGCGAGGTGGCCAAACAAATGAAAATGTTTACATTAATTTAAATACGTCTTAAACGTTGTGCACTTTTTTGCGTTTTATATTGGATTTATTTGTTTACATGCCTGCTAAATATATTGTTTCAATTCATGACCTTCATCTATTTTATTACTCATTAAGTCCATGTTGACAAAATTTCATATGCACTATATTTATATCCTGTACTGCTGAAATTAAATTTTGACAGGGGTAGGGTAAACAAACAAAAGCTTAAGAGGAAGAATTGTCATTTTCGGCTGACTTTGATTTTGGTTTTATTGCAGATTAGCGACGTATTCAAGCAATGAAAGAGATGATAACGTCTCCTTCAAATCTGTCAACAGCGCCCTTCGTTCCACCTTACAGTTTCGTAAGTAAATATCTGTAGGTGATTCTTCAGCTTAAAGTGCATTGCTGGATTTCCAATCTATATTTAAGAGATTTAACTGACAATAATTGTTCTTTCACAACAAAGCATGGACTCCAAATATTTCTTTTAAAAAGAATTCTAGAATACAGTGCATATAACATTTTCAGCCATAAACAAATGTATTTTGGTTTTTATGTACAAGTAAACTACTGTAAAATATCATGTATACGACTGCAATTACTGTTCACCTTTTTTCATCGCAGACAATTTTTCTTACATTTACTTACTCTAAAAAAGCAATGGTAACGGATCATTTTTCAATTGGCAATTTGCGAATGAGAAATGATCTGTATGATATATTTGCTCAGTATATTCTTTATATTTTAAAGAAGTTTTTATTTCTAAAAGATCTTCAAATTATTGTACAAAAAGTTGTTAATATTCTCAAAAAAATCCCCAGTGGAGTAAGTGCAAACTAAAAACTTTATACCTTTATGATGGCTACATCAACTCTACGTATTAAGTTCACATTTCAACAGTTAAGTTATTAAATAGACAATAAGTTCGTAAATTGATCAGAACTTTTTTATACAGCGTTAAAAGGTGTTTTAGGAACCTTTATTTTTCTCTAGCTATTAACATGGCATGTTTATGTTGTAACTTTATAGCTGTGGACACAGGGAAAATAAAAAAAAAGAATGGGGAAGTTGCTTCTTCTCAATATTGAAGGAAATGATCGGGATTTGTGACAAGTAAAGCGTGCTTCGTACCTTAAAAATAATAATAGTTGATGGCGCTTTATACCATCATTGAATACGTTTTATCAGTAGTTGTTAAGATAGAAAAATAGCACGTCTGTTGGTATTTTTTGCTGTTCTTATATTACTGAATAGGAAAAAAACCGTGATACTTTAAGATTATAATATTTACTGTAATAATTTTTTTTGAAAAAAGTGAGAACACGAAACTGTAAATCATTTATGTATTTTAACTTTTCCACTGAAAAGCTTTACCGATATCGATAATGTACTTTGAAAATTGTATTTCATATCAAGAGTAAAGAACAAGGTACACTTAGGGTCATATTTGGCCTATTTTCAGGGGATAACAAATTTTGGCTTAAATACTCTCTAGGACATGGGCTTTTTATATATAGTAATGTTATCCTTGTATCACTTATAATTTTTGAGATACACGGAAAGAAAGTTGACATGCAAAATTTTGACGTTATTAAACGATGATGGTCCAGAAATGGGTTGTTTGGTTATCATACATAGTATTAAAGCCATATTTTTTTAAAAGTCTTAAAAGAACATAAACTTATGTCCTCAATCCTTGTAATATTCAATATACTCATATACAGACTATTAATTTTTGTTACAATATAGAAAGGCAACTATATAGCTTTCTGATGAACATGTTATGAAAGGTGGTCAAAATAGAAATGCATCTGTACTGTAATGTAATACTCAGTTTCATTCATACAACATTATGATATATTCTGCATTATGTATGTTAATACAATGTAATTTTTGAACTTAGCCAATTTTTAGATTGCAGTTTTGTCGAACATGAATAAAAAAATTGATACTGTTTTGTAGTAAATAAATGTTATTTTTTTGAATGGTTACTATACCAGGCACAGATGTTGGCTAAATTAAAATACTTAACATAGCTGCAGTTAGTTATAAATTTTCTAAAATCATCTCAACAGCAATTTTGTACCGACTTCAATGGAAGAAAAATAGAGATTTAATATCCAAACCTATCAAATAACAATAAAAATTCAAATAACGATATTACGGTGGAGCCTTTTTAAAATATACTTTGTTCATTAGTGAATTTGTCATCCGAATGGCATCACATTAAACTCCGTAATAAAGTATTTCGATGGGAGATGCATGTAATTGTGGTAAAGTTAAAGTCATGTGTAAGATGAAGTCAGGCATGTAAATTGTATTGTTTGCATTCAAATACCGTTGAAATAAAGTCTTTGCATGGTGATGTACACTATTACGAATTACTTTGGCTTTTCCATTAACATCTATCATATAATCAGATAGCCATGTAATTGTCTTTGTTAGATTCGCTCAAAAATAATTTGTAAAATATACTGCTTTATCACATAGGTACATATATTTCCCTCTTTAAAGAAATCAAAAGCTTTTAACGACAAAATATTCTTCTTGTAAAAATCGATCAGTTAAACATTAACAACAAAACTAATTGATAGCGTTTACAATTTTATGTTAAATTATGAGGAAATGAAAATTGATCATAACAACAATTCTCAAATATAAAAAGATGAATCAAAACTACTGATTTTTTTTCCCCAAACTTTCCCGAATGATCATGCAATTAAATAATTAAAGAAAAAAGAAATGTGAACTTTAAAATGTACTATATACCAAACCTTTTAGCACAAAAAATAGAAAATTTGCTTCTGTAATTTAAAAGTTTTAAGTCATTCATGAAATGTATATTTATCTAAAAGTCTGTTATGTATGAATCTTTGTTGATAAGGGAAACATTGAACGTAAATTAAAAACAAATTATATCGATTCAAGTTTATGTGTACAAAAGCACGTAATTCCGATGTCAATTAAAATGTCTTGCAATTTAACTCTACCATGAAAATCAAATTAAAAATATTGTTGACAACTTAATGTTTAATCACATAAAGATAGAATTACTTCGGGGAAGTTGGTAGCCAAGATGCTACGAAAAATTGTACAGTCAACACAATAACATGATCTCGGCTTCATGTATAAAAAATAAAAACTGATTGTGTTTTTATATATCTTTATCCATCGCACATTTACACTTATCTATGTTTATAAATGTTAGTGTACCTGTCACTATCTATGTTTAT
>WFKH01011925.1:78665120-78691584 GCA_016163765.1 Magallana hongkongensis
GAGACTGGTTGGTCAGTAAATTGTTCATCGGATCTATCTTAAAAATATAAGTATGATTTTTAGCACTAAGCTATCTTTTACATTAAAGGGAAAAACATTAATTTTTAGTTCCGATTTTCTTACGCATTAATATATACATGAAGCTCTTAGTCGCAAGGAGAATAATTAAACAATAAAATGCTTACTTTGATGATTCATGAGGGATATGAAGGTGGCGACATTGTAGAAAAAATACATAACCCGCGTTAGCGGGTTATGGAAATTTTTTCTGCAATGATCGCTACCTTCATAACCCGCATGAATCATCAAAGAAAGCATTTTATTGTTTATATTTACATCTTTCTTTTAACAAATTAATATATTGATTGTAAAAAGTAAGTTAAATTAATTAATTTACTGTTAATGTACATAAGTACGATAAATAAAAGAAACAGCTAAATCATCCCCTATTGGAATTTGAGTCTGACTTCATCATGATAATTTCGTGCAGTCCGTGATTTTTCTTAGGTCGCTGTAGGTTTTGACCAATCGATAAATGGGGCGTGTAGATTTCAGTTTGGATGTTTCTATAGAGCTATGAATTAACTAAAGTTTCCATAAGAAATAGAGGGAATCATACTCGGTAGATGTAAATATTATACTTTTTAAAATGACCATGACCACCCAGCCCTCTATATAATCAACAACAGTGTCAGTTTATAATTTCGTATAGATTTTCATTGCAAGTGCACAATATGTTTGTGTTTGCTAGAAATACGCATGCTAATAATCAAAAGTAGAAATTTTTGAATATGTGCACTTGTCATTTATTTCTATTTGCTTGTTTTAGCTTTAACTCGCCTCGTGTCTTGTATCTAGAAACAATACAAACAATTGCAATATTTTTGTTTTGCATCGAAGTAAAATGTTACTCTACCTTTAAATTAAACGTACCACGCGATAGACTCTAACCTATTCTACAGAGCTTAGTTTGCCGGAAAGGCTCGAGAAATTGCATTTGGCGATCACTTTCTTTATTTCTCTTGACTTTAGACATCAACACGATGACAATAGGTTTTTCATTGTGTTTTATTTAAAAATATGTTTATATACATAAAATATAGGTTTTTTATCATCGATGTAATTGTAAAATTTATTTGCATGTTTTTCGCCTCTAATTCATGGAATTTCACTCATCAATCATACATTCACAACATTATATGTTAAAGATTTGTCGGTAGTTTGAAACATAGTTTTCGCAAATTAAACTGTTTAATATACTGTTTGAAATGTTAAATACCTTCTTGCGATATATTGTCATTATTTCATTTAGCGTAAAATCAGGAAAACGAAGACATAGATTATAATTAGCATATTTTGAAAACAATTCTTAATCAATTTTTTTCTGATTATTTACAGCGATTTGCGCAAGTTTTCTTAACTATTTCAAAAGTTAATATTGCAAGACGTATTATAATTTCACTAAACAATCATGTCCAATTTCAGACAATAAGCTGATTCAATATATATTTCGCATATGATATATAACGACTACCAAATAAGAGAATTTTTGCCGGAATAAACGATAATTGCATTTTACCTTGTAAACTATTTATAACTAAATATTATAATTTTAATAACAATTTCTTTCATCGGAAATGATATTATGTACACTATCACTGTGACCATGGTGGAAACTCATAATCTAAAAGAACATTCAAGTGTTAACATGTATAAAATTGGGTTGGGTGTTTTGTTGTTTTTGTTTTTGTGTTAAGTTTTTTTTAACTACATTCCACAATGTGTTCTTTATCGATTTTAAATGGTAAGTTTCGATCATCAGACATATCGCTTTTGGTACGGCATATCCCTTTTGGTTACTCCTGCGGTTGCTTAAAAGGGAGTTTATCGATTAAAACCAGTTTCTTTTTTATTTATATAAACAATTCAAACATAAAAATTTACATTTAGTGTGTATTTCCTCTCATGTTTGCATTGGAAATCTACGGCATACAATGTTAAATAACACACGACAAACCTGATCACAGCGTGTGAGTACAAATAAACGTCATCACGCGTTTTGAATACTAGATATTTTATCGAATGGATTAAACGTTCAAACATACCTAACTAATTTATTATGTACTAAAAATCGTTTAATCATATCTATCCTATCTCAAAAAGGAGTTTTTCCGGCAAAGTGTTTAGCCACAGATGCGCAGTAAATGGCATGTTTTATGGCTGTTCCATCTATTATTCATATCCAGAGAAAGAGTATACGTTATGATTTTAATACGACGACAAATAAATATTTCATACAAAAAAAATCATCAAAATAAATAGATAATAAATTCAAGTTTAATTTTATGATTTTTTTTCTTTTCAATTTTGTTACCAAACACCGTAGCGCAATGGGTTAGAGTGTTAACTACTAATCTGTAAGTCATGAATTCTAATCCCACTGGGGCTTTTATGTTATTTACCTTTCCATTTTTCTTAAAAATGTGTTTTTTGTCAAATTTTGTAAACTTTGAAAATTCTTAACCGAAGAAAGAATTTTGATTATAATGTACTTTTATCCACATTAATATCGAAAGGTGTCCCAAACCACCTTATGCACATGAACTATACGTTTCCTTTTGTTTACGTCACAGAAACTTTAGTCGGCAAAAATAATTTTTTTCCGTATAGCAACAGAGAAATATATTCAAAGATAAAAGTTCAAACATATGGAACTTTTCTTTAATAGATAGCAGCTTAAGGCTTAAACCAAATCAAATCCAAAATCTTAAGGTAGATCTGAGGGGTAATTTGTTGACCAAACAGCCTCCTTGATATTTAGTGCGCCAAACAACTGAATTAAGCATTCTTTTTAAAACATCATAAACAATAATAAACTGTAAAGAATGTATTTTCGTAATATTTATGTACGTTTGATTGCATAAATATGTACCTACCGAAATGTTAAACAAAGTAAAATGAATATCAATAAACAATAATCGATTCCAGTGTTTCTTTAATTCATAAGCATTGTCAGCGCTGAATGAGTGCTAAGTTATTGTAACCAATATAAAAAAAACCTTGCACAATTTGTCTCTCATAAAACCTTTGAATGCTAATTTTGAGGACACACGATGTTTGGAGCAATCCATCTACATGGACCAGGGCCATATATGTTGCGTGTTCTTGTACAGTGTCCTTTTTCAAATGAACAGTCAAATTCGTCAGGGGTGATAACGCATTTGTCCTTAGCTGGTGTTGTACTGTCAGGAAACGGTTGCCATGGAAGATTCATTTCCACCTAAATAAAATGTAATGACAATTATCCTTCTTTAAAGTTTACAAATGAACATCTATGTAAATTCTTTCCTTTATTATGAGTATTTGAAGTATCGAATCGGCTTTTTACAAAAGGATGTCTTGATCAAGGTAGGTACAATTTAAAAACCTCTGTGAATAAGACCTGCTTTCCGTTGTTATGCAGGCATACAATTCTTCATCTTATAATCGCAAAGGGGAAATAATACTGTATCATTCACATTTTACACATGTGTCATGCATGTAAATACACGTGAAACTTTACAATCAATGTATGCTTACATCGGAATTTTTTTATGCGTGATATTGAATTGAATTGTGGTTACCTCGCATGAGCAATCATAGTTGTTGATTCTATTGACATATGTGGCGGTGGCTTCGTAGAACTCGTTGATTTCGGGTCTTCCAGTTAGTGCGTCATATATTGAAACTGCAAATTCATATGGCGTCTCAAAGCACACATTTAAGCAAATTTCACATTGAAAAACTCTATAAAAGTGTCTAAAACTATTTTAAGTTGGGTGAATCGAAGTCTTATTTCAGCAATGCTGTCAGCCAAGCATTTTGCTTGTCATTTTCATTTGCGAATGACCAGTTCAGAACTGATTCGCTATAAATATATTCACGAGCATAAAGTCTCCGATTTTTTAATTCATAGAGTAAATGACATTTATCCACAATAATAAATATACATGAGCAGAGATTATTCGCAAATCTCGTAGATATACAATAAGTCATTAACTTCGAAACTAAAATGAAAGCTTTTTTTTTTTTTTAGAACTGATAGAGTTTTTGATTAAAACTTTTAAAATTTTATCGATCTTTTTACAATTTATTGTATCTGTCTTTTGTACAAAAGCTTTAAATATTAGTTATCTAGTACATTAACCAAATGTGCTAGTGAAAAAAAAATCGTCAACGTATTATTATTTTGCCATAGTATTTGAATTTTAATATTGCTAACAAACATTTTACCATATAAGAGATATTCCTTGTTTCTGTCCAGCCTTGTGGGACCACAAGAATTCAGCGTACCTCTACCATACACAGTGATAATCTGTCCTGGATACGCCAGTCGTCCCTGGGAGAGGGAAAAGAGATGCCAAAAAATCATACATTTTACGTTGATTACAGCGTTTTGGTAAACGTTTTCTAACAACACTGTGCATCTTAAAGGCAAACAAGTCTTACTTTTGCCACCATAGCTTAGAATTTTAAAAAGTGAATTTTGAAAATGGAAACTATTTGTTGATGTATACAGAATATGCTCTGTTTTGTGAATATACTAGGTTGGATCCAAATGTTATGCAAAATCGTGAAAACGTCACAGTGATAAGGTATTATAAACAAGCGTTTTGACTGATATTTATTTTTTGAAAATGAACCTACCTTTATGTTTGAATTGACACGTATTCTAAAGACAGCTTCAATATCGGTTTCCTTATAACTGAGTACAGTGCCAGTAAAAGCTTAAAAAGAGATTTCTTTCAATATAATTGTGTCAGTAATAAATTAAGAACCCTTGTAAAGATCCCTCGGTAAACTCTGCATAACTTTCATAAACCACAGAAAATCATAAATCTCAATTTCTACACAACTTTGGAATAATAAAAAGGATTCTGGATGTTTTATTGGAAAATAAACACGATGGGGGAGGAATCTATCAAGTATTATTGCAAAAAGTAATTACAATACAATTATGATCTTATTGCAAACTTCTTTGCCATTTCTGGTTCTTCTAGCAGTAATGAACAAATTAGTGATTTTATCTTGGATTTTTGCGAACTCGCGAGAATCAAAATGAGTACAAGATTATGACATTTTGTCTCCTGTCAAACGTATTTTAAATATCTTAATAAAAAAGAGAAAAAACAAAATTTACACTTACCATTCTGAGTTCGACAGTACTTGGTTTGATCATGTTCAGTTATTGGAAAACACCCATGTGCAAAGGAAATCACACTAAGAATCACGAGAAATTCCAACATACTTGTGTTCAACGTTGTATAGTACAGACTGCTCTGATGCAATAAAGCCCTGCAATGCATATTTATAGCAAACTTTCCCTGTTTATTTTACAAATTTGCGGTTTTATTCTATCTCATCGTGCCCGTGACAATCGAAGTGCACTTTACAAAGGTAACTTTTGTTGTGTCACAGAGGTTCATGTGTCAGAGGAAATCCCTATTTTCAAGAATAACCGACAAGTTTTAATTGTTTACGTTTAACTACTTATTATCAGAGTTTTTTTTAAAAATAAGTTTTAGTATTAAAGTTTTTAATTTTAGGAAATTAATTATACTTAAATACACTATCGACTTTTTGATGTAAAAGCTCCTATCTGACCAAAAATTATTTTATACATCATGAGAAGAAATTAACATTTTCTCTCTCATAATGCTGTATCGTGATTCATCATTTTATTGTAACATTTTGTTTCAAACAGAGCATTGGCAGATACAAAATGTTATTCTTATCATTGTACCAAATGAAATATTAATACACCAGGGAGTCACCATAACTCAACAAAAATTTTCAATAGTTCATCATCACATGATCAAAAAAAATTCGTTGTCGAGCCGATCTACGAAATCAAATCTTCAACTAGAGAATCAAGTTATATATAAAAATTATTGATGTGACCATTGTCTAAATTTTGGTACCGTAAAAACTGTAAATTTGTCTAAATCAACGAAAGTTGATTCCTCGAATATTATTGAAACCTCATCGAACAATTGTCATACTTACCTTGACTTACTAGTATTTAAAATCAATTCTGTCTGTAAAGACTTATTTTTGCCGTTTGCCGATATCATCACTTTTTAATCGTTTTGATATCAACCAGGGAAAAAATGTAGACTCCTTCATCAATGACCCCCTCGCGCTAACATACGTGCCAACGAACGATATTAATATAAGTTGTAAAACTTGTTTATCAATCGTTGTAAAATAAATAAAGTTCAGGTTTTTTCCATTGATCTTTTGAAATTTGAGCATTGCACACAATATTTAAAACTATTAAGGTGTGTTGAATAATACTATCAGCTGGTTATTGTTTGGCAAACTTAAAAAAAAACAATAAAAATGTGTATATCTAACTTCCTGATTGATATTTTAATTTCTTACAGGCTGGTTGTCAGAATAAACTTCTATTAAAGAACATATTACCCTATAATTAAGAAATAAAACTGCTACAAGAATACAAACATCCTAATGGAGTTTGAATACATTTTGTATCTAACAGAAGAATTAGTTTTTTCTTCGACTGAAAGTTTTATTTTCTCATAGGATAATGAATGAGTGATAAATATCTGAACTGTTGGGTAATGCACAATAAAACCAAAAAAAGGTCATATTTTTCTGTGCATTGGTCTATTTCATACCTACAGGAATATCAGTTTTTTGAAACCTGTGTTTACACAGGTGTAAGACTGTCACCTTGACGCCTACACCAGCCTTAAGCACAGTGTTCAGTGTGTTAGCATTATTCAAACATTTATGAATATATTTTGAAATTTAAGAGCGTTTAAAATTTGTATGTCAGAGGTATACAATCACTTGTTTCTATTTTACTAGTAGTTATAACATTTTAAAAATTAGTTAAAAACTACAGTTTTCGTATTATTGATTGGCTAATGTTAATTATGGGGGGGGGGGGGAATGTAGTAGAACTCGTATGTGCGAAGTGTGGTTGCTAAGTATGCAACTATTTATGTGAATGTAATGCTCTGTTCCATCATATTTATCCAGCTCATTTACTTTAATTATTTGATATTCATAGATACCTCAGAATTTGATCTCAGACTAATTCATTAGTATAAAATCATCCCAAGTATCCCAAGTAGACATTACGATTGTTAATAGGTAGAATTTCTTCTAAGAGAAATTTAGTTTGTTTTTTTATGATTTTTATTCCTTACGGAATCCTTGTAAACTTCTGATGAAAAAGACTTTTATATCTATTTTAACCAAATGCCTTTAAGTAAATAGGATAGTGCGAGTTAATAAATTTGTGTGAGTGTCGTTTTCATTGTCGACCACTTTTACTTATTCATTGTCATCTTAAATGAAGTATATTTGATCTTTCACCAATGCAGTTACTTTATTAATTTCAAATGATAAAAGAATCTGTGAAATATAGAATATTAAAACTAATCCACAATGTGAATAGTAGTATGATACATTTTTTTCAAAGTACTATGGAAGAAGAAGTTAATTAAATTGTGAATATAACGATAACATTTTTAAAAATACTGATATCGATTTCTTGGGATAAAAAATCAAGTTGACACATAAATCAATATGTGAACGTGGTGACCGTTGGGCCTAGCGCAGAATTTTTGCTTAAATGGAGACAGTACAGTTTGATTTTGTAAAAGAGAGTACAGAACTTATTTGAAACGAACAAAGTTCAATCCGACTGCCTACCAAAATCATAACCCAAAGTTAAACTCAACATCGCATGCTTAGCCTACGATTATGACGTCATATTTCATACGTCAATTTTTTACTCGAAATATCCGAGCTGATGAAGAGTAATCCGAAAGTTTTTCATTTATTTCAATAATTATAAATTTCAATTGTTTATGAATTAAAACTTGTTACTTTTGTATATAAAAGGTAGGTTCCTTGATGGTTTTGTTTTTTATATATTTTTTTCTTTAAATGTTTTGAGAAGACATACGTGAAATAAATCATGTCTTTACATTAGATAATACATTGGCAACACTTAATTACTGAAACTACTTATTTATAGCCTGTGGGGTAACAATAACTTTTCTTGAATTGAAAGCTTTTATACTTTTTAAATCGCGTGATAGAAAATTATATATGTTACATGTTATTTAAACACCTCCCACCCCCAACCCCACACCCAAAAAATACCCAAGTCTATTGTCTAATCTGAATAGGTTATAACTTTTCACGTAAGGGAATAATGATAATCCTTAAATGAAAGGAATACAGAACTATGCATAACGACTTTGAAATGAAGTAAATTATGACAAATATTATGTGGTTGTTGACCCTCATGGATCTTTTCTTTCAGTGTGAATACTTGTTATTAATATAACAATACCACCTAATGTGATTATCGGGTTATCAAACAAGAAAATATAGAGATCTGTCGAATTGTTTAGATCTGGAACTTTTAAAATACCTTACTTTTTTGCTGCATATTGTAGGCAACTAAATGACATTTCCAAGAATGATTGACTTTTTATTTAAGATTTGCATAATTTGTCTCATTAAATTAGGTCAAAATTAAATTTAACAACATGCAGTTTTTGTTTTTGGAGCAATCCATTTACATGGACCAGAGCCAGATCTATCGCCTCTTCTTGCACAGTATCCTCTTTCAAATGACCAGTCAAATTCGTCAGGGGTGATAGTGCATTTGTACCTGGCTGATGTTGAACTCTCAGGAGTTGGTTGCCATGGAAGATTCATTTCCACCTAGAAGATAGGTGGAGGATCTCAATGTAAACAATTAAACATTGATGCGAATCTTTAGTGAAATATTATGATTTAATTACTTTATCGAAATGAATTTTTTTATAAATTATATACTGTAAATTCCTAATTAAACGCGAGGAATTATATTCCGCGTAAAATCGCGAGAAGCCCGTCTCGCGAATTTTAAAATCTCGCTTTTTTATTTTCAGACATATGTAAACTACATGAAACTATGATAAAATTTCAGTATTCGCGATTTTATGTTCTCGCGATTTGATGGAAAACCGTTGAATCGTTGAATTAAGTACTCGCGTAAAATAAGGAATCTACAGTAACTAAAAATCTAGATTCATGCAGGCACTGTTTTCAATCTTTGAGAATTAGGCCTGCTCAGTTAACAGGGATAACAATAAAAAATTGTCATCTCATAGACATAAAAAGTACATATTATTGTAACATTCACATACTACACAGATGCCATTTACATATATCTCCAAAGTCAATATACATTTAGGCTTACATCGAACTTTTTTGTGTAGAATGTAATTGATTCGTAATTACCTTGCATGAACAATCATAGTTGTTTACTCTGGTGACATTTGCAAAGGTTGCTTCCTAGAACTGGTCGATTATGGGTTTGGATGTTGTTACGTCATTTACGGAAACTGCAAATTCATTCAAAAATCCATTCTTTAAAACACAAATTAAAACTAACTGAACAGTGATATAATCCTGAAAGTGGCAAAAATAATTTTTTTTTCAATTTGTGTGAATTAAAAGTTTTATTTCTTCATGCATCAATTACATGAACAATATAATGATTGCTAGCGCGTTGTGCGATCTTATAGGCTTCTCTAATTAAATACTTAATTTTCTAAAGCATAAAACACATTAACACATCTGTGTTATAAACACAACCATCTGTACTCATGATCAAGCACGGTGGATGAAAGTAATGATATGAAAAACAATGTTTATATGAGATGTTTATATACATCTAATAATATAAATCCTTTTTTCGATATTGTATTTGAATAAAAATTATACCATATAAAAGATCTTCCTTGTTTTTGTCCAGCCTTGTGGGACCACACGAATGCAGAGTACCTCTGCCGTACACGGTGACCATTTCTCCTGGGTACCAAAGTACCATCTGAGGGAAAATAACAAGATTTGAGATTTTAAAAATCCATCAGAAATAAACTTATTGGTGTAAGCCAACAAACAACAAGTATATTTAAAAAGCAAACTTAAGATCAAATGTATTGCCAAAACAGCTAAGAATAATTCATTTAAATCAACTTAATTAGGAAAATGGAAAAAGTTGTTGATCAATATAGATTTTGTTATCCTTTATATAAAGAATATATGTGATTTTTTTAAAAATTAACAAAGCCTAAATCACCCTTTAAATAGAGTTTGTATCAAAACCTCCTTTCGACAGAGATTAATAGAAATATTATATACTTTTATATTCGAAGTATTTTAAAGACAGCTTCCACATTTGTTTCCTTGGAATTCAGTACAATGCCAGTAAAAGCTAAAACGAGAATTTATCAGTCATGTAAAATGTAGTAATGGGGGACACGTTGTTTGATTTTACACAATCCCCCACACGATCTTAAAGTTAAAATTATACATCAGGCGTCAAAGAATTTTTCAAACTTGATGATCAAAACGTCAATAGACTACGAATTCTTGTGATTTCTCTTGTAAATCAAGAAGAACTTAGAGGCCTAAGGCACCTTTTCTACTGTGTCAACGAATAATAATACATTAAAAATCAAAAATGGAAAGAAGATTCATAATTACCATACTGATTTCGGCAGTACTTGTTTTGATCGTGTTCAATAATTGGAGTACAACCTTGTACAAATGAAATCACGCCAAGAACCAGAAAAAAGTTCAACATGTTGGTCCACACCGTCGAAAAGTACAGATAGCCCTAATGCTATAAAGCCGCGCAATATTTATAGCTTAAGTTCCCTGTTTGATTGACAAATTTGCGCCGTTTAATTAATTTAATCGTGCACGTGATATTTGGAGTGGACTCAATATTTACCTTAGTTGTGTCATAGACAAACCCTAATTTAGGGGGAAGGCAGAAATCCCATTTCTTAGCGTCTCTCTTTTATTATCTTCATCATCATGTTCAGATTTAATCTATATTAAAATTGAACATTTAGCCATCATATCATCATTTGAAACAAATGCATAATTTCCTAAAATCGTATATTTTGACATCTCATATTTAACAATTTAAAAAGCGTTCAAATTTACTGAAAATAATCTGTGATTTTTATGTACGGGCTTCATTAATTTTTTTCTGAGTTAGAGATAATTGCTGTTTGCAGCTTGAAACAATATTTTCATATCGATATAATCGATGACCAAAATAGATATTCTATACATGAAGTTAATAACTAGTAAATTCTTCTGATATAAATCTGAGCGCATTTAATTATCGTAAGCCAACATAATAAGGGGATAAGATAAGATGTATAATACACACAGATTTTACAGAAACGGGATACAGTATTACGCACAGCATTTAGGATCTTAAAAGTTTGATGTTAACAATTAAGCATTCTCCCAAAATATATCTCAATCTAACTTTAATGAGGAAATTTAGATTTTTATTCAAAAAACTAATCGCCCGAATAGAAACGTTTATCATGTATATTAGTTTAACTACATCTTCGCTAGCCAAGGGTGGAACGGAGTGGATCGTAAACCCTTGGCTAGCGAAGATGGTTTAACTGCTACTTTTTGTATTACATTGTTCTTAATTTTATCATTTTGACTATGACTATGATTAGGTATAAATAATAACAAAACATTTTTTTTAAAACTTAATGAAACTTCATTTGAAGGCTTTATCAAAATATCAATTAACCGATATGTTACTTTTTCAGATTTTTAAATCTTCAAAATAAGTCTGCAGCTGCGCAGTTCTACAGCAGTTCTAAGTGATCAAAAAAGCATTGTTCTGTTCTTAAATGCATAATTTACATACAAAACAACATGTAGGACCTCGCATTCATTGCTTTTTCATCTTTAGACAACAGATTTGGCCAGTTTTGTGCAGAAACAAGCCAGATCAAGAAATGTTTACATTTTCATTCTCAAAATTACAAGATGGCCGCACATCCCCCTTAATCAATTTAAGTTTCCTTAAAAAACAATATCTTTGAATACATTACATCGATTTTTATTTATTCTTATTATTAATATAATTATATTCAAGTACTAAATCTTGTCAGCGGTGATGGTTTTCCATTTATAATTTGTGCTAGGCCCAGTCATTGTTTAACTTCCGTTTTGCCAGAGTAACTGCATAGGAAAGTTGATTAAAATCAACACCCAAAAGCTACATGCGGAGAATCAACTTTTAAAGATCTCTTTTTGCTTAGTACAGAAAATTTAGTTAACATGTTCTTTTTATACAGTCGTATTGGCAAAAATGAATAAAAGTAAGTACGGTGATGTTAAAAGAATGAGGGACCTCAGAAGATAGACAATGAATGTCTATATTACAAGAAAAAGACATAACAACAGCAACATCAGCGATTTAGATCCAATCAAATAATAGTGTTATAGATAAAAAACACGAAATGATACGTTACTGACATGTTCACGCATTCAATACGACAAACACCATGAATTGCATTTTTGATAATGAATCGCTAAAGAGTAAGATAGTTATGAAAACCAAATATGATCTAACAAAAAATTGTATATAAGTACCTGACAGTCCCTGAACAATTGATAAAAAATTACTAAATCCTAGAAGCTCTATACCCAAGACATTTTTTCATCTAGTCTTCATTTTAAGACTAAAAGTATTAGGCTTGATGCACTATTAAAAATGAAACACGTTTCGATCAATTAACTTTAATCTTAATATATCACAACTTGGCTCTAGAGCAATTGTATTTCACAAACCAACATCATGAAACAAACTCTTATGTAAATTGATAGCATTTGTCTTTTTTAGTAAGGGTCTATACATCAAACATTATATCAGGGGCAGGTTATCGAGCTAAAAAAAAACCCCTGAGAACTGTTATTTTTATGTGAAAATTATCAAACTGAATGATCTTATCGACAAACTTTTTCATTGCAAAATTGCTATTCAGAAAAACCAAATATAGCATGTATGTGTTCTCTTTCCATTGTTCCATGAAGCAAAACTAGGTTGAAACAATTATTTATTACAAGATTATCATATTTGAAGGTATTACAACTTCGAATGTACCCTGCAAAATTGTTTTCAAAGTGCCTTAATATCGACCATATCAACGTACTTTATAAAAAATGTCGAAGTGCGTTGACTTGATTCCAAATATAACGCACTTTGAGAATTTTGTTTCAAAGTGCGCAATTTTTCAAAACGCATTGTAACACTGGTGACTGCTTAATGTAGTGATGTACAGATATGACGTATCATGAAAAATATCAAAAGTTGTCTTTACATTGAAACCACAAATATTGTTTTAAGTTGAATTTCAAATTCTTTGTCAAATGTGTCACTCCTCAAAGCAGGGTTTGAAAGCTATCTGCATATTTAAGACTAAAACACAGCATAACAATTGCAACCATTTGAAATATCTATGAATAGATATATTTACAATCAAAAGGATTTTTACTGTAGTAAATTCTAATATATTTCTAGACTTTTACTTGATTTAGAACCTTTTTTTATAATAACTTATATATTTTTATTTATATGATAGGAAATTAAATATGTCAATTTAAAAAAAAAAACATTTCCAAGGTGTATTGTCTTATCTGAATAGGTCATATTGTTTTAAAGTAAGGTGATGATTAACTATCCTTAAACGCCAGGGATACAGAACTATGTATCGCGACGTTAAGTTTGATTATATTATGACAACTATTATACTAGAATCTGTTGAATGTATTTTTTTTCAGTGTGAATATTTATAATTAATATTACAATACCACATATTTCAATTATTTGATTATGAACAGAGGAAATATAGAGAGCGATCAATTTTTTTAGATATGAAACTTGCAAAACACCGTGTTTGCTGCATAGTATATGCAATTAAATGACGATTCCGTGAATGGCTGATTTTACACTTTTATTTCGAAGGCTTGCATATTTGGTTTCATAAAATCAAGTCAATGTTTATCTCAAGGACACACAGTTTTTGGAGCAATCCATCTACATGGACCAGGGCCATATATGTTGCGTGTTCTTGTACAGTGTCCTTTTTCAAATGAACAGTCAAATTTGTCAGGGGTGATGACGCATTTGTCTTGAGTTGGTGTTGTACTCTCAGGAAGCGGTTGCCATGGAAGATTCCTTTCCACCTAAATAAAATGTTATAACAATGACCTCACTTCAAGATAAATATTTAACATTAATATTTTTCTTTTATATTATGTTTTGATGAGTTAATCGAACTAGATTAAGTATTTTTAAACAATATTATGTAACAGAAAATATAGATTAATGCAGGCAGTTTTGAATCCATTAAGAATGAGACCTGCCTAGTTGTGTTAAATGTATCTATGAAACATTTTGATCTTATAGACACAAAAGTACATATACTGTAAACCAACTTTTATTCGCAACGACTTTTTGCAGTTTTCTGGAGATAAACTGGTTCGCGACGACTTATTTACGTAATCAAGATGTGACTTATTTAGAGAATAATAGATAGATAATAATAGATAGATATTTGGGCACTGGTTAGCGGCGAGAAATATTCGAACCTCGCACGCGAATTCAAGTTGGTTATAGTATTGATCATTCACAGTTTACACTGACGTCTTAAAACAAGTGAAATCTAGGGTCAATATATGCTTATTACATCGACCTTTTTAATTAAATTTAATTTAATTTAGAATTCAATTGATTTGTAATTACCTTGCATGAACAATCGTAGTTGTTTATTCTGTTGACATTTCTGGCGGTTGCTTCATAGAACTGGTTTATTCTCGGTTTACTTGTGGTTGCATCATTTACGGAAACTGAAATTCATTCATAAATTTATATTAAAAAACAAAATTTAAAACTAATTGAACAGTGATCAAATCCATAAAAGTGTCAAAAATATTTTTTTTTTATTTTTAAGTGTAAATTATATAAGCTTTTTCTTTTCAATGTATCAATTACATAAACAATAAAATAATTGCTTTGAAAGTTCTTATAGGCTTCTTTAATTAAAAAAAAACAACTTAATTTTTTAAAACATAAAACAAATTGACGCGCCTGCGTTATGTACACTGTTATCACTATTCATGATCAAGCACAATAGACAGAGGTAATTATATATATAAAAAATTGTTTATATTTCACATCTTTAAATATAAATATAATTTTTTTTTCGCTTTTGTATTTGAAATAAACATTTTACCAAATAAGAGATAATCCTTGTTTTTGTCCAGCCTTGTTGGACCACAAGAATGCAGAGTACCTCTACCGTACAGTGTGATGATTCGTCCTGGGTACGCTAGGCCTCCCTTAGGAAAGAAACAAGATTTGAGCAAATCAAACATCAAAAATGAACTTAGAATTGCTTGTTTCATAGCGTTTTGGACAACGCTAACAAACAACACAGTGCATTTAAAAAACAAAAAAGGTCCAATTTATCGCCAACACGGCTTAAAATAATAATTTATATCAAATGAATTAGGAAAATAAAAGGATTTTAAAAACAGATTTTGCTCTGTTTTTCTTAATTGAAAAATGAAGATGATTTTTAAAAAAATAAACAAAACATAAAAAAGCCCTATAAGTATATTTTGTATGAAGACTCTCTATTGACGTTTATATATTATTCTATACCTTTATATTCGAAGTGACTCGTATTTTAAAGACAGCTTCCAAATTTGTTTCCTTGGAATTCAGTATAGTGCCAGTGAAAGCTAAAAGGCACCGATAAATAACCAGTGAAAGCTAAAAGGAGAATGCTTTCAAGTCATTGATAAAACAATTGAAAACGATGTTAACAGAGACACGTTGATTAATTTTTACACATGTACCTACCCCCATCCCCCCTCACACACACACACACACACATACACACGATCTTAAAATTCATTAAACACGTCAGACATCAAAAGATTTCTCATTTGTGTGTACTTTCGTTATCAATCTAAACGTCGACAAGACTTAGTCTTTTTGTGGTTGCGGATTCTCTCGTGAATGAAGAATGAAAAACTTTTTCTCTCTTTGTGTGTCATTGGAAAGTAATATATAAACAATTTAAAAAAGAGAAAAAACCGGTATACTCACCATATTGAGTTCGGCAGTACTTGGTTTGATCGTGCTCAGTTATTGGAGTACAACCATGTGCAAGAGAAATCACACTAAGGGTCACGAGAAATGCCAACATGTTGGTCCTCATCGTTGTATAGTACAGACTGTCCTGATGCTTAAAAGCCGTGCAATATTTATAGAAAAATGTCCCTATTTATTTTACAAATTTGCGGTTTTCATTAATTTAATGCACATGACAATTGGAGTGAACTCTACATAGGTCATTTTAGTTGTGTCATAGGGAAACCCTATTTTCAGTGGGAAACCAACATATTTATTACGTTTTTTTAGCTTAAGCATTCACCTATTATAGATTTCATTACGAGCGCCTTTAGCCACATTCTGAAAAAATATTTATTCTTCTGAATTCTCTTCAAACTAAAATATGATTTTTTTAAAATTTCTTCAACTCTGGTTTTTTTATGTTACTTTTAAATATATAACCTAAAAAATACATTTTGATCCGTCGCACATCCGTATCGGAACTGTTTTTGTACAAAATCTTGAATGAATCAGAGATATAAGTAAAATGTATATTTTATAATGCTATTGTTATGCTTTATTGCAACGTAAATTACCAAAAGACCAGTCATTGTATTACCATTTAGAACAAATACACAAAATTTTCTATATATTTTGACACCTTTTTTTCCAAAAAATCTTTTATATTTGTGTAAGGTATTACTTATTTTCTTCTGTAGCTGTTGCAGCTCAAAACAATAGCCACATCGATAACTGACCAAAGTAGACATACTTTACAGGAAGTTAACAACTAGTACGTTCTTCTAATAGAAATCTAAAAGTCTTTAATTATCATAAGTCGATACGCAAAGGAGGTATTAGTTATATAAAACACGTACATGTACGTACATATTTCAGATATTAGGTATTACAATAAATTACACACATAACTTAGATTCTTAAAAGTGTGATGCTATCAATTGATAAACAAAGTAATGATACAATTCAATGTTATCTATAACGAAGTGTACACAGATCGTGTTCGGCATTCTGTCAAAAATAAAATTCATATCTAATTTTTAGACAATTTTAAATTTTACAAAGAAAATGGAAAGGTTTTTCATATTTAAAATAAAATTATAAAAAAAAAAAAGAGTTTTAGAAAATCCTACAGAAAATCATGAGCATTAGAATATTTTTATTACCTACACGATAATTAGGAATTTTATTATGAATTATGAAAGATAAATATCACAACTGAAAGGTGAGCTTGTTAAAAACCAAAAATAAATATTTAATTGTATGTGATAGTCTTTTACATGTAAATATATGGATTTTTAGAAAACTGAGTTTAACACAGATGCATAAATGCCAACTTGACACAAATTACAGGACACATCTTTTAGTGTATCAGCATTTTTCCAACATTTATGAACATTTGCCTTTCAGTTGTTTGACGTCACCTGACGTCGTGGTAATATGAAATGGTGCTCCGTAAATCTATTTCATGCAAAGTAAAAATTGCTGTATATTTCAAACAAGTTACTAAAATCATATGATTTTTTGCATACTTATTTTTTAATTGATAGTCTTTTAATAAAACATACCTAATTCTAAAAACTACACTGTAATTTTTCCGTAAATTACTTTGTCCGCGAAATTTCTAACAACCCTCGTAAATAATAATAAATAATTTAATGAATTTTAAGAGTAGTTTTATGTTTGTAAAGTATTAAAATTACTGCTGTTCATGGTGTAATATATGCTATACAAAATGCGCGATGGAAAGACTAATGAAATTGCGTCCCATTTATCATAATATATATTCTATTTTATATGTACACGTAACACTTTAATAATGCTGAAAAAATTAACTTAGTAAAAAACTTTAAAAAATAAAAATACCATAACTTTTTTTAATGTTGTTATACATTCGCAGGTTTGCAGTGTCTCAGACAAACTTCAGTTGATATGTTAAGGAGTGAAAGTGACAACTCACAAGATATTGCATCACTACATCTTCAAAAACGAAATAAAAATTGACTTTCAGATTAATACATGTACATGTATTACCGAAAAGTTGTTTTTAAAATACCTGGCTTCTAAGTATGAGTAGTTTTATTCTCCTTCATTGTTATGCTAGAAAAAATAGAAAAACCGGCACCGTTATGCTTGTAATTGTTGCTGGATATAATTTGGTAAAGATAAACACACTTTCTAAAGTTTATGAATTTTAAGTAAAAAAAGTAATCAGATAGAATAAATATAGAAATTTTCTATATATTTAATTAGTGTCCATTTAAGTTTTTGATTATACAAATTATATTTACTTTAAAGTATATGTATTTTATAAATTACCACTTCATATCTACATTTTATAAATCAGAGTGTTTATGAACTCTTTCAAAACCAAATTAAATCTTGTTTGTTAAAAGTTTAATTTAGACATGGACGACTCGAGACGCCAAATCTTTAACTTTCAATCCAATCAAGAAATATTCTTTCGAATTACATGTAGTTAGCTGATATTAGTTCCTTTTTTCATTTCAATATTTTAAAAAACAAAACAGAGCAAAACAACAAAACAAAACAAAAAAAACCAGGGGTTGTAAATAACAGTTTATATTTTTATTTTTGTATTCTGAATTCGGATACTTTTTATTTAATGGGATTCATATATGTAAAACAAAAACTGTAAATTTAAACATTTTCATCAAAACTTACATTTTTAGCAATCAATCGCTATGTCCTTAGTTCATCCGAACGAGACGCAGAGGTGAAATACATTGCATATGGGTGCGTATTTATAATTTGTTCGATACTATACAGCGGTAACCATTCAAACAAGACATTAAACATCATTTCTGTTTCAAATATCTGTTAACGCTGATTTAAAAGAGGTTCGTTCCTCTGGGTAGCCCTTTTGGGTCACCTCTAGTCTTAAATTTCTTCATCATATATTAATTCTACTCATATATTTATATTTTACAATGCCAAATAAAGTATATTGAATAAAATAGTTAAAGGAAAATTACATATTTTCAGAGTTTAGTAATGAACTATATTTTGTGGCGGAAGGTTTTCAAGAAGAAAATGAACATTTTTCATAAATCAATAGTTTTAAAGTACTGTAAATTTAGCTTTCAAATTTTTAAAAGTGCAGACCAAACTTCCAGATATCTTCAGTTTGTTCCGAAAAACATATTTTGGCATATATAGCTTATATTTCATAAAAGTCAAGAAAAAATTACCTCCAAATTTTGCCTAAAATTGGCTTATTTCATGTTATATCTAAAATTTAAAAAAAATTGACCCCTACAAAAACTGACCCCTACTTTTCGTTTTATTTCTGAATTTATAAGATTTTTGTTATAATTTGAGTAAAAGTTTAAGACTTTTAAATAATTTCATTGTATGTTGAATCGTTAATGACTGAAAACAGCGTTTTATTAGTGCAAAAAGGTCAAAATATTAATTAGTTGATGAAATTGTGAAGTTTTTCTCTATAATTATTTTAATTTTA
This sequence comes from Magallana hongkongensis, assembly GCA_016163765.1. Lineage (NCBI taxonomy): Eukaryota > Metazoa > Mollusca > Bivalvia > Ostreida > Ostreidae > Magallana > Magallana hongkongensis. The sequence goes on from WFKH01011925.1 coordinate 78,684,650, forward strand.
GCATTTATTTTGAATAGAATAAATTTGTATTTGATGTTATGGTTAATTCCGATAAAAAATAACAGAGGGGAAATTGATTTATCTGAACGTTGCACTTTCGGTGCAGGTAAGTCATTTTAAATGCACCGTAGCGCCTAAAGAACCATATAGACACCTAATTTTTGTTTTCAATTTTGGTTACGCGGTGTGTGTAGAATTAAAAAAAATAATTTAGAAAAAAAACTCTAAGCCTTCAGGTATTTCAAACAGTGATTGATGCGTTGTTCTACAATTAAATAACTGTTCTTATTGCTACATTTTGGTGTTTTATCAGGCACATTTATTTATTACAAATGACATTATCCTTTTCACTTTTCTCCTCTTCAGTATAAATTCCTCTGTTAAAGGCAAAAACAAAAGAAATCAAAGCATCAAGATGTTCAAAATCAACACAGTGACTATAGTTTATGGAGGTCTGTGTTAAGTGTTTGTTGCTGTTTTCACCTTTGCTCTGACCTTATACCTGAAAGGTCACTAAGTCACTAACAGTATGTATTTTTTTCGAGTTTCCATTGTAATAAAAAGTTTCCATAGTGATGAAAAAAATCGACGTGCATTGAAACTTTAAAAATGTAAGTGGGTGTGAATTTGTCACCTGATAAAAAAAATAATGAAGGAAAGACATTTCATAAAAAATGTTAATTGTGAGTGGATTTAAGTATAAACAGAGAAGGAAAATCAACAGGAAATCGAAGGTAAATTAATTTAAGTAACTGGTTTCCTCATATAGCAGTGAGAAAAATATATTTTAGTGTTTCTATCATTGAATTTTACTCATTTTATTATGAATCATTTGTTTAAATGTGCATAAAATTGTAAAACTTATAGATATAGTTAAGCATTTATTTGTAATGGAGTAAAAACTACTATAAGACTTTAATACTCCTTCAAAATACAACTATACAATTTGTAAATTTTTGAAATGCAAGAGAAAATATATATTGAATATTGGATGTGATAAGTAAAGCAAATATTTCCGAAAATGTATAAGACTATAAAAACATGAATTAGCTTTGTTTTCATTTCATTTTTATTTCTTTTTTTTTTTCTAAATAATCATTAATCCTTTCTCGTTTTTCAGATTGTAAGGAAGTTTGTTTGGGGTTAGGATGATTTATGATTTGTGTCTTGTTTGTTAATGTAATACAGGCAAGTCTTTTTATGAAAAAAAAACAGGATAGGGAATTTCTCGATAATGAACGTATTTGTTGAATTAGAACTAATATCAGGGACAAGTCATTTTTGGGAACAAAGGTGTAGGAATTCTCTGATTACGCAACTGTTGTTAACCTGAAGTTGTTACCTTTTTTAGCTCACCTGAGCTGAAAGCTCAAGTGAGCTTTTCTGATCACTTTTTGTCCGGCGTCCGTCTGTCTGTCTGTCTCTCTGTCCGTCCGTCTGTAAACTTTTTACATTTTCGACTTCTTCTCCAGAACCACTGGGCCAATTTCAACCAAACTTGGCACAAAGCATCCTTAGGTGAAGAGGATTCAAGTTTGTTAAAATGAGGGGCCACGCCCTCTTTCAAAGGGAGATAATTAAGAATTATTAAAAATTAGTTGGTATCTTTAAATATCTTCTTCTCTAGAACCAATTGGCCAGAAAAGCTGTAACTTGCGTGGGTCGAATTTTTACATAGGAATATATAGAGAAATATCTTTAAAAATCTTCTTCTCTAGAACCAATTGGCCAGAAAAGCTGTAACTTGCGTGGAAGCATCCTCAGGTAGTGTAGAGTCAAGTTTGTTCAAATCATGATCCCTGGGGGTACGCTGGGGCCACAATTGGGGGGTCAAGTTTTTACACAGGAATGTAAAGAGGAATATCTTAGTTTTGAAAATCAATTGAGCAGAAAAGCTGTTACTCGAGTGAAAGCGTTCTCAGGTAGTGTTATACATATAGAGAAAAATCTTTTAAAATCAAATAAAAAAGGATGAAACTATAAAGGGGGGGGGGTCAAATTTTTACATTGGAAATAAATTTGATCATTCTCAAAAATATTAAGTATATAGTATTACTAATATGCAATCATATTGACCTTTGTTTGATGTAGGTTTATATTTAGCTGATTTTATTATGTCTAATGTTGCTCAGGTGAGCGATGTGGCCCATGGGCCTCTTGTTTTAACAAGACAACTGTTAGTTCAGAAAAAGAAATTATGTTTACCTTTATTAATAATAGCATGTAAAATCTTTATGACTGAAAATTAAATGTGACAAAATTAGATTTTTAAACACTTCGGCATTCATTTAATTATATATCGTTTAAAAGCAATAAAAAAAATATGTTGAGAAATATTTAAAATGCAGCCAGATTGTTGTGTTTTTCGAGTATTAAAAAAAAGGAAATTCAAAAAATCTCAATTTAGGATTTTAATTATATTCGTTTCACGGTTAATGAATAAATTATTACTTCTTATTTCATACTTATCATAAACGAAATTCACTATTTAAAAAGTGGTCTTTTTGTTCATTAACTCTTAAAAATATGGGGGGAGGGGGAAGGGGAGAGGGCTCAAAAATTGCCCTATATATAGATATATATATATCATATGGAATGTGTTAGGTAAAGCAAATATTTCCTAAACTGAAAAATGTTGATAACACATAGATGTATTTGCGTTTTTCATTTAAATTTCTTTTATTTAATTTTTTTTAAAGTCATATTTAATCTGTTTCCCCTTTTTTACTTTGTAAGAAAAACTGTTTGGGTTTTGGAAAGTTTATGGTTTGTGTTTTGTTTCTTTGTGTAATACAGGCAAGTCTTTTTTATGAAAAACGGGATAGGAGATTTCTCGATAATGAACTTATTTGTTGAATAAGAATTAAATTCAGGGATTTTTAGGAATTGAGGTCTGTAAATTCCTTGATGACGCGTTTGTTGTTAAACTGAAGTTGTTACCTTTTAAACAAGACAACTGTTACTTCAGGGGAAAAAATCATGTTTTGCAACGATTTTTAATTTCGGAATGTTAAAACTTTATCACTGAACATAAAATGCAGCAAACTTGAATGTTTAATAATATTTGTTTTGCATTCATTTAATTATTCATCGTTAAAGACTTATAAAAATATAGATAAACAAAAATGTTTAAAATGCAGCCAGATGTGTTAATTGAGTATGAGAAAAAAATTATCAAAGATTTATTATTGTTTCCGTTCCAGATAAGCTCCATTTTAAGAGACGTCAAATGTACTATTAACACTGAATAAGTCTTCTCTCTACCCAATGGCCATTTTTTTACTTTGAAAAAATATTTAATTACTTAATTAAGAGCGATTGAGAGGCACTTTTCAATAAGCTTGTTAGCAGACAAACATCATATATTAACATTCACAATTTTAAAAAAAAAATTGTTCATTGTTCATTATATATATTACACAAATGAAATTTCTTTAGCGTCCAAAATGATGTCCGTGAAAACGTGCCTGAATTAGACAGTCTCGTTCACAGTCATAGTAATCAACGTCACATTCAGGCAAACACCCGAAATCGTAAGGAGTCAACTGACACTCCCTCTGACAGGTATACCGCTCCGCCGTACACACGATCGAACACGCTTTTCCCGGTGGCATCGGCTGTTGTTGCATCAATGTCGGATTCATCGTTGTCCACGAATGCAGTTGTTGGGATGGCGCTTGCGTAGCAGTGGTCGAATTACTATGTGCTTCTTTGACTTTTGTATGATTGGTCAGTGCTTGCGTGCCATTGGTGTGATTATCCTGTGCTTTTCCAATATTTGTGATATTCGTTACACCTTGACTGACATGGAGGCTTTTAATCTCTCCTTGTATGGCATGAGTTTGTTTGTTTTGAGTCCAGTTTTGCAAAGAGGGTTTCTTCCGTTGTGCATTTTGGTTACATTTGTCACAGCAGTTTAAGTAAGAGGATTTGCACGTTCTTGAACAGTCAAGAAATCTTAGTTTGTTGAATAGATGATTCCGTCTACACGTGACGCTACACGTTGTTTTTTCTGGGAGGCAATACTCCTCGCAGACCTCTGACGGATGGTTTAGATACCCAGAGGTCAGAGAGACCATGATGCTGAGGAAGAACAATAAAATACCCTGCAATATACAAAAATATGATAGTTATTTCCACCTTCTACACACAAATTTTTCATCTTTTAATATTAATAATTTCATTTGCAGATCAATAGTATGATTTAATGATTCCCTTTTGTTCTGTGTCTTGAATATATTTTTAACAGTTACTTTTATGACATTGATTATTAAGTTAAGAACCATTGTCTTTTGTTTAAATAAAAATATCATCTATAATTTAAAAAACCCAAAGACTTACCCAAGTTATCATGATTCTTCGTCCTCTAAAATACTGAAAGGAGTGAAAATATCACGTGGATTTTCCGTATTTATTCGAATTTCTTCATAAATGAAAAATGGTTCCTCGCACAACATGCGTGTTGCAAATTTCAATTTTAATTATTATTTCTTTACATGATGACACACAGCATTCCACGCAAGACAAATCCACATGACATTGTAACAGAATACTTTAGCTGAATTGCGTTCCAATTTTATTTACAATAAACATGTACATGTATATAATTGCTTTGTTTCGTTTTGTTTTTGGTTTTTCCCCAACATATCTTTTTTTTCAAAATTTATTTAAAATATTTATTGTTATGATATAAAGATCCTATATTTCTTTAATAATTATAACTTTAAAAAAAAACTGGAGGCATGAGTGTCCGATGTCATTGACTTGCTTTGATTCAATAAATATAGTCATTTGCTATGGAATGTTTTGGATTTGCTATGGAAAAGGGATATAAAATGTTAAAGGGCGAGTAATTAACGCGACGTTCTATTCTTCTTTCATTAAAAAAGAGTATTAGGACTTGCTCTATCGATCGAGTAAAATTCTGTTCAGCACATTTCCATATTTGGATTTGCGTGTTGCGTTACCTGTCAACAAGCGTCGGAGTCAAGGGTTAATCTGTTAATGATGATTTTCATTAGTTATCGTCATTAGTTTTCACACAACACAAGCAATAAGAATAATGAATGGAAAGACCGCCCTGTCAACTACGTGTTGATAAATGGAGCGAAAGTAACAGAACACATTATCTGTGTTGACGGTGAGTCTTTTTATAGCCTGTCCGACCTTGAAACCATGCAGAAAAGTTATTGTCATAAACACTCTTATTATACCTCAATATGATTATTCTATATAACGCGACATCTGATTGGTTCTAGACAGTCACATGTCAGGGCAATAAAACTTCATATTTCCCTGTCATCGTCATATATTTCATCATATCCCACCCCTCCAATTTTCATTCCATGCTTATGAAAAAATTTCGAGGATGAGCATACGATGTGATCAAATGAATAATTCTTCTAAGAAACATCGTTTAAAATCCTTTATATATCAGAAAACTGACATAGAGAGAAACCGGTAAACAACTAAACGTTCACTGCGTTATTGCTTTACTAGAATAGAAAAACGATTAGAACCCAATGTATTCTTATTATCACCTGTCGTTCGGTATAATAAACAATTTATTGCCTGATTGTGAGGGAAATATGAAGATTTATTCCCCCCGAAAAATCATATTTCCCTCGGGCGTTGCCCTCGGAAAATATGATTTTTCTTGGGGGAATAAATCTTCATATTTTCCTCACAATCAGGCAATAAATGTATAATGTGAGCGACGTTTGATTTTTATTCTGGCATGGTATCGAATTCGTTTTAGCATGTATTCAATGCATTGAAAGGATATTTGATGAATACATTTTTAAAGGTATCAATTCCTGTTTGTGAACGTAAAATAAAAAAATCTTAGTATACATTAAATAAAGGTATCAATTCCCTTTTGTGCGTTTAAAATAAAATAAAAATATTTAATATATATTCATTAAATCACAATGCAAACACTATGCATCAAATAGGATACGGTGTACGTTTTTATTTTGTAATAAAATACTTTAACTACTGTGACAGAAAACATTGATATGAATATAAACAACCGAACAGTGTGTTTATTGGTTTAAAAATTTCAATACTCTCTCTCTCTCTCTCTCTCTCTCTCTCTCTCTCTTATAATGTTTACATAGGAACACATAAAATCATTTGCAGTGCGTATATTACAAATGCAATGAGCAACTCCTTCCTAAATACGAGCTAACAAACCATGCAACAGACTTGTAAACTAATCAGTTAACATACATACTAACCACAAATATATTGCTTGGATAAACAACTATAATATTTCACGGCCATGCTATAGATAAGTGAATGTGCCATCTTTAAATTGCGTCCTTGGGCAAAAAAAAAAAGAATATCAATTTTGTTCTAAATATAAATGCATGTATTCACTTTGAATTTGCAAAATAAAAATATCACGTCTTCATTGATTTTTTTTAAATTTACACAACAAATATAAAAAGCATATATGAGTATTCTAAATCTCTCATTTTACCTACTGCATATAAAGGGTCTAGACATACCATTTTAAATATTCCAGATATACCTAGAAATTTCCATACTTGTGCGGAGCCTGTGGGATTAAGTTGTATTTCGTGTAACATAAATAGACTGTGTCCGAAACGTTCTTTCATTTTGATCGCTTATGAAGGGTCATGACATTATCAAAGGCAGGTTTGGAAGGTTTAGACAGATTCTTCAGTTTTAAATCTAATATAAAAAGCTTTTTAAATCAATAATCTCTAATTTTACGTGGAATGTAATTTAAATGCAATGTTTAAATATTCTAGAAATACCTAGAAACTTCTTCACTTGTGTGGAGCCCATAGAATTTAAATTTATTCCCCGAAGATTTTTGGGGTATGAATACTTTTCGAAAACGAAAAACTAAAACTGTGTATTCCATGTAACATTAGAAAACAGTGATCAATATTCCATGTAACATT
>WFKH01011925.1:78697397-78721102 GCA_016163765.1 Magallana hongkongensis
AGAGAGAGAGAGAGAGAGAGAGAGAGAGAGAGAGAGAGAGAGAGAGAATACTCAGTTGTGTAAACGAACTCACTTAGGGGCTGTGTTTACAAGAGCTAACTGACGAAAATTTACTACAAAATATTTTAATTTTTTTTTAAATCTTGACAATTAGCAAAAAAAATCTATTCACAAATCTTCAAAATCTTAATCCGCTGGGTGGGGTGGGGATGGGGGGGGGGTTACTATCTAAAACTTCTGATGTCATTTTGTTCATTAACCCAATAATTTTACATACTCCCAAAAAGTGGGATGGGGAGACCAGCTGCTTCAGAAATAATTTTTCTGTATGTTTAAGAAAATGTCGGTTGTGAGAAAAAGTGCTCGGGAGGAGGGGGTTGGGGTAGGGGTTCAGGCCTCAGTGGTCCTCCTGATGCTACGTAACTGTTACAAAATGTATATAAATATATCATTTCTTTTATGCTTCCGCGGAAAAACTGGGGGGGGGGGGGGGGGGGGGGAGTTAGCTCCATCTACATCTATCTGTCTGTATATCCGGCCCCATCCCCTGTTGCTATATGTGCTTGTTACACTTAATTAGTCGTACAATGCTAAATAATAGCGTATCAATTTTAATCTTACTGCGTGCCACACATTTTGTTGTTGGGGGGGGGGGGGGTCTGTGAGGTATTAAAAAGTCTAGCATTTTAAACAAAACGGGAATTAACCTGATTTATTTAAAGGGGTTAAACCTTCCTTGGATGAATTTCCTTACTACCTCTTCCCCTATATTTACTTCCCATTCTTTAATTAAAACGTATTCATGAACATTATGAATTTCAATGGGAAGGTAACAGTTAAATTATTTCATCGTGCCAGAGACATAAATAACTGTTAATAATAAATAAATGTTATTTGTCTCTCAGATCGTGCGCGGATATAGATTGGGGTCGGTTTTCCAGACCCCCTCAACTTTGGAAAAATCCAACTTATAAAATTCAAGGCAAATTACCGAGTATAGACCAGAAGCTGAGACCCCTCCCCCCTTACAAACTTATACCCCAGAACCAACCACCCCCCCCCCCCCCCCCCCCCCACCCCCGAATTTTTTTTCTGGACTGATTCGCGCATGCTCTATTCTATAAACCACGTCAGATTATCCGGGGTCATGACATGCGCTTGTTTCTTCATAATGAAAGTTCGCCAAGTATTTTATTTTCATAAGATTTCCATGAATGCAGTTTAAATTAAGACGACAGTTGCAAAGGCACAGAAAAAAGCTCTGTCTCGGTTCCTACGCGTGACCTTGATCCGCCGACGGTCATTTTTCCCGCGAAAACTTGACACTTGATACGAAAACTTCCGGTTCATCGACAGCACAGCATCAACGATTGCAAGGTTGGTCCAGAAATGATTAAAGTGATCAAAGAATAATAATTATAACCTTTCGAATTAAAAAATATCTTTATTTTTTGAAAATCACAGCAGTAGCAGTATAACGTTTTATTTCCGACAACTTTGTTTGCAACTCATTGATGAATTTTGATTGCTGTTCAAACTTCAAGACTGGCCTGGCTAAACAATGCTGAATGAAAAGAATTCAACTAATTCTTGATACACCCTATTTTAAATATTTTGAACACATGAATTTACAAAATCGTATCACTCATCAAACTTGTTTGTAATGTAACTGACGTATATGATGTCTACCTCATCACTTGCAGGCATGGCAGGAGAGCTGCTAGGTCTCATAGCATATTTTGTGGACGCTTTGAAACGGTGGTTTTATTTCGTGTATGTATATCAATATTCTTTGTGAACGAATTTTAAATTCAAAAGCAGTATAATAAGGTCTTAAAAGTACAACTATAGTTCTGTTAGAGATATAAATATATTTACACTTATAGTCTGTCCCAAGATATTTATGCAGTACATTTGGCCGATTTTGAATAAAAATACACATACCTGTGAAAGAAGTGCCATTGAAATCGATGAAAGGGAAAATTTCCAAGATATCTTCATTGACACATTATCATTTTTCACTCATAAAAGTTCACAGGAACGAAAACAGATTTCTTACGGAGATTTATAATGGGGAATGTTTACATCTTTTCTCCATTCGGAACTCACTCGGAATACCTCGCGCAATTTTTCAACGTTATCATCCGGGTCTGCTTCAATACAAAATCTCCGTAGACATTACATTTTTTAGCCGTGTGTTGAAACATGATCAGCTAGAGGGGGCGTTTCAACGGAGAAATCTTGGAAATTTTTCATACTTTTGAATGAACATAGTTTGAACCCTGAGGTATTTATAAATATCGAGTAATTAAGCAAAATGTGAATCCAGGATATCTTGGGACAGACTATAACAAATATTTTGCCTTTTTAAAAACTAGCATATTTTAGCAAATTGTCGTTACTAATGCAGCAAGAGCAGAAAGTGCGTTCAGAGTTCACCAGATTGTTACACCAATGGTACCATTGTTAACATTGGTGAATTTTCCACCAATGTTACCCAAAAATCCACTCAGAGTACATATGGGTCCAATGGTACTAACGGCACAAATTGTTACCATTGGCAAACAGGTGATGGTACCATTGGGGGTAAGCCGAATTACCGAAATGACAGTATTTATAGAAATGACACTTGAAATTACCGGAATGACACTAAAATCTACAGAAATGACACTTAATGTTTATTAAAAAATTGTTTTTCACCACCAATATACTAAATTATATCAATTAATGTCTTTATTAGTAAATAATTGGTACATATAATTGCAAGACGGAAAATGGTTGGATAGTTGGAAAGTTATAAGATGAGCATGTAATTGGACCCTCTGATATTGTAAAAACATGCAATTAAAATTCCTCATTAAGACTAATGGCTATATGTATCATTAATTAGGAATTTCTAATTTATATTGATTTTTCTTTTCAATATTTTATTTTTATTAAAGTAATAAATCATTATTGTTGTTGTAAAATTGATCGTTCTTTGACTTTCAATTAATACATGTACGATATTTAACTTTGGTTTTTATTTTTGTTTTGTTATGAAGCATTTACCTGAAAGACATAAACATAGAATATATCACCATTTAAATGTATTTGAAGAGTCATTTCTGTAGATTTTAGTGTCATTCCGGGAATTTCAGGTGTCATTTCTGTAAATCCTGTCATTTCTCACCCATTGGCAAGCGCATGACGTCATTTATATCTTGGTATCTTCGTTGTTGGAACTACAGGCTTCATTCTTATCAAAACATATTAGGTGCGTTCAGAGTTCACCAGGCAAGTTAGGTCACCAATATCTACAAATGGTTCCAAATGGTAGCAATTGGTTACCAATGTTGACCATTGGTTGTACTTTCAATTTTAAATGAGGTCACTAAATGTACCAACAGCCTAGAGCTTAGGCAAGTTTGGTAGGTGACGTCATTATGCTAATTCAACATGGCGGGCTATATGAAATCTATGGAACTAACGTAAATAATGATTCGTTTGAATAAAATATATAAATATCTTGTTGCATGAATATTTTGAATACAATCTAAGACAACTGAGGGCTTCTAGAGCCTGCCTATGTTTCTAGGAACATTAGGAAGTATGTGATATACAGTATATACTTTTTGCTGGCATTAGATATGAATATGAATTTTACAACTTTTATGATCTTTGCATAAATGATAGATTGATAGTCATATTGTAGTATTCAATATGTCTTGATTTAGTTAGGAATAAATATGTTAACTTTAAGTTTTGTATTTTGACGACCTAGATTTTTTTTTAGTAGAATGAATCATTAAAGGAAGCCTTTTTGATAACTGTTTTGGGGGAACACAGTTACTCCAGTAAAATTAAATGGAAGATAACTTTTTCAGTGGTTTTATATGTTCAGATGGTTACAGTTGGTAACCAAATATACTTTGAATACCATTTGTTTGAGTTTGACAAAAAAGCGTTCATGGTTCTACCTATAAAAATTGCTACAAATGGCAGTGCTTGGTGACCAATGACTGCTACTATGCAACCTAATGCTGCCAGCGGTAGATCTCAATTTCACCAACGGTACAACTCTGAACGCACCTATGGTTAACATTAGTGCTCCCCCCACCCCATTATATTTTTCAGCATTAACCAACTGCAATAAAATTTAACACCTTTACTCTGTTCCAATTTGAACTAATTTTGTCACTTTTTGACGATTTTTACTGATAATACACGAACAGTAAACAATAATTTTAAAAATGATACACATACTCGTCAGAAAAGTATGATTGAAATCATATTAAGAGAAAAAATCCAAGATCTTTTAATCTGTCATATCTCATATTATTACTATTAAACTTTATCAAACCTGATTAAAATTGCCATCACACAACTGTATCATGTGTATGTGGGGAAATTTTTGCCCCTGTTTTATTTTTGCCTGTTTCACCCTTATGAGCGGGCAAATTTAACACTGGGCAAATTCCAATGTCTCATATAATTACTGGTATCTCTCTTTATAAACACAACTGTGTCTGGGCGAATTCAAGACGGGGCGAAACTGCAAGTGTAGAAAACCGAAAATTAAATGGGGCGAGAAAAAAAACCTGCATACAGTATCACTGACCTTTTTGTACCTACATAGAGCATTAATCATCAGTGTCTTCCACGTTAATTCCAGATTCTTGCCTTCTTCTGCTCCCTGTCCATTTCACTGTTAACAAATTGAAAAGCATTTCTCTGAAGTTTTAAAGAAAATCATCGTTTTTTTGTAGTTTTTTTTTTTTTTTATTCGGAACATTTTAGGCGTCTACTTAGTAGGTTAAGAAAGAACTCATGTTTTGGAATTTCTTAGCAAGAAAATGTGTATGTGTATTTCTAAATGTATTGCATCCTTTGGGATGCACATATAATGAAATCATGTGTCCAGAGCAAAATTTGTGCATATTTTACTCAGGAAGCATGTCAAAATGAATCACTGTATATAGTATGTAGTTATTCTGTCCTTTGTCAATATTCCTCTGTAAATATGCTTTAATTCAGTGTGTTTTATGTTATATTTGTATTATAACAACTGCTTTATAACTTTGGACTTTCTGGGATTTGATTGCATGCACATGGCCATAGAAAATAAATGTTTTGGTTCTCAGGCACTGCCACACTTAAGAAGGCTCCAGAAATGATTAAAGTGATCAAAGAATAATAATTATAACCTTTCGAATTAAAAATCAATAGTCATGGTCCTTTATTTATTTTTTTAGATTATCTAAAGCTACTTAAGAAGAAAAGCTCTGTATAAAGATATAGGAAAGTGATCAAATTTTAAAGCTTAAATATTTGATATTTTTTTTACTGAATGTTAATTTATGGCCAAAAATATCATGTGTCAAAATTTAAGACAGATCTGATGGTTAATTTGTTGACCACCGAGCCTTCTTAAGGTCAAATGCAGCATTTGCAGGTGCCACAGTGATTAACTTTTATTGCCTCTTTGAAAGGGGGAATTACTCAATTTTTTTTATTTTTAAACTTAAGTATGAAAATTGAATTATTCCCCTTTGCAAATCTTGCAATATAATCTGTCCCATTATATTTTCAAAATGATGGCTTGAAAACCAATGCATTCATTTTATTGACCTAAAAAAACCACCAAGTTTATCTTTTAATACTTCATACACCCTCATCAACCTCAAAGTGAATTACACACCCCTGCGAATGTGTTCGGAATGTTTTCTTTATCGTTGCTAAGTATGCAATAAATCCAGAGGTGCTCGAATGAAAGTTCACGAGACTTCCCCGAGATTTGTTCAGTTCCTGTGAAATTTCGAGCGGAAGTATAAGTGTTCGGATAATATTCTCAAAATACGTAAGTACTGGTCGTTTTTCATATTATATCCTTCTTTGATTTTTGTTAAAACACGAAAATCTATTAAGATGTATGTCTTATTTCATCATCTAGCAGTTATTTAAATTAAACGGTGATAATCAAAACAGAGTTATCGTTCGTGTTCAACCACTCTACACGTGGTTGAAAATATAAACATTGGGTTGCTTAATAAAATCATAGCCACGTTTGATGCTTGTGGTGTGCAATACCATGCTTTTTAAAAAAAGAATTGGTGTCTGTTTTGTATACAAACATAGTATATCGAGCCATTTTCAAGGAACATTCTGCATAAAATAGTATAGTCTGTTTCACTATTGATGCTATTACTAGGTCAGGCGCGGATCGAAAATTAATCCTTAGGGGGGATCGCTTCTAAACATGTTAATTGTTGCAACAGCAGAACAAAAACCTATTTTTTCTATTGTCACATTTATTTCCAGAACTCTTTTTATCCACCACTTAATGAAGATAACGTTTGAAATCAATAAACGTCTAGATTTTATATTTGATAACAAGTACCTAGATTCTATGAAATAGACTATAAACACGAGGCAAGATTTTTACTGCGAAACTGAAAGGGTCAAATAAAATCACGTGGTCTAAAATTTAAATGACAATAACATTCGCAGGGGTGTTACAGTGAGGGTTTTGTTAACAAATTCTGAGTGCAGTGAAGTAATCACAAGGCTTATCAGCTATAAAATGATGGACTGGCATGCTACACAAGTTCAAAATTTTAATTTTTGAATTACAGTCAAACTTCGTTATCTCGAACTAGATGGGACTGTTTAAAAACTTCGAGATATCCGAGTATTAGAGATATCGAGGGTAAATTACTTAAAAAATAAGTTGGGACTTACAGATCACTTCAACATATCCATTGTATTTGAGATATCAGTGTTGGAGATATCTAAGTTCAACTGTAATTGTCCAAGTAAAGATCATCTGAAAAGAGTTAGCATTTTTATGACATTGTATGCTCTTATTTATCTTATACCATCTATTTGTTTTATAGTTTATAATGGAGAAATGTAGACTAGAAATTATTTTGGCTGCAAACAAGACAAAAGTCATTTTCTGTGGGAAAAGGGGGAAAAATAATAATTATGTCAGTTTATTATGCTATTAAAGTCAGACACAACTTATCTTCCATTATTTTCTATTTTTCTATCTCCGCAAAGTGAAGATTTCCACTAAGTAATTAAAAAAATTATATTTTCATGTTATATGATTATTTACAATTTGTATATAATATAGTTTCAATGGAAAATATATACTATGACTTTATTTAAAAGCATTCAATTGCATTTTTCATGCTTTAAAAAGAAAAATGCAAAATATTCTAACTAAAAAATAGCCTGGTAATGCACCCTGAATTTTTGGGCATTAACAGGTTTAAATACAAATAAAGAAGAAATAATCTATCAAGATAAATTATCTAAAACTCATGAGGAACATTGCATGTGTCCTTAAATGATTAAGAGACTGTCTTTATTCTTCTTTTAAATCAATATACTGGTAATGAATGAATTTTCAGGACTTTTTAAGAATTTTTCCTCTCTTTTTTAGTAAATTTGAACGTGAAATGGCTGCTACAAGAAGTATAGAGAGCTATGTGTTGGACATCTGCAAATATATTGATGAATGGGACTACAGGAGCTTGAATGACGTTTACGAGACCCTGCACAAGATGAGGGCTAGTTTAAAGGATAAGCATTACCTAAACTACTGGAAAGTGCTTCAATGTATCGGAGAGGTAGCTGCCAACAAACTGATCTACATGGTGGTCAAGAGTCCACAAGCCTGTTGTAGAAAGCATCGGGTATCCCACCTTCTGCACGTAATGGGATTTTTCAGTGAGTGCTTGACAACAGTGGCCTTCATTAAGAGAATTAATACCTGCAAAAATGCGCTTCTTCCAGTAATTTTCTCAGCTTTAGAACAAAGAGAATACCCGGAACTAGTTAGGAAGGGTTTCATCGTGTTATATAGAATGATCATTGTGGGAAAATCAACGCTAGTGGCTCCGTACCTGAAGCACGGAATCATCAGGCATATATTTCAGCAAATCAAGTGTCGACAGGGAGCTTTTGGGATTTATTGTCTTGAAGCTGTTTCCTACTGTGCCAAAATTCTAGCAGCATTACTGCAACTTGGTGACAAAGAGGCAAGGAAGTCTATTCTAAAGTCCAATGTAATAAATGAACTGAATGTGTATGTCGTGAAACTGAAGAAATCGAAGATAGATTTGGAAGGAGTAAAAGACGTCTTGCAATTCCACGACCATGTAAAAATCCTCACAAGCGGCTTTTTTAGCCAATTGAAACCTGAGGAATGGATTCCTAAAGACAAACTCATGGAAGAGCTTGATCAGTTTTTGGAAGTTTTCATCTTCTGTTCTTCGCCTGCGTGTCGGAAGCTGGAGACAGAGAAGGAGAAGTTTTTGTACTGCGGCCAGTGTAAGCTGTCTAGGTACTGTTCTCCTAATTGCCAGAAGCAACACTGGAAACAGGGCCACAAGGTAATGTGTTTACGTAATCATGGACCTGACTTGTAATGACTGCTGACCAATCAGAACAAGTGATCAATAGACTTGAATGGAATAATTAATGGAAATGTGAAACAACTCAAGAACTTGCTGAAATACTCCTTAGATAACTGACCAAAGTTCAGAAGGAGTGGAGGCAGAGATGATTTGATTTGTGTGTATTGCATGTTTAAAAAAAAGAGAACTTGGAGGAAATTTGGAGTTATTAAAAGTACTTACCGGTAACAGTATTATGAATGGCCAAAGATGTGTTCATCAATCCTTACATTTGCTTTCATGTTTGTAAACATAAGTTTCTTGATCAACTGTAGTGCTTGAAATTTAGTGGTAGTTTTAGATTTAAGATTAGATTATCAAATGTAGTGCTAGATTTTTAATGGTAGTTTTAGACTTTTAAGATTTTGAAATTTTTAAAAAGATAAAGTATACTTCTCTTTTTGCTTGCTTTAATCAGAAAAGATAAAATATTTTTATGAGATTTGTATTTGCTTTAATATTTTTAAATTTCACTGTCTTTAAAAATGTTTAAAGCCAAGTTACAATTTGTGGCCGGGAATCCGAGTTTTATTTTACCAATATCTTATGTCAATAGAGTATGTCAAAAATGCATGTAAACAACCATAATTATATATATTTCAAAATTATCAAAATACAGCAGTTCAAATGTTCATGAAGCAGTATAAAAGATAATGTTGATACCTGTGATACCATCATCAGGGTTTGCAAATAAATGGTAAGTAACTTTTCTGTGCTGGTTCAATTATTGGTTTGGTTTGTGCAGTTTTTTAACGTACCTGGTACATTTATGATAATCTTATATTACTGTGCATTCATTTAAGTGTAGGAGACATTTGTGCAGTGCACACACATGTATCTGCTTTGATGATTTGCATACAATCATTTCCAAATGGCAATACTTGAATAGTTTCCAATATCTTCATGAATAGGCATGTTATAAATATCTTTTTGAATTTTACAGAGACATAATTGATGAGACCTTTCTCACATTGAAAAACTATGGCTTAAACTTGAATGCATCATTGAGATGATGACTCACCATCTCAGAGTGCCCTGCTTTGATTTAACGAAACTCGGAAATAGTCTATTATTAGGACATGATGAAAAGTATTTTGTAGCCATATGGTCATTAAGGTCAGTGCACAGCCCTTGCCTATCTGCCAGTCAAACTTAAGATCTGGCCAAAGAGCCTTGCGTTCATTTCAAGATACTGGTTCCATATTAATGATTTAAAATAGCATACCCATATAAAGTAAAACACAATTACAGCTTTGCCTCTAATCTTTGTTAAGTGATCAGATAAAATGTTTTAAGGAACTAGATGCACATCCCTGCCCCTTCAGTATATTAACCATGTTAAATACTTTATAAATGTGTAAGTGTAACCCTGAAACAATCTTTCAAAAAATAGCTTGCTTCAATCATCATAGAAATTACAAAAACAATCAAGTCATACAAGATTTTATTTCACAATAATATCGCACACAATCAAGACTTTATTGACATGAATTTAATCCACTGCGTCATGAAAAGGAATGCACCTGTACATTAGCACTCTGAAAAGACTTCTTATAACAACATCAATTGCATCGCTTGCACCATTAATGCCTTATTAGACCAAAACAATAAGATGCATTAAATGTTAAGTTCATTCAAAGGGAGACAAATCTAAGTTTTTTCAGATCAGATTTGCCTTACAAGGCCGCCTTGAATCTTTCGTTGACACTCTTCCAGTCGATGATGTGCCATATGGCATTGACATAGTCTGGTCGCACGTTCTTGTACTGAAGATAATAAGCATGTTCCCAAACATCTATTCCGAAAAGAGGATAAAGACCTACAAAATGTAAAGAAACTGTTGTGAACACAGAATTGCCAACCTTTCAGCAGAGTCAATTAAGATAAAACAATATAAAAATCAACAGAAGAAAATTTATATCCACCTGCATAAACCTATATAAAATGGAAGCTTTATTGCATGTATTTTTTTCTATTACACCATATGATGGTAATTTAACACACCAAAGTATAATCTATTATGCATTATTAAACATGACCATGCCATGATAAGTTAACAATTTCAAAGTAGTACATTCATGGCCACCAATAAGCTAACCTGTATTTTACACATAAGCCAGTAAGTGCATTGTCCAGGGCTCAAAGTAGACTTTTGGACAAAGTCGCCAAATGGCAACCTACTTTGAATTTAACTCGCCATTTTCAAATTCAGGTCACCAGTAGTAAAACTTTATGTAGCATTAAGATATCTGCATATTTTCTCTCATTAAATATACTGTAGAAAATAATAAAAGAAGTGTGTTGTTGAAAAGGTTTTATTTATTGCATGTTTTACGTCTGGCAAAAAAAAAAAAATAAAATAATTTCCATACATCCAATCATATCCGTCAAAAATGACACATCATACTCATTATTATAATATTTTCTGGCACTAGAAGTTTTATTTTACACTAAATCTCCAAAATTGTACATTGTTTTGAATGGATGTGAAAAGGACATATCCTATGAAGTTCTTTCACATTGTCGTAACAAAATAAGTTTACCTTCTCGTTATCTTAAAGTCTCGCAAACATTACTAAACATATTTGTCTCATGCAGTTTTGCATATAAAACTTCCATTGGACGAAGTCTCTTCTTTGTATATATTAATATTGGACTGAAACATGCCATGTTGTTTGAATAGTCCGCCATTTTGTTTATTTTGAAAGATTTTTGAACCCGATGTAAAATTTTAAAAAATGAACCAGGCATATATTTTTGGTCGCCAAATGGGACTGGCTTTTAATTTAAGACGCAAAACCTGAATTTAAGTCGCATATGCGACCTATTTAGTCGCAACTTTGAGCCCTGTTGTCATTCATGGCATTACCCATAATTAAGCAAATACATGCACTCAAAATACACTGTAGCTGATAAGCTTACGAGTGCAATGCTTTAGCAATTCAATTGTCATCTGTCACTTATAAGCTAAATAATGCAGTTATTCATAAGCTTACATCAGAGATGTCACCTATGAGCTTAAACTCGCTGGTCACTCATAAGCTAATAAACCAAATAACACTTGTAAGCTAGCAAGAGTAATTCATCCATAAGCTAGCAAGTGCATTATCACCCATAATCTTGAATGTATTCTAAAATGTGTTGCCATTAACAATCAAATTTATTCTCTCACAGCCATGAAAATGGTACAAAAGGTATATGAACATATGCAACTCTGTCTCACCTGTTGTGGCTAGAAGAGGATCTTGATTGGCACATGTAACTACCCTCAGAGAGTGGGCTGCCTTGTCATAGCCCAGCCAGCCCCACCCTGATCCCTGGACCCCAACAGACGCTTCTGTCAATGCTTTCTTTAAAGCATCGAATGTGACAAATTCCTCCAGGATCAAGTCTTTAAGGGCTCCATCCTGGGGCTCTCCCCCTCCCTTAGGACTGAGGGTCTCCCAGAATATGCTGTGGTTCAAATGACCCCCTCCATTAAATCTTATGGCTGCCTGCAACTGAATGATTTTGTTGACATCCTCTGAAAAAGAAAGTTCTTGGAGTAATTTCAATTTTTTCACATTATCCTTTGCCAAAAACAAAACCCCTATTCTATGAAACAGTGCTCTGCATTTATGTCAACACTGACAAATAAAATTGTCAACAAGACATTTTGAAATTACTATCTAAATACCCAGTAGAAACAATTTGTTTTCTAAAATATTTCAATTTGATACTTATAGATTAGTCTAAAGATGTTTAGTAATTGAAACCTGATCATTCATTTACTTTTCTCCATTGCCTCTGCCAGTTTCTCCTCTGCTATGTTGAGGTTGTTGACATAGGTCTGGTGGTGTTTGGTATGATGGAGCTTCATGATGTCAGCAGAAATGTATGGCTCCAATGCATTGTAGTCATAGGGCAGATCTGGTAAGGTATGCTTCATCCTCATGCCCATCGCTCCCAGGGCACTGATCGACTTTGTTAAAGCACTGGTAAAATAAAGAAGCCATCATCAAGAGGAGTTCATACCAGTAATTTAAAGGTCATAGAAGGATGAGCAGGTACCTGATTTTGACTGGTATCGGGTTGGTTCGCCCTATGTACCTGTTCGCCTGAGTCCGTTCGCCCTAGGTCCGTTCGCTCTAATTATTGTTCGCCCTAATAATCGTTCGCCCTAAACCTCGTTCGCGCCTTGTTTTTTAATAAACCACATAATAAGTTATTTCATTTGATTTTAACTTAAAACTTGTTTAACTTTAATTAATTATTCGTATATTCTATGTTTTTCCTTCATCAAAAAAGACGTAATTGGTTGATTGTAAGATTTTATTGCCGTAAATTGTCGATAACCGTCTTGTTGTTTTCATGATTCGCTTGATGTTTTTTAAACAATTAAAGAAATTGAGACTTTAATTGGCTCATTCAAAAGGTAAGCAGAATGATGATTATCACCTTTTCTATCTTTGAAGAATTTACATAACACAATCCTTTGATCTCTAAATGAATTATATCCGGAGATTTCATAATTATAATATGGTTATATTAAGAGGTGAAATTTAAAATAATTACAAAATAATAACAGAAGAATATAAAATGTAGTAACATTAAAATAATTAAATAAATCAATTCACAAGTCTTCATATCGATATCATGTCACTGTCAGTCAATTGGTGATTAATATGTAAAAGAGGAAAGGTTGGTATTGTTTTCATTAATTAATCTCTTCATAATCTTTAAACTGGTCAGAATACAAAAATATATAAATACATTAATCTTATACAAAAATAAGGCGAACGGACTTAGGGCGAACGGCGTCAAGGGCGAACATACCTAGGGCGAACGGAAACTAGGGCGAACAGCGTCAAGGGCGAACGCGTTTTAGGGCGAACGAACAGCCAATCATTTTGACCATGGACCATACAAAACTGGTAATAGGGAATATTACTTATTGACAGGTTTTGACACAATCTGTGCAACAACAAAATTGTATACAAGTCTCCTGTTATACACAATATTTTTTTTTCCATAGATTGTGTCGAAACCCTGTGCACTTATCGTGGTGATTTGACCAAAAATATTGGACAAGTTTGTAAAGTATGGAGTTGAGAATGCAGAGCAAGTTTCCCTAAAAACTTGTTTCCATTGTTAACAAGATTAACAGCTGATTAATACGATTCAAAATCTAGCCTTTCACACTTCATGATTAAATGGGCTATGGGTATTATTTAATGGTTACTTGATACACATTTACAGTTACTGATTATCAACGTCAGTTTCTAAGTTAGTAACCTGTTAGCCCTATTGTTGCATGCATCTTGCCATAACTGAGCAAGCAATAGATCTAGGTTAATCACGTTAATACTACAATTTATTATTTTCCTAAACGAAGCCATGCTTTTATCTTGAGGATAATCAATTAAATGTTACTTTGTCTGACACAAACACATACATATATGCGTACTGAATCTTTGCAAATGGCATACGTTAGCTAAACATTTTCTGGTCAAAACCAAATTAAACCAAACATACAAATGTCTTTTAGCATGTTTAGACAATTTTTTTTAAAAATTCCAATGAAACGCAAACTTTAAAATCACACATATATTGCAAATTTAAAAACTTCAAATTAAATTAACAAATGACATTACCATTTTGCCACTGAAACCTTGGATGACAACATATTCTATACTTTTTGGATCGTAGCAGAAGTTTAACCTTGACCTAACAATCTCGAAGAAAAAGCAAAAGGTAAAAGATATACAAAGAGTATCTTTAGAAGCTATAAAAATATGCACTATAACAATTTTCTATTGTAAAGTTCATTTTGATAAAATATTATGATGCTAAATTTACAATTTGATTATTGATTCAATTTTATTGAATTTTCCCAGAATGCCATTGTAATTACATATGGCTGCCTCCTGCTTAAGAGTGCCTAAACATTGCCATAAATAAATTGCAGAAATTCCGAAGAAAGCAAGGTATATCTTCATTTTGAATAAGTCATGAATGTAGACGACGTTTTAGATTTGTCGAATCATAACAAAGTTTTTATGGAGAATGCTCATTTATGCAGTAATTTAGTAAACAAAAGGCGTGGTTGGGACGCCATTTTAAACACTATTGTTGAAGGTGCGCGCCGCATATCTGAAAAGGTGTGCTAACGTTTAAGCAGCAAATTTTTGACAGCATGTGTTTACATTTTTAACTTACATGATAGAGTCAGATTTGGCCGTTTGCAAATGCTAATAAACTTAACACCTAACTTAACACTTCATAAACGAAAATGAAACTAAGCTAAGTTTTCTGGAAATACATTTTTACTTCCTGGCTCCACTGTTTAGAAACTATTGTTCGTAAAGGTACACTGACAACTTAGGTACCTGACATAGATCATTGATCATATATCTCTCAATCTGCCAAATTGATGGATAAATTCTAACACCTGTGCTTCCGATTACTTTACAGATATAGATTTATTTCAAGATGGAGTCTCCTTCCTCCCCAAAGAGGGTAAGATATAGATTTATCAAAGCGAAAGTTGACATATATCCGCCATAATGCTTCATTGTATATTAATGGTTGTAAACCTTTTTTGTATAAATTGTGTTTTTTATAATAAATAGGCAAGGTCTGATGCTGATTTGACTGAACTATCAAAAGAAGAACTCGTTAATAGGTAAGATTTCTTTTCTATTTAAAAAGAGTTTAAGGAGGTGTCATAACTTTAAATGATGTAAACTTTGTGTATTTGTTTCTCTCTTTTAATATAACCACTATCCATTGATGTCTTTGTCTCATGGATAATTTCATTCCTTAACAGAATTAAAGAACAAGAAAAAATAATTCGTCAGTTAGAAGAGAAGCAAAGAAATTCTAAAACAGGTAAAGTAATCTAATAAAAACACTCATATATATTCTAGGTATCAACTGTCATTGAATGTTAAATTTGACGCATTGTTAAGATTTGACCAAAGATTAAAAAAAAAAATCACCTAACAAACAGGTTAGTAGTGGTCACTCTGAAATCTTATCATGAGCAAAATAATACTTAATATGTTTATGTTAAAGCAAAAAATATAATATCTGAGAAGTTTTCCTATGACTAAATCATTTTTCAATGTAAATTTTCAGATGAAAAAGATATAAAAGACTTGGAGGCAAAATTAAAACAGCATCAGAGAGATGCTGCACGCAGAGAAAATACTCTTGTTCATCGATTGACAACCAAGGAACAAGAACTGCAGGATTATATAGTGAGTCTTCTGAAAGGTCATTTCCAGATATTCTGTTGATGTCAGATTTAATGCACATAGAATAAATATGAACATGTCTTATTTAAGGTAAAATTGAATACACAAATATGGCAAATTCTAATTATTCTATGTATAGGTTTGATTTGATGGTGAAGAAGTTCAGAAATTAAATTTCTATTCATCAAGATTTTAAATAAAAATCCAAGTATCACATTATGAAGAAAGTGAACAAAGTTATATTATTTGTCTATAATAACAAACATTTATTCTTGTTTCAGAATCAAATCCAAGAATTTAAACAGTCACAGACACAGAACAAAGCACAGTTACAAACAATGCTTCTTGATCCTGCAGTCAACCTAGTATTTCAAAGGATGACTAAAGAAATGGAAGAATGCCAAGAGAAACTGAAACAAACTCAAAACGAACTCAGTGCATGGAAGTTCACGCCCGACAGGTGCTTATTTCGTTCATGGGTAACAATTGTCCAAAGCATTCCCGCTGTCACATAAGGCTTGAACACTTCGCGATTCAGTATTTTTCCATCCCGGCAAAAATTCTCTCCCTCCCGGATGTCGACCGTTTTGACATTCACCAAAATCTGAAACACTGGGCTTGATGTCAGTTAGAACATTGACATTCAGGCGATGTTGTTTTTTCAATTTCTTTGCTGTTTTATTTTGGGCCAAGGAGAATCGAGTAAGAACATGTTATTTAAGATATCCCGGCAAAAGAAACTTGGGGTGACTTGGATACAATGTTAGGTTACCCCTACTTTATCTCTCTCATCAACTGCCCAATACGTCCTGCATTGTGACGAGACAATGTGAGTAGACTTGTAACACTTTAACAATAGACCTCCACTGGTTGGTGGGAGCCGTCAAAGTGTTGATCAAGTCGGATCGTTGGGAGTTTGTCCACATGAACTCGGACACAGATCCGGTTGATTTATGAATTGTGTGTGAGCTTTTTTTCTGCCATGACTACCCAAAACTGTCACCGTTGTTGTACAATTGCATTTCTTTCAGGTTTTCTTACATTCTTGCTTAACTTTACTATTTAAGACAGACAGATACTAATGTGACTATACTAGTATTACCCTGAGACTGTAAGTACAGATTACCAACTCAGGAAAATTGTGAACAATGACTTAGTTGACAGAGAAGTCAATTTATACCAGGTAATTAACTGTTTGTCATATGTGTGTGATGAAATGTTTTAATCTTTGATGTTTCAGGGCATTAACTGCTTCATTGCAGCACTTTGGTGAACCTAGTGTGACATTTCTCCTAAATGTACAATGAGACTGATCATAATCAAGAGTAGATAATTCACCTTGCTTTGTTTTAAAGTACAACGCATTGAGTTTTAGCACAGTAGCTTTTGATTATGGTTGTTTAATAATTTAGAAAGTGGAAAAGGGTATTTTGATTGGTATTTGTTGTGAGAAATATCTAATACTTGACTGAAAGGAAAACATTATGCTTTTATAGCATCCTCATACCAGCAACACATCCCAGCCTTTGCTGCACTAGAACTGAAGAACATTAACAAAGAAAATTGGCAAATTTATAAGTAATCACTATAAAGAGGTCAATAAATTTTTCCTTCATTGTTGGAAACCCACAGCATAGTCTACAAGCCGTAAGCCAATTCGCTGAATTTTTCTCATTTCAAGAATAATTCATGCCCTGTTATTGTGAAGAAAATTTCACCGATTGTGCTTAAGCATGCATGTATAAACAACATGTTTTCATAACATGATCTGCAATTTCATATCTTTTCACTTTTTCATTGGTAAATTGAGAAGAATGAAAATTAATGAAACTGAGAAAAATTCAGTCTTTGTCAAATAGAGTATTTGAGACATATTGTGGTTTTCTGACTGTTTCTCTTATAATCAGTGGTTATCATTTATTTAAGGTAAACAACAAATTACCCATATGTTCAGTATGATACTGTTTGTTTATCGTGACTGTGTGTGTTTGATCTTACTTTGGATCATGGCTCCTAACATTGATGCTAGTTTAAAAGCAAATTTGTGAATAAAGTGCAAAGAAAAAGACAATGTGTGTCAAGTCGAAAAAAAAAATGAGGTCAGATGACTGTGCAAAAGTATGCATTATCGTCACTGAATTTTCCTTGACAGCAGAAAAGCACTATCCCAAAGGAGAGGGATCAAACCCTCAAAACTCCTGAAGAAGATATGTGTTCTGTTTAATATGTGGAAGTAGAACTATGTTATTGAAAGTGAAAGTATTCAGAGAGTAGATTGTTGATATGTGAGCCTGATTTGTTTTGGGAAATTAAGATTTGTGATGCTTGAACGTGACTCTGAAATGGAAGATATACAGCTGTAGAAAAGAGAGAGAAAATTATTCTGAAAGATTTGTGGTGTGCTGTTGCACTAGATAATGCTGTACAAGGGATTTGCTTGTATATTAAATTGTTTATAAAACATTAATCAGTTAACTTATTTCATTATTATAGCTTTTATTGCTTTGTTGATATCAGTTAAGTTCAACGAGTAAGCTAAAACTTTCTTCTTTTCCTATCTCTGTATTCATTTTGTTTGTTTGATGTGTAAATTCTTATTTCTTTTGCAGAGTTGGAGTTTATTTTAATCATGACTTTTTTAATCTGCATGATACATAAACAGAAAATGAGATTTCTTTAGTTTTGTACCAAAAAAAAATGTTTTATTCGCCTAATTTTTCCTTACCCTATTAAGACCAGTTTTTTCTTTTGAATCGCCTTAGGGGAACTGTAGATTCCTTATTTTACGGGAGTACTTAATTTCGCAATTCACCCGTTTTGCATCAAATCAGGAAAATATAAAATCGCTAACGCCAAATTTTTTATAATAGTTTTATTTAGTTTTCATCTGATCGAAAAATAAGAGCGAGACTTAACATCTGTGATATGTGCTCACAATTTTATGCGGATATTATTTCCTCGCATTTAATTAGGAATCTACAGTATCTCTTTTTGCAGAGAAAGTTTAAATGGAAAACGTGCGTAGTATTAAGCAAGTCATATGTTGCCTAGTTTAACAGGTTATATTCTGATTTCTAATGCAACTGTTTCAGACTTAGAACTTGTAAAGAATGAATTATTTTAGTTTTAATTTTTATTTATAGATATGAAATTAATTTATGTTTAATCATGTTGTTGCTATGTATCAATTTATATTAGGCAATCACAAAATTAGTACACAATATTTGATTCTTTGCAATTGAAATGATGGTTGGTCTTTCCTTTTTCTTTGTCACAGCACTGTTGAGTGCATCTTTGCTAGAAAAGTGTCAGATTGATGATTTTTCACCAGATGGGCATTTGGCTAGGAGAGATGCTTAGACTAACATTTTGAAATATCTGAAGAAGAAAAAACACAATCATCAAAATAAAATTCAATGTGGGATTGAAGCAAATGACCCGTCATGAAATTTTTGTTTTCTAAAATGCATCTGTTAGTTCTTCTAGAAGTATTCGCTCAGTGGTAATTTAATCTTGGAAGAAATTCAGATATCTGAACCTGCAGCAGCAATACTGGGCAGACTTTATATGGTATCAGAAGTGTGTTTTATCCACTATTAAAAGTTTTAAGTATGTTTTTTGGTCTGTTGAAATAATGTCAGCACTGCAAATAAGGAAAAAATTGGATTGCTGAAATAATTATGCAGAAATCGCTTATAGAAGGATGATGACCAGACATATCAAAGTTACATCATTATCAACTAAAAAAATTAATTAATGTTTATTAGCGTCCTGATATTTGATACTTACATTTTACATATATTTAAATATTGACGGATGTATCATTTATCATATTACCTAGAGAAAGGCTTGTTTGATTGTAAACTGTTTTCAAACAGAAATCAAGAAAAATTGCCTTTATTTTAAATTGAAAGAGTAACATTTCAGTTTGGAATTGGAGTAAAACTGAACTTGTGTCTTAATTTAGAATTTTTGATTCTGCTGTGACCTAAAAATAGTAAGGTTCAAATGAAAACACCTGTAATTCTACATCGAAATAATTTTGCTTACAAATGCACTGATGCGCAATATCTTTTAAATCTGTATACCCAGCTTGCACTTATATTCATGCTTATATAGTAAAAAAAAATGGTTGAGGAGAAAGTCGTTGAAAAAGAAAATATATGAAAATGCTGTCAAGAAGTCACATTTCTTTCATGCATGATATTTATTTCAGGGAGCAAAGAGACATGCTTTACAGATAATTTTTTTGAAAAGGAGACCTTAATCACATTTGATTTATGGTGATGGTGGGTTAAAAGTCATGGCAAAAAAAATGCTCATAGTAATTTTACAGGAATTTTGAATGGAATTTTGTAATTTTATTTGCAGTCAAACTGGTAAGCGGTTGATGGCCAAATGTCGAATGCTGCTACAAGAAAATGAGGAATTAGGAAAAGTCATCACATCAGGCAGAACAGCTAAACTAGAAGGAGAAATAGCAGTCCAAAAACAGCTCGTACAAGAAATGAAAGGCAACCAATCAGGTAACAGACTTACAAATTGTATTGCTGTGAACTCATCCTCTGAATATCAGGGATGGGACACAGCCATTAATGACATAGGTACCCAGAATTGGTACGGACACTGGAATATGTTGTAATGTACCAGTAATTAGATCCATCATGTTTACCTACTAGTATTCTGATATGTTGCTGTAACTTATCACAATAAAGGAGCATGAAGGATCTTATTTTGATTAGATTAAATATATTGCAGAGAGTTTTGAAAATATGTATGACAATCCAACATAAGCTTGTCAATGAATATGATTGGCAAGTCAGATTCTATCAATTATTTCTATTTTCTGTGTTTGTAGAACTGGATGAGTTTCTAGGAGACTTAGAAGAGGACGTAGAAGGCATGCAAAGCATGATCTATGCATTACAGCAGCAACTGAAAGAGACTAAAGAACAAGTCACTAAGTTGGAGGAGGAGAATTTGACTCTGAAATCCTCAGTACAAACTAGTGCCCAGTCTCAGACCTCTAATAGTGCTATTCCAACCAGTCCCAGCACGGAAATTAAGAACATGAAACAGGAAATGGAAACGGACCCTATCAAACAGGAAATCAAGTGTGAACGGACAACAGAGTTTGAGGAGTCTTCGGAAAGAACTCTACATAGATGGTCGAGTCAGGAGGAAATGATGGACACTGATCAGGATTCCCGGGATGTTCCGGAGGTGAATCACATCGCGGACAGACTCCAGCCGACGGCGGGCGTCAAGTGTTCAGACTATGAGAGCTCACAAGATGGCTGGTCCAGTCCTTATCCAGAAACCAAAGACGATATAAACGGATCAAACAAACACGCCCCCCAATCAGACAGTACACCCGAAATGGACCACCTTAGTGACAAGGGGTACTCTGGGGGTGGTGGGGATCTAATCCCAAACGGGGTAAATAGGACTCCATTAAAGGAAGAAATGGGAGAAGCATAATATAACAACCAAGTCACATGCTCAGCGTAGTCATTTTTTTTTTAATCATCATTATGAGAATTCTTTTCTTTGAAATTCATTTTGATTGGCTGTGAACCTGTTTCATTTAACCAATCAAATGAAGTATTACTGTAGAGAAGAAAACATGTGGTCCATGATTGTATTTGTTATAACTTGTGTTAAGTGTTGGTTTTGTTAATGTTTCTCAACAGAAAACAGGAACAAAATATATTGTGATGTTGTGAGACAACTATGACAGGTTTAGGGGGAAGGTAATAAATCAAGCATATAGATTCCTTGTTGACAAAAATATATTTGAAAGACTTATAAATGCATTCTTGATTCAAGATAGGAAATCGTGAATCATATTAATTGACATTTGCCAAAGTTATGATTTCATCCTTGAATGATATGACATTTTTCTAAAAAGAAATTTTCATTTTTAATCAGTATTTTTTCAAATAATAACATTATGCTTTAAGAATGACATCTTTTTTATTTAAAAAAACAGAATGTGAAAATCATTTGATATTTATAAGTTACATTGGCTAGCAGATTTTTTATTATTGATAATGAATATTTTTTTAATGTATGAAATTGTGCTGCCATATTGAGAAAGGATTCTGATTTTACCAGTCTGTGAAAGACATGAAGGTGATAGATTTTGTTTGATCTCTTGTTGTCATGGTAATTTGTGAATTCCTATTAAAATTAACTGACAAATATCCACTGTAGTATTTTGTAAAATTTGGTTATAGACTTCTTGCTTGGCTTATATTTACCGGTAATACGCAATGGAAAAAGGGAGGGTAAACAGGGGAAAGTAAAAAAAACCCACCACATTTCTCATTTTGTAAACATCACCCCCATCACCAAACTTGAGTACAAGATTAGAATTAGCATTAAAACTGCACAACTGTTGGCATATAATGAAATAATGCACCATTAATGCATATCATGTGCAATATGATCAGATATTAGGCTGGTGAACACTTATGGGTTGAATTTGCCTTGATGATGAAAGAAAGGTTTGGGAATATATTTTAGGTACATATTACAGTCTTTGTTTTAATTAAGATATTCATTGAGTCTCACACAAACGTTGCCATCCAAGATGTAAAGTCATGGTTTTAGTTGGACTTTTGGAACAGTTATGGAAGTGCATTGCTAATTCACTTTAAATTTTAACTTTCTGAAATAAAACATGACCTTTTAAATTAGCCAATACATGCTTTAGTCACTATTAGCTATGGTGATAACATAATACATTTACATTTTCCAGTGTCTTTGTCTGTGATAACACCACGAATCAATTTTGTAAGGTATAGTCCAATGCATTTCATCAATGACTATTTTAATATTTAATCGTACAATCGCTGAAAATTATATAAATATAAGTAATAAACCATTCTTTGAATATTATGAGGTGATCAAATACGGTCGGGCGTGATCAAATCTATATGGATTGGATCACCCCCGACCGTATTTGATCACCTCATAATACTCAAAGATTAATTCCTTATTCCTTAAATCAAAACATCATTCATTTTTATATAGTGGTTCATTTATATGACCTTGATTTTTAGAATGTGCGTTTTAGATTTAATATCTAGAAAATGATTAATCAATTATCTTTATAACTACATTTATATGGTTACCAACTGAAAACAAGATAATGGATAATGTCCGTATCGCTGCTAATAAGATAGATTTCTTTAAAATTGGTCTAAAAGATTTTCATCACAAACATCAGCGAATGATGAACGATATACATGTAGTAAGAACTTCGTTTATAATGATAAATTTTGGATTTCAAAATAGATTGCCCAACCCAAGTTGTGAATTGTTTTGTTATAGATCATTTTGTTTTAATGTTTTATTTTTTCAATTTTCAATTTCCTTAGATCGTTGAACTTTTAGCGCAAATCATGGCAAATCGGCTACGGCATTTTAATTGGATAATCTTGTATCTTTTGGGAGGGGGTGATAAAGGACATGCGATTGAGGGTTCTACACGAAGGAGAGGTACATAATGTTGCATTGGTAATAGTAATAGTGCCCTTAATAGCTCAGAATTCCCCCCAAACCACGAATTTTATGAAAATTCTTTACCATATCCATTCATGATATAGTCTGAGAAAAGTTGATGTTTAGTGAAACTTAAAAGAATTTGTGACAGCGATAAAATATAACGTGGATAAATGGGACAAAATGTTGTTACAACCCCAAAAGGTTGATGACTTTTCAAAGCAATCGAGTAATAATGTATAATGTTGTGACTGGGGCATATAAGTAAAGCAATCACGCACAAAAGCCGCAGTAAACCATCAGAATTTAAGATTTCATCCATTAAGAAATTTAAAAATTACCTACATATATAGACGTCGCGTACAATACTGGTGTTACTTAACGTTACGCTTATGACGTCAAATGACGCACAAACGCAACGTCGCATTTTAAAGAAATTCAACTTCTTATCTCCTATATCTTCTTTGCGCTCTCATTGTACATACAGGCAAGTTATGAATTTGCATAAACATTG
>WFKH01011925.1:78726547-78740734 GCA_016163765.1 Magallana hongkongensis
ATATATATATATATATATATATATATATATATATATATATATATATATAATGGGAGGATTTACCACGATTTTTTAATATATATTAAATCAACTGAACATACTCTGATATAATACATTTAAATATCAATATAATTAAATATTTACATTTTCCAGTGTCTTTGACTGTGATAACACTACGAATCGATTTTTGTAAAGTATTGTCCGATACATTTTATCATGTACTATTTTAATATTTAATCGTACAATTTGCTGAAAATTATATAAATATTCATGTAAGTAATAAGGAATCATTCTTTGAATATCATATCAGGTGATCATATATACGGTCGGGCGTGATCAAATCTAACATAAAGCCCTTTAGGCTTTATTGTATTTGATCACCCACGACTGTATTTGATCACCCCATAATACACAAAGAATGAATTTTTATTCCTTAATTATAAACGAAACGCAGTTTTGAAAAAAAAAAATGTTAAAGACTAATTTTAAAAAGATTTTCCAAAGTAGTAAAACATTGAGGTATTGGATGCTTATTTATTTTTAACAATTTATCGGAAACTACTTACATGTTATTGAATTGATAATCTAAATCAAAACGTTTTATTCAACGTTTTTATTTGGTTTGCTTAGTGTCTTTAAGAATGAGTAACTATTGACCTTCTTTGTGTGAAATGTTATATTTTCTTGCAAACTCGCTATGCGAATAAGTACGTGTGAACGGATCTACCATTCAAATACTAGTAGCACGAAGTCGCATTCAATCGTTCTACAAAATAAAAACAGCAATTTGCCTATGCATGCAAAATTGATGGAGCAAACATTCGATCGTGTGTTTTAAAGCTATAAGAGGTGTGACAGGTAGTTCATATATGAAATGTATTGCAGAAACATTTTTTTTTAACAAAGATTGTTTACTGTTATATGAATTAGTCAATGTGCATACTTTAGAATAATACGAGTCGATCGTGCCAGGTTTGTGAAGAAATGTCCCATCAGGCCTCTAAAATATGTTCGGAAATTTTTCGTGATTCATTCACACATATATGTACAAATTAAAAAGCTTTCAAAAGTCAAGAACGAAAATTTAAATATTTTTTCAAAAGTTCATTAAAATCGTGGTGTAAAATGAAAGATTTGTTTTGAAAAAACCTCGAGAGTAAGAAGCATATAGAACCATTTTAACAAGAGCTTGGACTTTGGGTAGTTGTGTCAAACAGCAATGTGACGAAAGTCTGTCTATTTCATTGCTAGCCACCCAGCCATGGCTCTGAAATCAACAAAATTTGTCTGGCCTTTGAGCTAAGACTACGCAATCGGTGCATATTTCGCTTGAAACCGCGTCATTTTTAACTTGTTTTGGCGCAAGAATTAGATAGCTACGCCCTACTGAAAGTCCAAGGTCTTGTTAAAATGGTTCTATCATAAAGACTAGATGAAAACTGCACTTATCAATATTAATGAGCATTTCCGGCAAAAAACGGCTATCATTGGAAGAATGGTAACTAAAGTTTTATGGGTTGAGTGGATATTTTTTTCAAAACAGGGGATATATGTGGAAAAGTGTTGTTCTTTGTCCATTTGCTAAACAATATGCTGTTAATTAATTGTGCAGGGCTTATTGTATTTGTTCCTGTCATCCCTCTCACCAAATCTATCTAGATCTGTCAATATTTTTCTTGCGAAACTTTAAAAGCATTGTCAGTGTAAAGAACACAGCATAGACAATTTAACGCATCTTGTACTTTCAAACTGCTATTACATCAGTTTCCTTTTGTATGATCGGGCTCGACATTCAGATTCTTCAATAGTCACCAGAGGGGGGTTGACGTATTGATCATTAGACTAGTGTCACACCCTGGTGGCCATTTTGGAAAACCGGTCGAACTGAAAGTGAACCGTACGCATAATTTAAATTCAATCGAAGGTAAGTTTTGAATGAAACAATCAATTGCAAGTGGTGCAATGATCATAAGAAAATTTTGGTTGATTTTTTGAACTTTTGATATATATTCTAAACGACTTTCGCGCTCTTTGCAGTCACTTGGGCGGTTTCCGCTTACACTTGCGTTGACTGCAATGTGTATTGAGCACATGTTACTGATGTTTTCGACGATTCTGTGGCTTA
Organism: Magallana hongkongensis; assembly: GCA_016163765.1. Classification (NCBI taxonomy): domain Eukaryota; kingdom Metazoa; phylum Mollusca; class Bivalvia; order Ostreida; family Ostreidae; genus Magallana; species Magallana hongkongensis. The sequence continues at coordinate 78,728,673 of WFKH01011925.1, forward strand.
GCAATTAAGCGCTGTTTAATTAGGATTATTGTCGTTCATTTTTATAGTTGTTTTTATATTTCTACTGTTATATTATTGATTTGAGATTTGTTATTTATTTTCCGTACAATAATATAATGAAGAACTTATTACTTTCAATGAAAGAAGTGATATAACATGTTTTTTGCAAAAAAATAAACTGATGCTTAATATCCTGTTCTCACTAAATTCTAATTTTAGCGATTTTTAACGTTTTCTTGTGAATCTTATTGATGACATGTTTTTTTCAAGTACATTATCTCATATGGGTAGCAGTTTGACAGCTCTTAAATACTATATCATTATGATTAACCATCCCATTAAGGCATTTATCATCTCCATCCTTTAGGAAATTACAGTGAATAGAATAGAATTGTTGCCTTTTTTTCACAAGGTGCTCAAATGATATTTTCATTATTTGAATTCAAGGAAAGTGTTAATTAGTTGACTAACTCTAGAGCCATCTACGTTGTAATGAATTGTTGATAATGGAAATTCTCACATTCAGTTAAAGTTCACTTATAGTAAAGTGAAATCATGACAAGTACTATCCATATAAAATAATGTGTTCCACTATTTTCCATGCATTGTTTAAAATGAGGCATATATCATTTTGATAACAGCTTTCAGCGTTTTACCAGTGTTAAGAGCACATTAATCTTTTGATCAAACCTTATATATTTTTTCAGTTCAATGTCCATGCAGTCCAAAGTTGCATGTTAAAATGACATAAATGTATCTATATATCTTTTAAACTAGAAGTTATCTTTAGGAATGTTTTTTTTTTTACAATCCGAATGGGAGGAGTGAAAGAAATGAGAGATAATTGGATAACTGGAATTGCAATACAAGCCCCACTGTAATCTTCACAGCAGTTTTTTAATTTGTTTACAAATGCTTAGGCCCATCAAAATTCTTCAATGTGTGCTAGATAGAAGTCAGGTTAGTAAGAAGTAAGGGAAACAATTATGCTATCATGAATCACCATTAAAACATTTGACAAGCAAACTTGACAAGCTTGTTACACTTTTACTATGCCCCCCAAAGGCCTGTTCGTGTAAAACCACATATTTTAACCTTGATTTCTGGAATTGCCTTGCAGGCCCATCCACCAGTGGAGGAAAGAGTTTATCATCAGTTTCTTGGTGGTGCACTGAACAGCAGTTAACCAAGCAAGATGCCTAAACCAGTGAGTTTTTGATTCAATCACTTAGTAGTGCAAACAGAATTTAAAGTAAGCCCCAGGACAAGTGACCTGTCAGTCAAACAGGGGGTGTGCCTTTCTGCCCCATTGATGACATGATAAATTCAGCTGTTTATCATATCAAAATCAACAAGTTGTAGGCTGTAATGAAATCTTTTATCAGTGCAGAGACTATTTGATCAACTCAGTGTTGTTATTCTTATCAGATGCTCTATGCTCTTGATTAATTTTTGCCATCTGCAGTAAAAGTGCAGGGTCATATACTTTATTACATTTAATTGCTATGATATTGGTTAAAGGGGGGAGCAAATTTGTATTCATGATAGTAAACAGGTGCAGCTGTCTGTCAACTGATTCTGATGACAGTGCCATAGCAAATGTTGCTGACAATCTAATTAATGACTGGTTTTGTGTATTCCGGCCTTGTTTTTGATAGAATCATTATGTCACTGATCATGTGACAAAACAAGGAAACAATCAACCCAGCCCCAGTGTAGATCAGCATTTATATCATTGGAACTTGAATGTATAGCTCATAGTGTTGGAAAAGGCATCAGTTGGGAGGCGTAAGGAATACAAGTTACTCATTCAAAACTAAGTGGGAAATGGCAAAAGTGAAGCAGGTAGCATATTTTTATAATACCATGAATACATATACATGAAATACTTATAAACTATTGTTTTTTGACAGTGAAAGCTTTACTAGGATGCTTTGTGGAATTATTTCCTGGTTGAAAATTTGTGTTTTCTATGAATTTCGATATCACAAGGTTGATATCCTATGGATTTTCAAACACGAACCAAGATAGACATAAACAGGTGTGTTTTTATCGTAAAGGAGGTATTTTAGACTCCAAATAAGGGGAGCCACGGTGAACACGAATATTTTGGTTTGCCACCACCTAGTAACGGGACAGCGCTGTTGATTATAGAGTCATCGCAGATAAGTAGTCTACAAGGGGTCACCTGCATTCCCGAGACAACCCTGTGTACAGAATAAGCTGCACAACCAAGGGAAAAAATGTCAGCTTCGTGTCTCATGTTGAAGGCTTGGGTTTCATATAATGGTTATGTTTTCACTTCCTGCTGTACTGCCTGTTACAGCCCCGTTACAATAGATCTGTTATACTCTGATCTGTGGAAGGATGGTATCTGTAAGGATAACCCATATAGTGACAGTTCTGTGGAAATTCTGTGTTGTTAAAGAGTTGACAGATATATATATGCTATGGGTGGAAATTTTAAATGTCCCAAGTGTAACAATTGCATTCCTGAGGTCTCTCACAGAGACACATGAAAAAGAAGTTATGTCTAGGTGACTGTCATTGCTGGGCATGTTAACATTGACGGAATTCTAGTTTATGTTCAGCTGTTTTTCTTAGATTTGTAATGTGCCAAGCAAGCATGTCCAGTAAAAATAATAGGAGAGATGGTTGAATTGCAGGTAGCTCAGTGGTTTATGTGTCCATAATGACGTTTTATGTTTAATCTGAATGACCTACCCCAGAATAGGGCCCTGTTGATTTGATGATAAGGGTATTGAGTACAGTTTACAACCAGCCCCAGGCTGTACTCTTGTGTGATACAGACTAATTAAGATACCACTGATGGCTGCTTCTAGTAGATTTTATTAGCTTTAAAGTTTCAATTGATGCCACTTCTATGTGAAATGACAAAATTTACTCTCGCCTGACCCAACAGGCATTGATTCTAACTCTTATATAAATTTTTTCCGAAAATTTTACATCCGGTTTTTGTGGAAAACTAACTGTATTGTAGCTCAGAGGTGATAGTTGTGGTCATGCTTTAGTACGCAAGAACTACTTGCCACTCTTTCATTCATGAATATTGCAACAACCCTGGTGACATGATTTATTACAAGTCATTCTGCATGCTGTTGGAAAGGAGCACTTTGTCATGAGTCAATAGAGATGTTCAGTAGGGGATATGAAACCTTACCCTTACAGTCAATAGGTGGGAGACCTAACTCACCTGTTGATACCTGACCAGGTATTAACATGCTACCTGATCACTCAACAGGGTAAATGGGCAGTCATGTACTCAGATTGAATCTCAAGTGACGATTCTTTGGAAAGAAACAGAATCTTGAGTTATGTCATCTTGAAAGAACTTGGAGTTGCAGAATATTTCTCCTCCTCGTTTGCTGGACTGTAGAAATTCAGTGCATGGTTGGGTTTAGTGCAGTGATCCGTGTATATATTGGAAGATCATCATTTTTAAAAGCCTTAACCTTTTATGTGTACATTCTCACAACAGTTTTTAAAAGTATTTTAGCCTGTTGATAAATTGAAAAAGGACACAGTGACTGATTCCTTATGAATATAATGAAGGTGTATATATTGTGTGTAATTTAACTTGAGGGCTGTTTGAAATATTTAAATGGAGAGGTGTGGATAAAATTGTCATACACTCTGTTATATTAACCTAATTCATGTAACCACTTGTTTTTATTTTAAGATTTGATGTCAAAATCTCTTACAGACATAAACCTCATATATTAAAAGAACAATATGTTGTTTTAAAGTATATACATGTAATTGCTTTTTTTCCATTCAAGATCAGAATATGACCGTTCCTATACATATAGCAGTTATTAACCACTCCTGTTTCATTGATATCACAATAAGTGTACAGAAAGTCATACAGACCAACTTTTGCCCTGTGTATATTGATTAACCACATAAAACTGGGTGGATAAAAGGTTAAGCAAACAAAAAGGTGTGAGACTTGTCTCTTTTTGCTGGTCTGAAGGGACCCTGGTGTGTAGGGCATTAATGTACCTAGATTAGATCAGCTCTAGAAATGGAAAATGAAAATAAATGACATTTCTGAGTTATCTGTATTAAATTCTTGATATCATTAGTTTCAGAATTTGACTTCAAGGACATGAACATCTGATATATTGATCGATGCATAAAATTAGTTTTACTTCTATCAATAAATATATAGACTGTCATTGACATAAATGTTTAAATAAATACTTCTCTAAATCATTTATCTGTAATAACCACAAAATCTATTAGACAGAGATGGTTGATTAAAACAGGGAAATTAATAAAAACCTGACCTAAATGCATCATGTGTGTATATACAAGAGGAACAGCAATCTCTGTGACTCTTTATGGAAGATTGATGTTTAGGGTGACAGCTTTATTGACTTCTTTACCCAAACATAGCATTTCTTTACCAGCCTTATCTGTAAAGCCATTATTGAGATACATAAAAAAGTGTCTAGTCACTGTAAGCGACCAGGTCACTGACCAGCGGCCCCTGGGACAGGCGGGTGGAGCCAGGGGAGCCACAATGAGGCGATTGCGGGTGCCACGCCCTTTTATTCAGGATTGATTTGTAACAAAGATTGTGCTTTGGCGATTTAGGAATGTTCTTCCTACGTATTCACTTTATCTGAGATAAATGATACAAAGCAAACACTAACGTTAACAGGGACATATTCATTCATCCTGGGAAACAACGTTGACCAGTTCAGGCTTGTTACCACGACCGCTCCCAGTCTATGTAAAGGAGCCAAGATTTCACTTTCAGTCGGAAAGGAAGTGCAGGTGTAGATAGGTAGTGTGGTAACAAAACTTGGGGGTAAACTCCTGCAATTAAAGTCGTGTTTGTTGTTATGCAAGGCAAAAAAGCAAAAACGGTTCAGACATATCAGATCCAGGGCGAGAATGATGTTTGCTCTGCAGGCAACAATAAATTGTTGTACATTGTATGTGTTGTAAAAAGAAGTTTCAAGAGGGCTTCCAGATCTCTAGCTTTACTTAAGGGAGAGTTTTTGTATGCATATGTATATGATAGACTTCATTTTCACTAAATACATTAAAGTCAAGATCATCATGGCTCAACTGAAAACATAAATGTAATGGTTTTACTCCTAAGTTAAAGGGAAAGAAAACGCCCATAAAAAAGCTACAACTCTTGCCAAGTTTTCTTGACTTCCAGAGGGTTACATGTAGTGAGGATAACAGTACCTTCACTCCGTGATATCAAGCTGCTTCCCGGCATATTGGTGAAACTAGATTATTAAATTATATTACATTCTATTTTAACAATGGAGATATACGCATTTCTTTCCTGTTTGCTTGGTTTTATTCTGAAATGAGAAAGAAGTATAAATTGAGAACAACAGAGAAGTATAAACATGAAAATGATAAATAAATATGTATTGTTGATAAATGGGAGTGGTATTATAGTGAACAAAAATAACTCGCCACAGCTAAAGTCATAATTAAATTATGCATATACTTTATAAGAGTCCATTGGAGTGAGTCATTAATTAAAAGCAAAATGATTAGGATAACTGTCTCGCATGGTTGACTTCTAACTTGGTGTCTGAAGTTTTTTATATGTACAGGTGTATATATTATGAACGATGACAGACTGCATACAAGCGTCTTCACTGTAAACGTAATGGATGGCCTTTAAATTCATAAGTTTGTTCGGGATTAAGGTTGTAGGAGTTTTTCCCTGTACATAATCAAGGTGTGACCATTTTTCAGCCACTTGTTGTCGTGGGCTATGCAGTGAGTCCCACACTGTGAATGTTGGTGGAGTAACACATAACTGTGGTTAGTGTCTCTGTGTCTCTGTCAGTGTGGTTGGTGCCCAGTGAATCGGTGCTTGTTGCTCCAGCTAGAACAGGAGAGAACCCTGCTGACACAGTGCTTGGAGTTTTTGTGGGAGTTTTGAAGTGAACTGACATCTTTGTGGATTGTTGTTTTATTTTATTGTGTATTGATACTCGCCCAAAGGATCTTGGATTGAAGTGTTTCGGATTATTGGATTTTTTTTTTCTCAGCATTCAGATATAAAGATGAAGACAGTAAGACTTTTATTTCTTATGTCTGTATATACGTTTTATGTTTATTGAGCGCAACTCATTTCAAGCAGTTAATTTGCCCAGGTTATTAAGTCTTGTCTAAACTGATTATTAAGCATGTTTGAGGGGCTATTGTCATGCCATAAGAATGTGCTAAGGAGTGATCTAGTTATACAAATGGTAACAAGCATATCACACATACCAGTCAACAGCTAAAGTTGTGTTTATTTAATTTTCATCGGAGCTTTAAATAGCGGTTTAAATTGTGACAGGGATAATTCTTTTCAAGAGCAAATTCTCAATGAGAAAAAATATTGAGATATACCAGTATATCCCATGATTCAATGTTTTGGGCGTGTCTCGTTCATTCAGGTCTTGCCTTTAATATTGATAAATAAATGGACATTTGTACATCATACTTTTTTGTTGTGAGCTGCATAAAAGGCCGGACCAGGGGATTAACTACAATTAAGCACACCACCTTCATTATGAGTCACTGAATGACTTTCTTCCAAGATCTTTATGACATCCGGTTTTCTTGAATGAAATTAACTACAGATGTATCTGAAAAGATGATAGTGTTTTATTTTTTGGGTCAACAGTCAGGGGTGTGACTGAAATCCATCATATTGAAAAATAACTGATTATTTTAATATCTACTAACTTACAGACTTACTAATTTGATAAATAATGATGAAATACAGTCATATTCATTTTTCAGAGGTCACTCTATGTCTTAAAATAAACTCCAAATAGTTATGACTGTTTTTCATCATTATTCTAAAAATGATGGATTTCAGTTATTACTAAAATTCATTCAGTTTTATGACTAGAAATCATCATTTTTAAATAAATTGGTAAGTCTGGGCACACTTAATTATCTCATTTGTTTTACGGGGACCATGGCAGGATAGTGTACTATGAGGCAAATGGGTTGGAAGAGTTAATTTGGGAATGGAAATATGATGAAAACAAGTCACATTTACAAAATTTAAAAGATGTGTAAATTATGTAGTCAGTAAAAATGATAATCAGTTATTTTTCAATATGATGGATTTCAGTCACACCCCTGACTAGTCAAAATGAAATAATGTTAAGGGTTTTTTTTTTGTCAAATTGAAATAATGCAGAGTTATTTGGTAAAACAAATTTTGGCATATATATATATGGCAATGCAAATTTTGGCATATTTTGGCTACTTTACCAAGACTCTTCAGTACTGCTTTTTGTAGGATTGACTAAATCAGGAAAACGAAGGATAGTATGATGTATTGCCTAGGCTATATGTACGATGATTAATACTAGATTTTTCAGTGACGATAATGGCTGAATTGCAACAGGTTTTGGTGGCAGGCGGGCCTGTGTGTTTTTGACGTTTTGTGTATCGATGTTGTGTTGGGAGGAAGATGTGTTGATTTTCGTGCCAGGTGAATTTTCTCCATGGTCGTGATGAAACCAGCAACGAAGCTGATAGGATAGCACAGGGCTTGGGGGCAGTAGGGCAACACAGACTAGATTATCATTTGGCATGGTCTAATCTAGGCCAATAGGTGGGGGAAAATAGTCCATTTATTGGTATTGACTATTGAGGTAGGGCAAGAATACATTTCCAAACATTGCATGCACCATGAAATAATGTTTTGTGTGGGACAGCCATATATGTAACCAGCTCTTTTTTATAAATTTAATTTCCCTTAGTTTTGTTGTAAGATTGTTTCACAAATATGTATACTGCTAAACAGGAAATAAAATTGCATTTTTGACACCTACGCATATTTCAAGTGATAGAAAGCTGTGACACTAGGTTCAAACTTTGCCTTAGTTGACTGTCCTGTACAGATCAGATCAAAAGAGCTTACAGACAGCTGTCTGAAGTGACATGGAGAAGGCAGTATATAAAAGGAGATCAAAAATAGCATTCATAATAGAAATTTTTCATTTTTACATTCTTTTCAGTTATAAAGATTATTGTTATGTTGTTAATGCTTGACAGATAGCTGCTGTTTGATGATGTACAGATTTGCAACAAGTTACAAAACAGTTTGATCTTCTCTCAATCATCTGATTTTGTTTAACCTTTTTGTTGATAAAACGGTAATGCATATATAAATGTTCATGGGCAGTTTATGAGAAAATTAAAACAGAAGTTTTATTATATTAACTTGGAAGTTTTGATACAACTATGTCAGTGAGTATGATTCTGTGTTGTTGGTTGACTGTAATGCTATATTTGACTGTAATGTTATGTTAGACTGTAATGTTGTATTTGACTGTAATGCTGTATTTGACTGTAAACTGTTGTATTTTGCAGTACAATGTGCGTGTCACGACTATGGATGCAGAGCTGGAGTTTGCCATCCAGACCAGCACCACAGGCAAACAGCTCTTTGACCAGGTAAGCTAACGAATAATGTTACTCCCATCACCCTGCCTTCCACCCCCAAAAGGTATTAACTTATCCACCAAATACTTCTAATGCCCCATCATTCATTGAAGTTCTGCTGGTTTGCTTCAAAATCCAGACTCAAGGGTGGCTAGCTAGATGAATAATCTCCTTATGTCGATGTTTTAGACTTGCATCGTTTCCAATTATACTGAGCATTTTCCTCTGTGATCTACATGTTCATTAAGTGAGATGTTTCATGGCAAGTGGTAAATCTAGGGGTCATACAAGGAATCAGTACACTATTTATGTTGAAACCTAGAACAATATTCCTGGTAAGAAATTTGGAATTAAGCAGAGAGTAAGAAATACAGACATAAGCATGGTGACATTTATGGAGATTAGAAACTTAAACTAATATAATGCCACCTAGCTAGCACAGTCTGTCAGCATGTTATATAATATGCATTTTGAGCAAAATGCAGATGATGGTTGGCACTTTATCCTAGTAGTTAATTACGGGCTATTTCTGCAGCATATGCACTTCTAGATAGTCATATTAAAAAATTTTATGAATAAGTGAGCAAACACTACAGTCTGCTGGCTCTAGCAGGTGCCCTGCTTATTGGCTGTCAGTGCTTACCAAAGACAATCAAATACTAATTTTCTGAAGGCATAATGAAATTCTGTACTTTAATGTATTGAATTACTCTACAATGAATTGACAAGGAGATTTTTTTTGCTGCTTATGCTTTCTACATTTTATACAACATTGCTCCTTATATAAAAGTTCACAAGTCGGATAACAAAATAAGTAAGGAACAGAATGTATATTAGCAACTTAGCCTGATGTAATTCTTGAATTCTTAATTAGTTTTATTGGTTGTTTTATAAGGGAATCTTACCTGAAGAAAAACTTAACAGTGTATCAATATACGCATATTCTATGTGTTTAGTGTTTATCTAAATAATCTCTGACAAATAATTTAGCTTTGATGTGGGTAGATTATGTCATAATATCTTGATTTGATACAGATAATGAACTGATAAAAGATCTCTGATAACACTCCTTCTACATACATCTATTTTGTTTTTTAGGTCGTGAAGACCATTGGTTTGCGTGAGATCTGGTTCTTTGGTCTACAGTATGTTGACAGCAAAGGTTATTCAACATGGCTCAAGCTGAACAAAAAGGTAAAAACACCAGACAAGCAATGAGAGACAGTGGTGTCATCTTGTGTTTAAAAGCACATTGTCTATAAAACTTTTTATTCTAAAGGATTCAGAATATATGATTTTATGATGTGTTCCACCATATATTTTCCCATGCTCTTAAGCGCCTGGTGTGACATTAAAGTTTATGTACAGTGAAGAGGTAAAAACCACCCAAAAATTTACATACATCTGATATCCCAAGTGAATAGCTGAATAGATTGAATTGTTAGGCTGGGGTGCTGCTTACAGCTGATTTAAAGGTGTTTGAGGACCTGCTCCATGCCTCCCCTGTAATGAGGACTTGGCTGGGCCAGTGAAGTTGTTACTTGACCTATAATTATTCCGGTCTTCAATGAACACGTCCACTGGACGGCTGGGAGTTCCCGGCCCTCAGTCGTCCTGTTGTAGTAGGTAGTGTTTGCTTTATGATAGACCATACCTGATGGGAACTTACCTGAGATATGTATATCAAATGTAAATTTACAGCTGACTCAGGAATTGTGTGGTCATGCTTCAGTGGGTTTGAAAAATGAAACCGTCCATAAAATCAAGTTCAAAAGCTACACCGGGTCTATAAAAGTTGTCAAATGCAAGCATAACTTGTGACTTCTCTAGTATAGCGCTGTCTTAAAATGTTGGAACATTCAAGGAAGTCATGGGGTCTAAGTACATACATATATACCTCAGTATACATTGCAATCTTTAGGCTTGGTTGTAAAAACCTAGTTGAACCTTTTGAAATACACATCAGAATAATTGTTAAAAATTGCCAACTCTGTTATTTCTGGATAGAAGCTATTTGATGAATGTTCCACAAAACTGGTATATTTATTTGTTGGTAGAGAGCTTTAAATCTTCACCTTTGCACCCCATCAGTTTGTGAGGATACAGGTTTTATTCTAGATTTAAACTCTAACCTAGTTTTCAAGTGAGAACTGAGAGCGTAGATAATTAAGCAAACACATGCTTTGTGTGGGGATAAACCACAGTGTATAAAAGTACTCCGTGAATTGTAACATGAAGCCAAATTCAAGGTCACATGTCTACTTGTATCAGACAGAGGTGAACAGCCTCAGCCAATAGTAGAAAAGTGATTCTGAGTGATGTAATTGTTTATTGTTGGGTTCTGATGTGTCATTCCATACACAGAATCCAGTTCAAGTGGCAGTGTTAAGAACCTCTTACTAAATCCCCCTCATCACTTCCTTGTGAATCTGCACACATTTTAAAGCAGACAATCTTATTTGAAATTTCTTCATTTCAGGTCCTCAGCCAAGATGTCAAAAAGGAAACCCCTCTACAATTCAAATTCCGTGCCAAATTCTTCCCAGAGGATGTCTCAGAAGAGCTTATACAGGAAATCACACAGGTACTAAAGGGGAGTGACTCAGTTGTGGGCTGATGCAACATAGAGCAGTGCAGGGCCAGATGTTCATGTTTACTCTGTAAAACAAAATGATTGCAGACAGAAATGACGGATATACCCTCTTTGGGTTTTTTATTCCTCCCTGCCTCGCTCTTGCCTCTGATGTGTAGTTGTTATGTGCGGCAGTTGATGCTAACCATGATTGCTTGTTTACAAGATTCCTTTGTTGCACTGGAAATAGTGCTGTCAAACTTGAGCATTGGAAGTGATTAGTGCCCACTGTGTAATGTGAACAAGCACACTGCAATATGAATGCATGATTGTGTAATGTTAACGCAATGAGCATATTTCCTGTCTTGTAGCGTTTTTTGCAGTAGTCGTATCATTTGATGCCCTTCCCGTACATTTTTTTTTCAACCGATGATGATTGTTTCCGCCAATTTAAATCATTGGCATCAAACCACAGTAGAACTCACAACATATATATAGAATTTGATATAGGGTCAAATACATGATCACTATTAAAAGTGGTTTATTATGTATACTGAATGTCGCTTGGAGAAGAAAGATAACTCTTGTAGCTGTCACCGAATGTAAAAATCTCTATGTTGAAACAACGCAAATTATCACCATGAAACAATGAGTTATGTAATTGATAATGTCTCTAATTTTTTATTATTAAATGTTATGATTGCCAGCACTAAACAACTGCAATTTTAATTACTTCAAACAGGCATTGGTATTACTGATGTCAAATGATATAGAAAGTCATGCAAGGTGACTTAACTGATGTCTTGTTTACTTCTTTAGAGAATGTTCTTCCTACAAGTGAAAGAAGGCATCCTGAGTGATGAAATCTACTGTCCCCCAGAAACCTCGGTGTTGCTGGCCTCCTATGCCTGCCAGGCCAAATACGGAGACCACGACCCCGAGAAACACAAGCCAGGCTTCCTCTCCAATGACAGACTTCTACCCCAGAGGTAAGCTCTCCACCGTCACGTCCCACAGCAGTGTTGTGGTGTTT
>WFKH01011925.1:78751179-78792096 GCA_016163765.1 Magallana hongkongensis
TTATTATTCTTTTCTTTCTTTCAGGGAAACTAAATAATTTTTTTCAGGGAAACAAAAAAATTGTTATGGTTGATACCAAGTTATTTTTGTACTAAAAATATTGTCTCAGTTGCGTGTAATATTATGATTTAATAATACTGTACATGCCATGGCTGACAGTTGTCTTTTTTTAAAAGAAATATTCATGAAAAGGAAATCGAGAATTGGTATGGTGGTCGCCCGCTCGGACACGCGAAGGTTATCTCCGAATACTCCAGCTTCTTCCTACATCATCCCGTGCCCCCCCCCCCCCCCCAACAGAGATATTGATATACGTTGTTAATCAATCATTGTAAAAGTGAATTTAATTTAAAACACTTAACGGAAAGAAATCTTTCGTTCGGAATAATATCATATGTTGGGGCATAGTTTCTAATGGTATATACGCTTACAAACGGTTTATAAACTAGTATTTGTGAGTAAAATAAATCTATTAATTTAAAAATTATGACAGTAGCCGAGTGGCTCGTATCGTTATAGTTAAAATCCTATAGCTCATGCATGTCTTATTAGCTATCATTAGCTATTTTGACTTTGTTCCATGCATTGTGTATGGTTTGGTATACTATTAAATAAATTTTCTAATATTTGCGGCCTTGGTGCTGAATTGTACTATTTTTTTTTTTAAATCAGTAAAAATGAATTCCTATTTTAAAAAATTCCTTCCGATTTCCTATAGAAGTCTGTTTAGTAATATCGGAATTTTGAATTACCATTCAAATTGCAGCTCATAGTTTAAACCTCTGCTTTTGGGTAGACATTTGGGGTCATCTCTAATCTGAAAATTACGCATCATATATTAATTCTACTCATATATTTATAATATACAATGCCAAATAAACTATATTCAATAAAATAGTTATGGGAAAATTACATATTTAAAGAGTTTAGTAAGGAACTTTATTTTGTGGTGGAAGATTTTTTAAGAGAAGAAAATGAACATTTTTTCTTATTCCAATATTACTTTAGCTTCCTACTTTTCAGTGCAGACCAAACTTTCAGATATTATGTGCCATGGGATATCTTCAAAAACCCCCATATTTTACGGCATATTTAGCAAGTATTTCTTAAAAGTCAAGAAAAAATTAATTCCGACATTTTAAATTAGCTTATTTCATGCCATATCTAAAAATCTAAAATTTTACAACATTGACTCATACTTATGATTTTATTTTCTGAATTTATAAGATTTTTTTGACAAGTCTGTTATAATTTGAGTAAAAGTTTTATAGACTTTTAAATAATTTCATTCAACATTGCGTGTTGAATCGTTAATGACTGAAAGCAGCGTTTTTAGTGCAAAAAGGTCACAATAATTATTTTATAAATTTAAATTTATTTATTCTAAATAGAATAAGTTTGTATTTGGTGTCATGGTTCATTTCGATAAAATATCATCAGAGACATAAATTTGTCTCTGATATCATGGATAGAGGAAAAGCGATTTATCTGCAAGTTGCACTTTTAGTGCAGAAAGGTCATGTTAAATGCACCGTAGCATCGACAGCATTTAGACTCCTGCTTTTTGTTTTGAATTTTAGTTAAGCTGTATATGGATTTAAAAAAATAAGACTTTTAATTGCATAATTAACCACGGGTTAACGTTACTTCATGCGGAATTTATAAGTCTGTTTATATTGGTTTTCTCATTTTAAATTTCGTTCATCGAGGAATTTCCCGTAATAATCGACAAGAAAAACAAAGACCATATTTTATCGTTTTACGGAACCCAATGCAGATTAAAGATGCCTAGTGGACGACGTATTTTATCGCGTATACAGTCTAATTCTTATAATAGCAGTAGTAAAGGAGGAAATGGAAGGTATTTGATAATTAACATTTTCCCTGTACAGTCATTTATCAGTCAGTTGTGCTATAAACATGATCATAATGGTTATTGATAAATCAGTTTTAAAATGTTGTATAGAGTCAAAGCCTTTTTTTTTTTTAAAGTGAACAAAATAAAATAATGAAAAACTCTTATTATACAATACGATGTTTGCTTAAAAAGGAATGATACTTGATAAAAATGTTATACACATCATTGACTATAGAAAAAGAAGACAGCCAAATATAAAGCATGTATGAAGGCTATGTCTCTCTACCTTTTTTTATGGTACAGTCACACAGAGGACAGAGATACAAACATGGTACCGCTGGCCCAGATGGCAGTCTTACCCAAGCACTGTCACCTCCCAGAGATCCCCAGTGACCCCAACATGTCGTTTGAGGCCATGTTGTACTTCTTTGGGGTGATAGCCATGGGTCTACAGTACATCAACCTCTACCGCACAGTATGGTGGCTGCCACACAGCCATGCTAACTATGCCTTGGTACCTGATAGTTCATCAATATATAACTGTAATTTTTGAATAGAGATTCTGTCACAAGAATGTTGTTAACAGCTTTATAAATAATTAAAGAATCCAATAAACTTATATTTAAAAAGAGATATTTTAACATTACAGAAAAAGCACTTATCTGTCAGTATTACATGGGAACATGTATATTGCTGATATACAAAATATTGATACATGTACAATATATTGAAGTTGGCATAAGCATTTGACATTTACTGTAACCAGTATTTTTTTCCCAGAACTTTTATCTGATTGATGTGTACCTTGTGCTGTTTCTGTGCATCCTGATGAGTCGGAGAATTGTTTGGTGTTTTGTTCAAGAGGTAATTCATTTATTTATTTAATTTTATTTTTAATTAATGTAATAATAATATTTTTTATTTTGAAACATTTTGGGCATTTCTGAATGCATGAGTGATATATTAAAATTGTCTTGTGTATAGCCATAAATTTTATTCTGTCCTTGGTAGACCATCAGATGCATGTTTAATTATTAAAGATATTAAAATTGGCCATCAAAGGTGCTATGATCTTATAAAATGGTTTGACCTGTGGTAGAGAAAAGC
This sequence comes from Magallana hongkongensis, assembly GCA_016163765.1. NCBI lineage: Eukaryota > Metazoa > Mollusca > Bivalvia > Ostreida > Ostreidae > Magallana > Magallana hongkongensis. The sequence continues at coordinate 78,754,145 of WFKH01011925.1, forward strand.
ACTAATATATATAACAGTGGAAAACTGTTTGAATCAAGTGCCTGGGCTGGTGCTATAGTATAGTATTATATAGAAGTTAAATAAATTAATTCAAAAAAGTATCAGAAAAAGTTGTTTTAATTTTTTAGGTGTATGGATCAAGGTCCTCAAAGAGTGTGTTATTTTGGGTTGTTCAGTTCTTGAAAGGGGCGTTATTAGGCAGTATTGCCCTCGGCCTGGTCTATACTGCTTATATGGTGGTAGCCAACCATTCAGCGCTTTACTGTCTATTTTTGTCTTGTCCGTAAGTATCATTGACCATTATTCTAAAAAGTGATATTGTGTATTGCACATTGCCAAAATTGAAATACACTTTACATCAGCAATGTGGCATGCATACTTTGTATTGTGTACCAAACAGCTAGGAGTCTTATAAATCTGAGGATATAAATTAATATAAAAATACTAGATGAGTTACCAGTATTATTAGTTCCAACTTTCAACTTTATAAAGCATGCTTCCAGGTATAAGATTTCAAAACTTATTACTGGCAAAAATATCTAAATAATTTGAAAAACTAGAATAAGATGGCAGAAATGCACAAATGACCTAGAAAGAGAGCCAATTGAAAGGTCACCTCTTCCCCCCTCCCCATTACCTTCAAAATATGACAATCTACAACTTGTAAGATTTTTTGTGCTTTCAGTGTTATAACATATGTGTTCCTGTTTGGTCCATCAATTAAACCCCTGTACCATAGATGTCTGGTCTGGCCTACATCTGTATGCGATAGACCGCGACATAAGAAAGAGGAAGAAGAGGTCATTCTGTTCCACAACTGTGTTCTGACCCCTGATGTCATAAGGTCAGAGGTCGAATATTTCAAGCTGGACTTCAATAACCGGATCAAACAAGTTTTGTTCAATTCCCTCCTCACAGCATACTACATGACCTTTGTCCCCCTTTGTTTTGCCCAGGTAAGTCAAAGTGTGTCACAGGTGTGTGAAGTTTGTTCTTGTATGCAATGACCCCTATTAAACTTGGATCAATTTTTCTATAACAAATTGAGTAGCTACATTAGTTATAGTTACGAGTGATGAACCTACAATCTGTGGTAAACCTACACCGTGCCATCTCAAAGGATTGATGGTTGATTCTGTATTCATTATTCTCAAACATTTTTTAACAGTGAAGGTCAATGATTCATTTCTTTTTATCTGACATTACATTTTCTTAAGATAAAAAAGCCTAAATATTTACATGTTTAGGTATTTTCTTAAAGGGACTTGGACACGCTTGGGAGCTCAAATTTTTCAATTTTTTTTTTCCCATTTTTAATGATTAGAATGGTCAATATGGATGTTTTTAATGCTTTGTCAAAATTTGAAAGTCAAATAGCGAGTTACAAGTGCGTTACAGAGGTTAGAATTCTTTGTTTTGTAAACAAAGCTAGAGTTCTGTCATTGTTTACATATGTGCTGTATCGGCACAAGTTTCAATCTAATGTTGATTTTTGTTGTTGATAAAATTTTTTTAATATGAACAACCTGAATCAGTTTATCTTGTTTGCCACAAGTAATTTTGTCAAAGAAATGGTAACAAATATAAGACTCAAGCTTTGTTTACATAACAACTTCTTTCCTCTGTATTTCGCTTGTAACTTGACTTCTAACATTCAATTTTTGATGAATCATTCAAAATACACAAGTAAACCATTTTATACATAAAAATTAAAAAATTAAATTTTCATCTCAGATCATGTGTAGGTCCCTTTAAAACAAAAGTTAAACAAAAATAAAAACATAAAAAAATTATGTGACAACTAAAAAATTATATAACGATGCACCAATGACCTGATATTGTTTGATTTACCACAGAATGTACAGGTCCAGTATACCAGTCCCATATATCCTACCTAAGATTTTTTGATAGTCTTCGGCATGCACATTATTACTTGATGATATGCATTTTTGAAGAATAGGGGTCAACAAAGCACAAAAAATGAAATTTTAAAGAGAGAATAAAAATTTTTACAATTTTTAACGAAAGTTTAAAGTTAAGTAAATCCCCTTTTCAATATATCGCAATGAAATTGATAAACATCTCAGTACTGTAGATTCCTTATTTTAAGAGAGTACTTAATTTTCTGCGATCCTGCCATTTGTTATCAAATCTCAAGAATATAAAATTGTGAATGCCAAACTTTTATCATCATATCTTCTGTTGTTCACAACTGCCAGAAAAATATCAAGATTTTAAAAACCAATAAGGGTGCTTTTCGCAATTTTATGTTGTTATTAATTCCTTGTGTTAATTAGGAATCTACAGTATTTGATACAAAACAGCAGTGCCTGAGAAACTCAACATTTTTTTTTGGCCTAATAATATTCGTTTGATCACAGAATCATCCAAACAACCCCAAGGTAACTCACATCTATCTTAAGATTTCATAGTTTTCATTTTAAGGCATCAGAAGGGAGGGGTTAAAATCTTCATTTGTGAATCGTCTTTCAGTTGATACAAATGAAATTTTATTATGGAAGTACGTATTGTATGCATTCAAAAAGTTCTTGCCAATGGGTCTTTTTCATTTGTTAATGAACTTGCACCTATATTCATAAGACTGGCTGCATTCTTATCTGTAAGAAGGTAAAGTTAGCATGATGGATTTTTTTTCAACCTTTGACATTTTCTTTATAAATATCAGTATGCAGCATGAATATACATTTTACATTGACTGAGGGAACTCTTATAAAACTTATTGTACTAATCATTGGGTACAGGTTTAATGCAAGTAATGTATGTGTATATGTTATACATTACATTTACTATAGTCTCTATAGATACATTTATACAATATTTTTGCTGTGTATAATTTTTCACACTAGACTTTAGCTAAAATAGACATGTTTAACACATGTATTGAAGACATAGAAAAAGTTACCATGTAAAGTCTTTTGTGCTCCATGACCTTTTTGCAAGGTCATTAGTCAGGGTCATCACCAAAGAGACATAAGTGGGAAGTAAACAAGTACAGAATAATCTAGTTGAGATTCTAAGTAGCTTCTTTATCAGAATAGTTAAGCCCGGAACAAAATATATTTTATCTAATCTGTTCTAATTCCTAAAGCATCCAAGTTTTTCTGACATTGTGCACTGAAAATATGAACAGAAATGCATGTGGTGGTACATCAAAAATATCATTCCAATAAAATCTTATCACTGAATAGTGCATTTGACTTGAAATGAAACCTGTAATCTAATTTACTGTAGCATGTTCAAAACACGTGTGAATCATGTTGGGTGAGTTGGTCTATGTAAAAACGTCTTTTCTTTTTCTACTTTCAAAAAGTGTTGTCTATGATTTTTGTTTTAAAAAATGACTTCATGTTTTTTAATTTTTTAAGAAGAATTTTCCCGAAACCAAAGAAAATTTTGGTTAAGTTTTGTTTCTAAAATTGGTAATTCAATTTATTTATTTAGTTTCCTAGGTTTTCCATGTTTTTTTTTTTTTAATTAAATTTGCTTTTTTTAATGCTATTTTTAAAATACTATTATTGCATGTGCTGTGATTTTTATTACCATTTTTTCTAGTAATTTGCATTTTATTTTTATTCCAAATAACTTTTTGGAATAAAAAACTAATAAAATTTTATTATTATTTGTAATTGTTGTGAATTACATTTTTTTTATCATGCAATTTTTAAATTTTACTAAGTTGAAATTCTAGTAAATGTAAACATATGAAATTTTTTTCTAATGATTGAATTTAAAATTGGGCAAAATTTCTTTTTTATTTTTTGAAAGCAGCAGTTTACAAACTAATATCACAAGTATACCTGCCAGGTACTGAAAAAGATCAAACAACTTGTAACTAATTTAACAGCACAATTGCTTTGCCTAAAAGATGTATATATTAGTATTTCTAAAGCTCATTTATTTTTTTGCATCAATTTTAAACTTTTGTTTGTACATGTATCCATAAATAAATGAAGTAAAGATTAAAATGGTGAACATTTTCAGAACACCCTGTACTATGACACTTGGTGGGTGGGGCAACATGTGGTAGTCACATGGCTTTCTGCTTTCCTGATGCTGATCGTACATTACCTGCCCCCAAAATACCTGGACCTACTTCACAGAACAGCCCTCCATCTGGGGCGCTGGCAGAAGGTGGAAGGGAGGCACGCCCATGTACCTTATAATGCGTAAGTCTGCGATTCATAGCCATACTATGCACTGAAAACAATGGCATACATAGTGTAAATGTACTATTACATTTGGCTGTGTATTTTTTTAGCGTTTTTGGTGGAAAGTTGCTTCCACTAAATCAAATACACTGCTAAATGCAATTCATATATATATGTATATAAATAGGCACATTAAGAAATACTCTAGTTCAAATCCATGCTTAATATTGTTGAAAAATCATTTTCTGACAAAAATCTTACACACTAAATATAATGAGTTTATAGTACATTGCCTTGCTGGGTAGCATTTTAAAATGCGAGTTGTTAAGTTTAAATAAAGGCAATGAGATTTGCATGATTAGAAATGGATCCTACAACTTCTTTTGGATTTCAGATTGTAATGAGTTCTTTTGGATTTTGTCGGCTGAATGAAAAATAAGACTTTGTAAAGATCATAAACAAGTTTAATTTGAAAAAAAAATAAACAAAACAAATCAATATTTTCACTCCCCCTTTCACACCACTCTCATTCGAAAATAACTTTAAAAAAAAATAACTCAAATAAACAAATATCTGATACTATCAAATGAATTCCAACTTAAAAGTCTTTCTTTAAATCACACTGTATCAGATATAAAATTGTAATAAACTACAAAATGTTGTTTTAGAAACTGTTTCAACCAATAAAATGCTTGTTGAAAAATTACTCGGAAAATGTTAAAGTTCAATAATTAAAAAAAAACGTAAAAATACATGTACTTCAAATTTCAGCTATGTATATATGAAAATTAACCTGTAATAACAGTCGCTTTAACACACTGATAACCTCACTCTGAAAAGGAAATCAGTCACATGGTTCACTCCTTCAAGGACACCATGCACCCAAGACGCTCCTGCCCTCGTCACACTGCCTGTCCCTCGTGTGTCCTTACTGCAAGCCCCGGACTCACAGGTCTCTCGCTTACAGCCTACAACCACTTCTTACTAGTTATGCCCTGCTCAACGCAGCGTACGTCCCCGACATTCGTCTGTTACCCACATGACCCTCCATAGGGAAAATTCTAGCGCCCACAGTCTGTAGTTCAGGTATTTTCACCAAACACCCCTATGCACTGAAAATAACACACTGTGACTAATAAACCCCCGGTAAATATACAAACATACAACCATTTACCACTACAACTAAATTACAGTTGAACTTTGGTATCTCGAACACTGATATCTCGAATACAATGTATATCTCGAAGTGATTTGTAAGTCCCAACCACTTAAGCTTTAAGTATTTTACCCTTGATATCTCGAATACACGGATATCTCGAAGTTTTTAACCAGTCCCATCTAGTTTGAGATAAAGAGGTTTGACTGTACCTGCAAAATTTACAAAATAACAACAAAACAAGCTTACCGGCTAGGAAAACATGTGCCAGCCTAACAAAATCCCGAGTTCAATGGCTACCCATTTCTATACCAGTCCTTTATATAACTGGAGATATTCACCATATCTAGAATCAGGAAATGCAAAACGTGGCACCCGGCTGATGTCGTTACCAGACCCTCTACTGACCACTTCACCCAAACCGGTCACTTTAAAAACTCGCTCTAAAAATAGCACACTCACCTGACATCTGTCACTCACATACGATAACCCATTCATGACAAAAATATAGAAAATCACAAATATAAACACCATTACAGTATATGCAAAAACTGAATCAACTTTATTACACAGCTGGTCCGAGCTGACAGTATGGCCACCAGGTGCTCTGGTGAAACATGTAAAGGGACTGTTCAAGGCAGAGGGGATCAACGTCACAGCCGAACCCGGCAATGGCATGCATGGCAGATTTTTTGTAAGTGTTGGAAAAACTGTCCCTTAATTTGATTACTAAATTTTGTTTATCACGTGAATTTCATAAATTGTTTATAATTTTTTTCAGTTTTTATTCCACCAACCAATGAGGGTGGTCAACTGGTTACTTATTTTAACATGGCTCCTGGTGGGGTACCAGTTTTTCTGTCTTATTCAAAGCACAGAGTGGAACCACATAGTCTGCATAGCTCTTGTTTTATTCTGTAACTATTATACTCTTTTCAAGCTTTTAAGAGACAGGATTATTTTGGCAAAAGCATATAAAGAGGAACTTTCTGAGGACGATAGATAGTGCAATCTCATATTTATGTAAATCCACCCATGACTGTCATTTTCACAATTTCAAAGTAAAATGGTTGCAGAACTCACTACAAACCCTGACAAAAATTACTATTGTATCAATTAACCCTAGAATAAAATTTTGAACCAGACGGAAATAGTACATTGTACTGATTTTAATTCAGTGTGGTCATTTTGACTTGTTAAATGCAGGTGGATAAAAAGCCTTGCTAAAATTTCTTTCAGGCAAATTTAAATTAGTTCACCATATTTGCAAATTTGCTGCTGTTGGTAATTGATGGATTTTATTTAGACTTCTAAAAAAAATTTCATTATTTTACAGTAATTACAGAGCTACTATTTGTTATTGATGGAATTTTTTTTTTAAATTCAGAAATCTTTCATTAACTTTATTAGTTATCATAAATAATTATGGTAAAAATGAAGTGAAATAAGATTGCAGCAATTTCACTAGATAGTGATTTATTCATACATACATGCAATTATTTTTGAGAAGGGTGAGGGAGTGTTGTGCAACCACAAAAGCTGGACTTTGTCAAGATATTTCACATGACAGTGTATTTTGTTATTTTGTTGTTATATATTATGTATCAAAGCTTCCCATGCCAAAATGTCACAAAATCTAGTAACATCAGTAAAAGTCACATACTTTAATTCTTATACAGTTTCGTTTACATTGTAATAAACAAATTGACATTTATACATTTTTTTATCTGCATGGGATGACAGATTTTATGTTGTTGGTGAGATATTGTACATGTAACTGTTATACTTATTTTAATGCTGAGTTTTACTCACATATACATTCTAATAATAAATATTTGCAAAGTTTACATTATATTTTTTTATTATAAATAAAATTTGGTTCCTTACTGATGACATAAGAATTTTCATTTAGGTACTTCAGAAGAGACCAAGATAAAAATGTATAAAAGTAAAATTCAACATGATGGTACAGGTACCTGTAAAAATATTTTGATTAAAACATTAAGGTTGGCTTATATAATTTAAGATCAATCAAAGGACCAGGAACAGACTTGTTTAGGCCTCCAGTAGTACATGTATAAAGTACATGTACGTTCTCTCATTAAAGGTTTTATATGTTTATACATCAAACAAGCCAACATTTTGAACAAAAATAATTTTTTATTATGGACTGTACAAAAAGAGATATGAATGCCTCACAGATCTGCTGTAACATTGAGATACATGTATTGCATATATCACAGAATGTTCATTGAACAGCAATGTGAGGAATATTGTCATGTAAAATGAAATTTCTCAAGGATATATGGACGGCAGAAGATGAAATCAAGGTGCTGTTGGTGTTTATGCCTCTGGCTGGACAGGTAATGTAAGCGTTAGAATCTGGAACAGAAAAATACAAACAAATTAGGAACAATTTGTATCCTCTCTTCTTGTTCTAATCCTACATGTATCTGATCAATAACTCAGGCCCCATACACTGATAATAGACTTAGGTCAAAAATTATATTTTTCATTTTTTGATTTACAAGAACCTTTTAAATAATATAAGGTCACCTCTTTGTTTAATATAAGCCATACAAACCCATAACAGAAAAATCATTTAATTATTTAAAGTATTTCAAAAGTTGTATCAATTCAAATTTTGATGCAAGTCTATTCTAAGTTTATGGTCTTAGAGCAAGGAGTATTATGCTCCATCAATTTTGATAGAGGAAAAAGGCAGGTCAATTCACAATTCTCATTAGACCTGTTCAAGTAACAATCTTAATTTGCTAAAGTGTTTCTAGTGGATCTGACATTTACATACATATCACCAATTCGTACAAATCATTGAACAGAGTTAAGCCCATACATCTTACCCTAGTTTTGCGATTAAACTGTGCCACACAGTCCTCCTGTATCAGTAAGTAAGGAAGAAATATGTCAAGGTAGTATTTGTTTGACCTAGTTTCCATGACAATTCGGTCCTCTCCAACATCCACACTCAGTGTGCTGGCCATTTTCTGGAAGTACACAGCAATTGTGTAAAATGTTAAGCATTAAATATTACTACACAAGATAAACTTGATTTTTGAAAATTAGTTTATTAATAATTCAAAGGAATTTTGAAAAAGAACTCTTTTTTATAGACAACTGCTCTGTAGATAGAAATGAAAGTAAACAACAAATCCAGAAAAAAGATAATTACCACATGTGGCAGGCTTATTTCTGCTACAAGGAATTCTGGATGTCCTTCTGCAGGTTCCTGAACAATCTGGAACTCGGGCTTCTGGCCTCTGTCAAAAAGAAAACAAGATCAAGTGAAATTATAAAACTTTTCTGACTTTGAAAACTATGGATAGCAAAATATGTGCATGATGACACACACATGTAAATCAATTAATTTATACCAGGTAAGTACAATTTCAAAGAAAAACTATGCAAGACCACTTTTAACAAAATCCTTGTTTGCCCTCTTACAAACTGACAAAAAGTATTAACAATCTGAGCATATTTTTTAAAATTCCAGTTGTTTGCAGATATACTTTCTATTTAATTTTTGGGCAGCAGTAACAAATTTGAAGAAAATATTAATACCAACACAAAACTTAGTGGGGAAAAGATGAAGAAACATTTTTTCAAAGGTGGTCCAAAACATTTTCTTCTACTTCAATATGTTGGTGTTTTTTTCATATACTTCTTAATTTAACAACTACAACTATCTGGATTTTTTTTGGACAAAACCTTCACCAAGTCACTCAACCAATAAGCAAAAATCTATGAACTTTAAGAATTTTAAATGAGAAACTGTTACAGCACTTATATGAACATTTAACGACAGAACTACATTAAAATAACTACCGGTATGTTGAAATGTCTGAGTTTTGCAACTGTTACTTTTAAAATGAGACAGTTGAACTGTCATACCTGGCTTTGAGTTCCTCTTGAGATAGTGGCTTTGGTGTGTCCATCTCTTGGATCAATGGTTTCCCAGGCCCATACATCCCTTGGCTGGAATAATGAACATAATTGTACCATTAAATAACTGTTGTGCTACATGTACGAAGTAAGAGCAAAATTTTGTACACCCTGCTCATTTCAATAAAACAATACATGTATATGTTAAATGAAAGTGTGTAGGTGCCTTATACTTACTCTCCCATTTCCATGATCACCGGTTTTGACTGTGTCCGAACATTCTGTTCCTGAAGTCTTCCCACTGACTTCCTGTTCTTCAGAACGACCAAGTCTGAAGGAAAATTAAAATGATGTCAAAATTGAAACTACTGATATGTTGAAGCATAGCTGTAGCTTCAAATATGAAAAGTTTTGACATGAGATGGCCACTGAACTTCAAAATATTCTCTGACTGGGAACCAATGTAGCCTTCCAGCTAGAATTGCTCCTACTTAAACCAAATTTAACATTTTCTGAGCAATACTGGTAATTGTCTAATAGTTTGATGGGTAGAAAAAAAACCATTTGGATTCAATGGTCAATTCATAAATAGCACTAACCAAAATAATTCAATAACGGAGCAGAGATACAGCTAAGAATCATCTCATTAAAAATATGCTTCAATAGCAAAGGAGAAATCTCCTGAGAGGAGTTCCCTTTCATTGCAGGACTCACCTCTAGAGAGTGTGATGGAGTACTTCTCCTCTAGACCTTCCAAGGTCACGGACATAAAGAATGTCCGGAACACATCACTGTCCTTCATCTTTTCAATGAAAGCGGGGTGTATCACTACATCATAGGCTGTACAGCCGTGTCCACCTGTAATAATAGAGCAGATTTTGTCACAAAATCAGCCCATCATTGTAGAACAGATTTTATCACTAAACTATAGACTCTACAGTCTTGTCCACCTGTTACAATAAAAAATATATCATATAAACTATGTCATAGACTGTCATAATAGAATAAATACCTGGTAATACTAATTCATTATAGACTGTCAGCCACAGACTGTCAAAATAGATAGGCTTTCAAAATAGAACAGATCATCAACTATGTCATAGACTGTCGCAGACTGAACAGTGTATATTTTAGATTTGTTTGTGAATTGTGGCTTAAAACTGTGTACTAATACTTAAACAAACCAGATTTATATTATTGCTGCTTACAAAAAATGTTGTTCTCTTTGATTGTTAAAACATAAAATAGAAGTTCCACTGAAATAGTTTCTGTAATCTGGAGGCACTCATTTATGCAAAGAGCTAAAATAAGATAGATGTTGAATTTTTCTTACAAACAACATTTCTCATTTTTATCAATTTCAGCATGGAATTGCCAATGTACACTTGTGCAATGGATGTTTCTGGAAATTGCCTTAAAGACTTATACACTTTAACTCACTTTCATCCACCAAGTATCTCACCATTTTAGCTCATAAAAACACAATGGGACAATAAATACTTGTGCAGATTCCCTGTTATATAACATTTCTCACTTTTATCTATCTCAGCATGGGGTTCCCCAATACTCATTGGGACACGAAATCCAAAGGGATCCTCCGATTCCAACAACTTCAGTAGGTCTTCCTCTGTAATGTCCTTTGGTTGTGGAACCTAATGATGAAGACAATTATTTGACTAAATTCAAGAAGTTCAAGAAGATAAAATTCAGTATGTTATTATCTACTTGTATTAACATTCAATAGGTGCTTATAATTTATATTTTTAGTTTCAACTTTAAGCAAAATAACAGAAATTTTACTTTTGCAGCACCCACAAATAATCCTAAATAATTTATAGTTATACCAGTACTTTATAGAACACACAATATTGAATTCACTTACATTGTCAGCTTGGCAGACATTTATGAAAACCTTTTCACCATTTTCTTTCTTTGTTTTAACACAAAACCCTGTAATGATTATTGGTGTATTTAACTATATGAAACAGTGTTTCTGTAATTATATAAAGACTGATAAACATTCTTATAAGCAATGCTTTAAGTTAGCTGCTTACACCTGCATATTTGACCACAATATATTCATTGATTTTAATGAATATGTTGTAAGCCTATGTATGTCATAGAAAAATTAATCATACAGAACTATGTATGATATGAGTCAAACTTGGTCCCATAATTCACAATTTTTTTAAGTGTTTCAGGTAAAGTAAACTGTTATGTTATTTTTTACAATAGTTGATACAATATATAATTTTCACCAACTTAGTTGATTTATTTGCTCTAACTGGCAGAAGTGACGCTATTTTTGTAATTCAATCAAAATCGGTCACAAATTGACATTTTTCATATCTTTTTTTTTTGAATCGGAAATATAGAGCGATGCTTTGAACAAGAACAAACTTTTTGTCACTTATAAGTTATATCAGCAAATGTATTAATAGCATAGGCTACAGCATTTCAATTCACAACACAGCAGTATGTCATTGCTTTTCCCATCTCTACTTTATCATATACATGTATGGCAAAGTTTACAGAGCTTTGTATTATGACTAATAGGTAAACATCATTTTATAAATATCAAAACTTTTAATTACATTGTCTATTATCAACTGGTTGTTGATGCTTAGTGATTTAGTATCATAAAACTGAATGGAGATGCAGTGATTTCTTTTGATTTTTATCAATATAAAAATGGTGTAAAACTCCCAATGTCCATGCATGACTATTTGCTATTTTTTTCAAGGGTGCGAGGAATGCTACAGTAATCATTGGCATTGTGAAGATGAGTCCACAGAATCAATTTATTTGTCAAAATTTATTCTAGAAAATGTCTAAAGAGGAGATGCACAATCCGAAAATATCTGTACCTGGTCTTGGGACAACTTTGGTAAAGGGTACTTTATTGTTAGGATCAGCCCCACCATCTTGTAATCCCTGTAATAAAGCGACATAAAATAAAATGATTAAGGAATCTCAACACAATTACAATGATGACCACAGGTAATGGTGTGTAAGGAATTGATGAAGATTGACCATACATGTGATATGTACCGGCGGTACGCCAAATGTACCGTTTTATCGACCCCATTAACGTTGTACCGGCGGGACACCAAAATTCACGGAATATGAAAATTTGTACAGTTTTTTGAATTTCTCACTAAATGCCGCCATTTTCCTCTCATTCTCGCTCGCGAGACACTGGAAAACATCACCTGTGTTTGACACGTGACCTACCGATATTTGTGTAGTGTACTGTACACAAACCTTCGCGTGTGAAGGTGTGAACTGCCAAGTGGGATAATCATCCGTATCAAAATGCTTTTTTAGGTAGCTTTGTTTTTAAAGGGGGTATTTAATTATAACTGTTTTAAAATATTTCGTAACTTGATCGAAACACTTTTAGCCAACTTTAGAAATATACATGAATCTGAACGCAATGTATACGATGAATAAACGTGTTTATTATCATGCTTACGCTGAAATAAAGGATTTTTTATTTGCAGAAATTTATGTAAGGTTGCATTTGCTGCTGTTATCTACATTGCTGGTGTATATATCAGTAATACATTCATGAACAAGATGTAAATTGGAGACATCGACTCTCACGTTGTACTATATAAAGTTGGTGAACAAATTATCATCTAAACTTGATCAATTCATATGATTCGTGAAAAAATTGTGATTATAAAACACAATATGAAATTTTAAAGCATAGAAAACTTTATTAAAACATTTAAAATAAGACATTTCGACAATATACATTTGTTGGTTTAGAAATAAAGTGCTTTATCAACAGAATGTAAGCGATATTTTGTACCGTTCTTGTACCGTTTTTTGATGGGCAGTGTACAGTTTTTTCACCCAAATTCCAGTTTTGTGTACAGTTTTGTGGTCTTCAACTTATCACATGTATGATTGACACAGACAAATAAATAAATCAAAGTGAGTTTACCGACTGTAGTAGAAGCTTTTTCATTAAAGCCTCCGCTTCATCTGCATCTGGCTCCAACATTGTTTATTTTTGTTCCCTATATATCGTAAAAAATTGTCGAAACTTGTTAAGACATGGGGGCTGCCATATTGTTTAAACTAAAGTTCAAATCAACATCGCACAGATCCGGATTTCGCATCAAACGTCTAGAACTTAGAGCATACATTTTATAAAAAAGTTTTATTCACAACCACAAAATATGTTTCCCTCTTTTTCTTACGGAAATTGATTGTAATTCATACATGCATACATATCCCTTTCAAAATTAAATAAACACAGAATAGACTCAAAATATAAATTTACAAATTCCTAATTTACATGGTATTTCTTTAATTAATATATTCGATCAGTGCCTACTATCTATTCAAGATATATTACTATAGTCAGGTACTCTTCACACAATTGCGCTGAAAAATATAGTTCTGTTCACGATCAGCAGATACAACATTACAATAAATGTTTAGAATATCGATCGATGTATATGTAATACGTGGAAGAAAACAAAATTAACGTAAAATTGTTTTGAAAAAATTCCCCACCCCAAGAAATGTAAATGTGAAGTATTCATATTCCTACGCTAGCTGCCTCCTCAGTCTTTTTCACGAAAATATAGGTCATTCTTTGATTGACAATTGTTTCACTAATGAATATTGCTTATATTATTACAATAATTATATTACTTTCATGATTATTGTTCGTTAGTTATCACACAATCTCTTTTATTTATTTGTTGTGTATGAGTGTGTGTTAAACGACGGAATGGTTACGCAACACCTGCACCATATTTCTGATCGCACTCGTGTAGACTCTGTTTAAGCACAGATGTGTACACTGTTTGCTAATGACGGGTGGCAGTATTTAATATGGACATGAAGAACTATATACGCCAGTTTCTTAACAAGTTCAGCGATTTTAACTTAAGAGATCGGCTGAGCACAGTGAAAATTCAAGTAATTTAAAAGTCGAATATCTTGGATATGGGGTAACCCATATCTATTCTTGTATTATAATATATTGCAGAGATTGACTGCTCATGCATTTTTTAAAATGTTATTTTGTTTGTTTTTTCGAAGGGTTTCCAGAATTGGCAACAAAACCATTTTTTTAACAAGCCATAAAATCACTGATGCATCAGTTGTAAAGGGTACTTGTTGTCATATATTCCTGCTACAATCATTGTTCATATCCAACATAAATCTAAGTTCATAATGAATTTATACATACAGTAATTGATAAAAGACCGCATTAATTTCATGGGAAAAATCGGAACAAAATCATTTGTATTTGAAATGAAGTGTACAGAAACACATTTCTGCTAATATACGTACGTACCCTCTTCATTTTTGTAATATATTCTCTAAAATCTCAAAATAATTAATAAGCGTTAAAAGTTTAATGTTTTGTAATTATATTTGTATTGTAAATTTGGAATTAATCATATATATAAGGAAATAAGTTCTGGCAAATCACGAACTAATTTCCTTATTTCATTTTATTACATAGATGCATATATGTCAATGAAGAAAACGCGGTTTTAGCCTACAATGTGAAATATGTCTGATTGATCATTAAAAATACCAGGAAGAGCGAGTATGTAAGAAATTTATGACTTTATCTTCATTAGAATTTTAGAATTCAGTACAGACTTTGATTATTTGCTTAATGTTTGTTTTGTGTTACGGTGAGGCTATCAACTTTGTGGTTTTTTTTTATTCTTAGTGTTTTAAGTAGTATTCGATGGAAATTTAAGATACTAGTATACGTTCAAAATTTCCGATTCGTGTTGGCTGGTTTAAAGCATTATGAGTCATATGTTTTTATAATACATGACTGCATGTATATTTAGCAGTACATATCAAAAAATAAAAACATATATAGTATTTTGTGTTAACGTTGATATGATATTAAACAGGAAGGATTCATACTGACATATAAAAACTATAGATTGCTTCCGCAATACATCATTATTCATGAGCACAACAGAAGGTAAAATCAATTTAAAGAAGATATATAATCAACTAGCAAAATGTTTTGCATAAATTCCATTTATGTTCATTAAAAACATTAAAACACAAGAGAGATTAAACAATGATATATCTAGAAAAGTATGAGATGTATTTCTTAAAGATAAGATTTCAATTTCCTAGCCCTTGAGTCATTTTCCAGGCGGTTCATAACTAATCACCAATCTGCAATCCATATGTGATAATTCTTGACGACAATCAACTTTTATGGCTATTGTTTCTATCTCCGTGTGGACGTTGGAACTGGTTTGTAACATTTTATATGAATATTTAAACTATAACACTTGCTGAAAATAACAAAAATATCAAGGTGTGTCACATTCTAAGCTAAACATTAGAAAGAAAGAAAAAAAATGATCGACTGGATTGATATTTCGTCTGTTACCTATCTTTTTATCAAATTTTTATTCATCTTTTTTTTAAAAAACATTTGTGATATCTTAATCAAATCTCAAAACAATGTAAACAGCAAGCAACCTTTTCAGAAATTGTCTATTAATAATAAATTTGTTTTGAAAAACCTTTTATTTTGATCTCTCAGTACTTGCTTCCATATCAATAGAGATAGAACCTTTATTGATAGAGTTTGGAAAATCAGGTGTAGATATCAGCTGTGTTGTTAATGGCACCAATCTCATCGGCATTTTTAGCATTCAGCTGAAAAGATCCGAAAGCAATGTTGTATCAGTAACTCAATTCAGAATAGCCTGGCAAGATAAAGCGTTAGAAAATAAAACGGGAGTAACAGTCAATGCCTCAATTAAAAATACCATCACGTCGTATCTTCGTTTGGAAATATCAAAAACAGCGGTCATATATCCAAGGGATATGGGGTCATATCAATGCATTCTGAGCGCAGTAACTGCAAGTGGTGTAATAAAGCAATATCATTCCCAGTCGATAGTACTGAACATAACAGGTAACTAAAACAAAAACCATTCCTTGGATAATGTTAAGCTTTTTATGGTGATTTTAGTAGCGTAAAATTGTATTTTACCTCATTAATAAATTGCAGAGCGTGATTAAAATTTTATTTTAATGTTTATTTCATTTTTTGTTAATGTCTTATTGAAGGGTTTCTAGAATCGACCACAAAACTATTCTCCACAACAAAGCAAAAAAGTACTGACGTATCAGTTCAAAAAGGTATGTTGCTTGTTCATTAAAATGTTAAGTAGAGTCCTATGAGGGTGTTTTGTGAATCCATCATTTCTCATAACATAGAAAAAAAAATAAAGGAATCGATGATAGATCTGAGGTAAATGTCCCCATTGATAGGCGTAAAGACAATTCAAATGAAGAAAAACAAAACCAAATCAACTGTGTTTAAAGCAGAATATGCAAAAACACATTTCAAGTATTATTTATTGGCACTTTATTTTTCTAATATGCTTGATCAATACAAGAAAAGTTGTGTTTCTCAAATTTTGTAAGAATGAATAAAATGTGAAAAAAAACTATTATTGATTTTACTATCCATAAATAATGATTGGAGCGCGTTTCATCATTACTATTTTGTAATTATACTTGCATTTCAAATTTTGATTTAGGCCATTAGGAAATGAGTTCTGGAAAATCACGAAAATATTTGTATGCTATGCAAACATTGGCACTTTCAAATTTGTCCTTGCATAGAAATCACACTGTAATTATTTTTTTAGAATCAATCTATCTCTTAAATTCACAATATTTATCAATAACTTATTATAAAGACAATTCTCAGCTCAATAACGCAAGTGGTGAAATAAAGCGATCTCATTCCCAGTCGACAGTGCTGAACATAACAGGTAACTCAGTCAAAACTATTCCTTGGATAATGATGTTAAGCTTTTTTATTGCGATCTGTCTGATCTTTTTAAGAGTGAATATACTCCTTTCAAAATTAAATACCTAGGAATGGATAGACCAAAAATATGAATTTACACTCCTAATTTCTGCAGCGGAACATTTGCGTTGTACTTCTTTAAGGTAGACCCAGCCTTTTAGAAATTTGTGTCAAACCAAACTTGTTTTAAAATTTAAACAGTTAAAACAACTTATAAATTTACTAAAAATGCCAAAAATTTATATCTTTGCACGTTTATTTTCCTACAGTGAGCTTCAGCTCATATTGTCTAAAAATTCAACAGCCAAATTATAACACAATGAAGCATGATCTCATTATCTATTAAATTATACACCAAAATACGTCATGTTAGGTTATAATTTAAGAAAATGTATTGATAGTCATTAAATTAAAAACAGTCTTATTGATTTTCTACAGAAAAAATAAAAAAAATTACATTTATTCTTCAGACGCCCTTCCCAAAAATTCACAAAACTACAAACTATTTTTATCAAACATTTATCAAGAGTTATATATTTTGTTAGCAAAAAACCACAGTTTATCAAAATTGACCTGCTAGTTTTTGGCCGATTGTCTCTTGAACATGTATACCCCCATATTGTTGGATATAATTTTAAAAGTTGTTTTTTGAAAACATTTAAAAAATTAAAATGTATCAAATAGACACAATCTAACAGTCACTAAAAATAATATACGCAATCAAATTGTATTATACATATCAAAATGTTGGTCCTAGCTGGCAAAACCTAGAAACGAGTGTAGTAGAACCACCTCCCCCCCCTCTTACTTTTCCGTCAAGTAATTTTCCCCAAGTTTTTTGACAAATTTATGGTTTCTCTCCTTTTGGAAAATATGAGCTTTAAATTTGTACTGAAGCCACTGAACCATACTTGTACAATACTTTAAAACAATTACATATAATCTTAAATGATCGTTGATTTGAGCAAAATTATAACTGGAAATTTATCACGCCGTGTAAAAAAAAGAACCGGACACGAAAAACACTGTAGTTACCTTAATATATTGCCGAGCTCTACTGTTATTTTTTAAAATGTTATTTTGTTTGTCTTATCGAAGGGTTTCCAGATTCGACCACAAAACGTTTTGTTTTATCAACAAGCCATAAAAGCACTGATGTATCAGTTGTAAAAGGTACTTTAATTATTCTAAAAAATGGGGAAAAATGAATCTTGTTAGGATATTGTTCCTGCTATAATCATTGCTCTTATCATTCAAAATGAGAACATTTTGAATTTAGAAAATCAAATACAACAATCGATAACAGACCGCATTAAAGTATCCTGACATTTTCATGGGAAAACTGGAACAAAATCAATTGTATTTGAAAGCAAAGTGCATAATACAGAAAAACATTACGTCTCATATACGAACATACTTCATTCTTCTAATATTCTCTAAAATCTCAAATAACTGATAAGCGTTAAAAGTTTAATATTTTGTAATTATCATATTTGTATTGTAAATTTTTAACTAAACATATATAAGGAAATAAATTGTGGCAAATCACGAAATAATTTCCTTAAATCATTTTAACAATAAAGATACATTGGTATCAAACTTGTCCTTGCATTGAAATCACCTCCTAGCGAGTTTTTTTTAAAAATCTGTCTCTTATTTTAACGATATATCTCAATGATGAAAATGCGGTTTTAGCATTTATTGTAAAATATGTCTGATTGATAATTAAAAATGCTGAGACAAAAGAGTATGTAAGATTAGAAATTCACGACTTTAGCTTCATTAGAATTTTAGAATTCAGTTAAGATTTTGATAATTTGCTTAATGGTATTTTTGTGTTGAGCTGAGGCTATCAATTTTGGGTTTTTTCTATGCATGGGTTTTTTGGTATTTGATGCAAATTTAAGGTAAAATTCAAAATTTTTCAATTTTTGTGTTGGCTGGTTTAAGGCTTTATGAGTCACCATAATGTTACCATTACACATGACTGCAGGTATATATTGCAGTGGATATAAAAAATAAAAATATATATAGTATTTTGTGTTGATATGATATCAAACGGGAAGGATTCATACTGACATAAATAGCTATAGATTGCTTCCGCAATACATCATTATTCATAAGCACAACATAAGGTAAGTTCATATAATACTCTGTCTCAAGTTTCTGCTTCCACCACGTTTTGCATAATATTTCGGTGATTATTTATACCTTTGATCTCGCACTCCATTCATTCAGTAAAACGAAAAGTCCAGATTTTCTGTTTTGAAACACCCCCTCTAACGCCTCAGGTTTCAATACATAACCAAAAATAGAAAGTCTACGGTGATTTTGCATTACAAACGACATGAAAAGTACCCGGATGATAACGTTAGAAAAGTGTGCGAGGTGTCCCGAGAATTTCCGAATGGAGAAAGGTGTTAACATTTCCCAATATAAATCTCCGTAAGAACTTTGTTTCCGTTCTCGTGAGTATTCCTGGGGAAAAAGATGATTCATAAAGGAAGAAATCTTAGATTTTTTCCACCTTTTATCGGTTCAATTTTACTTCATTTACAGGTATGTTTATTTTTATTAAAAATCGCCACAAAGTAACGGAAGCGATAACTTGGGACATACTATAAAGAAATAAACAACTAGCAAAATGTTTTGCATAAATGTCATTTATGTTCATTGGAAACATGAAAAACACAAGATAAATAAAACAAAGATATATTAAGAAAAGTATGAGATATATTTTCAAAAGATAGGATTTCTATTTTCTAGCCTTTGAGTCATTTTCTAGGCGTTTTATTACCAACCGACAATCTACATTCCAGGTGAGATAATTGATGACGACTAACAAATTTCATGGCTATTGTTTTTATTTCCGTGTGGACGTTGATCGCTAGAACTGGTTTGTAACATCTTATATGAATATTCTGATAACACTTGTTGAAAAGAACATAAAAAAAACCTTCTAGGTGTTTTGTGTTTTTCATTTGAAGCTAAGTTACAGAAAAAACCCTGAATGATTGGATTAATCATTTTTCTTTTACCTTTTTTTGTTTTAAATTTTGAATTTAAAAAATCTGTGATCTCTATGTCATGTTGTGAATTTTGAATTTACCGGGTGGCAGTAAATACAAAATTTACAACATGACAACTAGTTGTCTTGTAAATTTTGTATTTACTGCCACTCGGTAAATTCAGTTGTCATGTTGTAAATTTTGTATTTACTGCCACCCCGTAAATTCAAAATGTACAACATGACATCTAAGCAAAAACAATAAATAGCGAACAACCTTAACGAAAATTGTCTACATTAAAATTATTTTGAAACTCTTTTATTTTGTACTTTTAGTGCTTGCTTCCATATCAATAGAGATAGAACCTTTATTGATAGAGTTTGGAAAATCAGGTGTAGATATCAGTTGTGTTGTTAATGGCACCAATATCATCGGTATTTTAATCATTCAACTGAAGAGATCCGAAAGCAATGTTGTATCAGTAACTCAATTCAGAATAGCCTGGCAAGATAAAGCGTTAGAAAATAAAACGGGAGTAACAGTCAATGCCTCAATTAACAATACCATGACGTCGTATCTACGTTTGGAAATATCAAAAACAGTGGTCAGATATCCAGAGGATATGGGGCCATATCAATGCATTCTCAATGCAGTAACTGCAAGTGGTGAAATAAAGCAATATCATTCCCAGTCGATAGTGCTGAACATAACAGGTAACCAAATCCAAAACCATTCCTTGGGTAATGTTGTTAAGCTTTTTATTGTGATTTCAGTAGCGTAGCAATGTATTTTACCTCAATAATAAATTGCAGAGCGTGACTTAAATTTTATTGAAATGTTTATTTCATTTTTTGTTAATGTCTTATTGGAGGATTTCTAGAATCGACCACAAAACTATTCTCCACAACAAACCATAAAAGTACTGACGTATCAGTTCAAAAAGGTATGTTGCTAGTTCATCAAAATGTTAAATTGAGTCCTATTAGGATACTTTGTGAATCCATCATTTCTCATAACATTGATAGGCGTAAAGACAATTTCAAGAGAAATAAACAAAACCAAATCAATTGAGTTTAAAAGAACATATGCAAAAACACATTTCAAGTAATATTTCGACCACATTTTTTTTGTTCTTTCAACAAGCTGTAAACGCACTGATGTATCAGTTGTAAAAGGTGCTTTACTTATTCTTAAAAAAAGTGAAAAAAAAGAATAATCTTGTTAGGACATTAATCCTGCTATAATAATTGCTCATATCATTCAATATTAGTACATATTGAATTTAGAAATACAACGATTCATACAAGACCGCATTAAAGTTTTCTGACATTCTCAAGGGAAAAACCAGAACAAAATCAATTGTATTTGAAAGCAAAGTGTACGGAAACACATTTTGTCTAATATAAGTACACACTTCATAATATTCTTTAAAACTTAAAATAAATAATAAGCGTTCGATGTTTAATATTTTGTAATTATATTTGCATTGTAAATTTTAAATTATTCATATATAAAAGGAAATTAAATCTGGCAAATCACAAAATAATTTCCTTAAATCATTTTAATGATATAGATACATCGGTACATCGGTAAAATCAAACTTGTCCTTGCATTGAAATCACCTCCTTGTGAGTTTTATCTATCTCTTATTTCAACAATATATATGTTAATCAATAATGAGAATGCGGTTTTAGCATTCAATGTGAAATATGTCTGATTGACAATAAAAAATAAACGAGTTAAGACGAGCGAGTATGTAAGAAATTTACGACTTTTGCTTCGTTAGAATTTTAGAGTTCAGTTAAGATTTAAATTATTTACTTCATGTTAGTTTTTTGTTAAGTTGAGGCTATCAATTTTGGTTTTCTATGCAAATTTAAGATAACGTTAAAAATTGTCAACTCGAGTCTGTTAGTTTAAAACTTCATGAATCATGTTTCCATAATACATAACTGCATGACTGTATATATGGCAGTGAATATAAAAAAATATTTTGTGTTGATATGATATATGATAAACACAAGTTAAATAAAACAAAATATGATATATATATGCATTTTTAAAACTATGATATATTTTCAAAACTAAAATTTCTACTTCCTAGCGTTTTAGTCATTTTCGTTGCGTTTTATTACACATCGACAATCTACAATGTGAGATAATTGATGACGACTAACAAATTTCATGGCTACTGTTTATATAGATAGAAGAGATAGAACCTTTATTGATAGAGTTTATATATCAATATCATGACATCGTATCTACGTTTGGAAATATCAAAATCAGTGGTCCGATATCCAGAGGTTATGGGGACATATCAATGCATTCTCATTGCAATAACCGCAAGTGGTGAAATAAAGCTATATCATTCCCAGTCGATAGTGCTGAACATAACAGGTAACTAAACCAAAACTATCCCATAGATAATGATGTTTTATTTTGAATTGATATTTCAGTAGCATAGCATTGTATTTTACCTCAATGATAAATTGCGGAGCACAACTGAAGTTTTATTCATATGTATATTTCATTTTCTATTTATGTCTTACTGAAGGGTTTCTAAAATCGACCACAAAACTATTCTCCACAACAAACCATAAAATTACTGAAGTATCAGTAGAAAACGGTATGTTGCTAGTTCTATAAAATGTTAAATTAAGTCTTATTACGATGTTTTGTGAATTCATCATTGCTCATAACATTATATATTTAAATAAAGGAATTCATGAATGACCTAAATGTCCCCATTAATAGGCTTGAAGACTAATCAAAGTAAGAGAAACAAAACCACTATTGTCTGCTTTTTAAAATGCTAATAAACTGTCCATGTAAAAATAATTGCTACTGAGTGAGTTAATACTCGACTATGACAGCGTATTTGCTGAAAAGCATAGAATGCGATTTCGAAATTTTTTTTTCGGTTGTATTTTCAAAAGGGCACACTTCAATCGGTTTTCTGCCTTTAGTTGTTTTTATTTAAAAACCATAAAACGAATTGAGTAAATTGCGGCCAATTTCTGCCCAAGAAAGTGCAAAAGCAGTTGGCATGGTCCAAGCAAGGCGCGGTTAACGGTAGGTCTGTTTTTTGTGTGCTTTCACAATATTTGCTTAATGTACCTTTAACCTGTACTTATAAAGTTTGTCCGGAAATTCAGTGCAACCGGAAGTGTTGACGACCTACCTCGAAGGTCAATTGTCATGTATCAACACGTCAACAGGACCGCTATATTAGGGTAACTCACCTTCGGGATAGAAACATTACGGCACGCGCAACTGCACGGTACACTTTAATAATACATGCAAGGCCTGATAGACAGGATAGTGAGACAGCTTCCCCAGCCATAGAACAGACCTAGAAAAAGACTCCATTAACACATTAAATTACCTTTTACAATTAAAGTTTTTTATTCAATTATGTGAACTCTGTGAGAAGTAGATGTCTTGCCGTTATTAGTATGAATCGGCGAAACATTAATACTGTATTAAAACAGTGATTTTTACATTCTAGGGTACATATATACCTTCTTGATTTTGTGATAAATCCTTTAAATAAAGTTTGAGATTTGAAAAAAATATGTTTTGTTACTCTTTATTGATTGTAATTCATACATGCATACATATCCCTTTCAAAATTAAATGAACACAGAATAGACTCAAAATATAAATTTACAAATTCCTAATTTACATGGTATTTTTTAATATTGTAATATTACTGCTTGCCTGCTACTGCATTTTCAAAAATGTTCTTTTGTTTGTCTTTTCGAAGCGTTTCCAGAATTGGCAACAAAACTATTTTTTGACAAACCACAAAAGCACTGATGTATCAGTTGTAAAAGGTACGTGTTGGGATATGTTCCTGCTAAAGTCATTGGTCTTCATATCCAATATAGATCTAAGTTCATATTGAATTTATAATAAGAAAATAATTGATAAAAGACCACATTAAAGTTAATTCCTGATATTTTCATGGGAAAAATCGGAACAAAATCATTTGTATTTGAAATGAAGTGTACAGAAACACATTTCCGCTAAGATGCGTACGTACCCTCTTCATTTTTCTAATATATTCTCTAAAATCTCAAAATAATTAATAAGCGTTAAAAGTTTAATGTTTTGTAATTATATTTTTATCGTAAATTTGGAATTAATCATATATATAAGGAAATAAGTTCTGGCAAATCACGAACTAATTTCCTTATATCATTTTATTACATAGATGCATAATAATATGTCAATGAAGAAAACGCGGTTTTAGCATTCAATGTGAAATATATCTGATTGATTATTAAAAATGCCAAGACGAGCTAGTATGTAAGAAATTTATGACTTTATCTTCATTAGAATTTTAGAATTCAGTACAGACTTTGATTATTTGCTTAATGTTTGTTTTGTGTTACGCAGAGGCTAGCTGCAGGTCTGTAGCTCCCGGTCTGAAAAAATTTGGATGGACGACCTGGGAGCTACAGTGCCACCCATTGAAAAAAATGTGTATTTATTGCGCAGAAAAACGTGCGCTAGTTTTGGATTGATTAACCTTATTTATACGCAAATTCTGTGAAAACAATTAGTACCATTAAATTCTTCAAGCAATTTACTACTGATATCGTCTCTTTACTTGCCTCGACTCTCTCCGAAACGAGCTACCGACCTCGGAAATCAAGTATGTTAAATTTATGTTGTGATTGTGGACTTATTCCATGTACGGGCTGTTTATAGCCCGTGACGTCACCAAGCGGGAGTTCCAGCACGAGATGCTATTACCGCCAGTTGGAAGTCCGCAGCCGCCGAGTGTAAACACAGGACGTGTAGGACGAGGCGACTGGCGAGTCCAGCGTTACCGGACCTACGGATTATTGTTATTGTAATACATAGACCCAATAAATACTACATTTACATCGAGATCGAAAGTCGCCATTTTTACATGTAAACAAACTGCACCATTTCACTTTACGGGGCTGGTGATGGTGTTTAAAAGACTATCAGAGGCATGTAAAGAGACGATATCAGAAGTAAATTGCATGAAGAATTTAATGATACTAATTGTTTTCACAGAATTTGCGTATAAATAAGGTTAATCAGTCCAAAACTAGCGCACGTTTTTCTGCGCAATAAATACACAATTTTTTCAATGGGTGGCACTGTAGCTCCCAGGTCGTCCATCCGAATTTCTTCAAACCGGGAGCTACAGACCTGCAGCTACGCTGAGGCTATCAGTTTTGTGTTTTTATGCATATGTTTTTAGTATTCGATGGAAAATTAAGATAAAATTTCAAAATTTCCGATTCGTGTTGGCTGCTTTAAAGCCTTACGAATCATATGTTTTTATAATACATGACTGAATGCATATTTAGCAGTATATATATAAAAAAATATAAATATATATAGTATTTTGTGTTAACGTTGATATGATATTAAACAGGAAGGATTCATACTGACATATAAAAACTATAGATTGCTTCCGCAATACATCATTATTCATGAGCACAACAGAAGGTAAAATCAATTTAAAGAAGATATATAATCAACTAGCAAAATGTTTTGCATAAATTCCATTTATGTTCATTAAAAACATTAAAACACAAGATAACTTAAACAACGATATATCTAGAAAAGAATGAGATGTATTTCTTAAAGATAAGATTTCTATTTCCTATAGCCTTTGAGTCAATTTCCAGGCGGTTCATTACCAATCACTATTCTGCATTCCATATATGAGATAATTCTTGACGACAATCAACTTTTATGGCTGTTGTTTATATCTCCGTGTGGACGTTGATCGCTAGAACTGGTTTGCATCATCTTATATGAATATGTAGACTATAACACTTGCTGAAAATAACAAAAACTTCAAAGTGTGTCACATTCTAAGCTAAATATTAGAATGGAAAAAAAAAATGATCGACTGGATTGATATTTTGTCTGTTACCTATCTTTTTATCAATTTTTTATTAATTTTTTTTAAAATTTAAAACATTTGTGATATCTTAACCAAATCTCAAAACAATATAGATAGCACACAACCTTTTTAGAAATTTTCTATAATAAATTTATTTTGAAAAACCTTTTATTTTGTTCTCTCAGTACTTGCTTCCATATCAATAGAGGTAGAACCTTTATTGATAGAGTTTGATAAATCAGGTGTAGATATCAGCTGTGTTGTTAATGGCACCAATCTCATCGGCATTTCAAGCATTCAACTGAATAGATCTGAAAGCAATGTTGTAGCTGTAACTAAATTCAAAATATTCTGGCAAGATAAAGCGTTGGAAAGTAAAACGGGAGTAACAGTCAATGCGTCAATTAATAACGTCATGGCATCGTATCTACGTTTGGAAATATCAAAATCAGTATTTAGATATCCAGAGGTTATGGGGTCATATCAATGCTTTCTCGTTGCAATAACTGCAAGTGGTGAAATAAAGCTTTATTATTCCCAGTCCATAGTGCTGAACATAACAGGTAACTAAACCAAAACTATTCCTTGGGTAATGTTGTTTTATTTTGAATTGAGATTTCAGTAGCGTAGCAATGTATTTTACCTCATTGATAAATTGCGGAGCACAACTGAAGTTTTATTCATATGTTTATTTCATTTTCTATTTATGTCTTATTGAAGGGTTTCTAGAATCGACCACAAAACTATTCTCCACAACAAACCATAAAATTACTGAAGTATCAGTAGAAAACGGTATGTTGCTAGTTCTATAAAATGTTAAATTGAGTCTTATTAGGATATTTTCTGATTTCATCATTGCTCATAACATAAATCTAAATAAAGAAATTGATGAATGACCTGAGAAAAATGTCCCAATTGATAGGCTTGAAGACTATTCAAAGGAAGAAAAACAAAACCACTATTGTCTGCTTTTTAAAGTGCTAAACTCTCCATGTAAAAAAAAAAAAATTGTAATTGAGTGAATAATTACTCGAGCATGACTGCGTATTTGTTGAAAAGCATAGAATGCGAGTTTGAAATATTTTTCGGGTGTGTTTTTCAAAACGGCTCGATTCAATCGGTTCTTTGCCTTTAGTTGCTTAGAAAAACATAAAACAATTGAGTATAATGCGGCACATGTCTGCTCTGAAGAACGTGGAATAGCAGTCGGCATGGCCCAAACAGGGCGCGGTTCACGATAGGTTTGTTTACTTTCACAATATTTGCTTTATTTACTTATAACCTTTGCAAATGCTGTCCTAAAAAATAAAAGAGCTAATCTAAATTCATAATATTTATTACAAGTCGATAGAGGTTTTTTTTTTTTTACAAAGACCACAAAGCCATTAATAGGTTTGTCCGGAAATTCAATGCAACTGGAAGTGTTGACGACCTACCTCGAAGGCCAAACGTCATGTATCGACACGTCAACAGGACCGCTATATAAGGGTAACTCACCTTCGGGATAGAAACCTAACAGCACGCGCAACTGCACGACACACTTTTAAAATACATGCAAGGCCTGTATGTATGTATGGAACGGGATAGACAGGATAGTGAGACAGCTTCCCCAGCCACAGAATAGACCTAGAGAAAGACTCCGTTAACACATGGAATAACCTTTCACAAAGCTTTTTATTCAATTATGTGAACTCTGTGAGAAGCAGATGTCTTGCCGTTATAAGTGCGAATGGGCGAAATATTAACATTGTATTAATACTGTGATTTTTGCATTCTAAGTTACACATACCTTCTTGATTTTGTGATAAAGCCCTTAAATAAAGATTGATTTTTTGAAAAAATGTCTTGTTATTGTTTATTCTTTATACGTTATCATAGGCATGGACAAAATAATTAAAATTGAGAACAGTGTAATACAAAAATAAAAAATAGTTCGAAACCTTCTGGGGCACGAACAGTTTTACAATATCTAATTATTTTACAATGTTTTTTATTGTCAAATGTTTAGGAAATTGGAAATTTTACATCGGTAATATATTTTACTGTGATGTACATTCACTCACACTAATATTTCAAGGTGTCTCGTAACACCTTGATATATGAACAGACGTAGAAATAGAAATAATTAACTGGGTTCATTTTCCGATATTTGTTTAAGGTATAATTTGACCTTTTTGCACTTAAAATACGGTTTTTGCTGTATTGACATTTGTTACCATTTTTTTTATTTTGCTAAGCGGAATAATTACATTAAATATTGTTTTAAATCATGCGCAAAGATCAGATTGAATATGCTGATTAAGAAAAAAATCTGCATAAAGGCGCATAATTTTTAATTTTTCAATAGTAACAATTTTATATGAAATAAAAGCTTTCTGAAAATCTTTCTGAATATCAAGATTTTTATAAATTCAATAGTGTTTGTCTATATATGTCCTCAGTATTTAATTGAAATAATAAAATATGGGGTCAGTTATGTATATTTTATTTAAACAGAGGGCTTCAAAGGTAAAATTCTTGCCAAATTTGGCTAAATATTTTTTTTAGACTTTTCCTATATATTTGCATGTTTTACACCAGTAGTCAGTTAAACTCTTGAAAATTGATTTCTTAATGTAAAACAGGGCCTACAGAATACGTTTCAAACATATTACAAGTTAAAAGTTTGCATGGCTTTAGAGGATAAATTAAATCTTTGGCGCAAATAAATTTTCAACAATTGCATGATTTTAATGATTTTTCTCCAGAAGACTTCCGCACAAAAATATAGTAACCGGCAAAACTTGTCTGTTTATTACTTTTAGGTGCATTTTCTTTATGAATGTTGTGTAATAAAGAAGAAAGAAACTTGTTAAATAAATCAATTTATTGATACTAATTTTTAAGATAATGATCATGTGCACAGTGGACTTAACACATGACGAGTAAGATACGTAAAGTGACGACATCTTTAGTAAAATGTCTGAGGATTTTTTTGGTATCGATTATCTGTACAGAATGTATTAGTCAAGACGTGCTTACTTACTAAAACACTTTCACTATATCAAGCATCTATCTTTTGCCATAGGGTTATTAACATGAACATAATTTCTAGTGCTCAGAGCTTGGTCTTTTGGAATTTCCACAAAGAGTAAAGTTATTGTTATCAAAATCAATAGAACAATCCCGTACTCTTTCATCAGGTTGTTCAAAGGAGTCTAGACAACCAAAATTACGTCCATAAATGTCAACTAGTGTTATTCTGTTATCATTAGTACTTAGGTCAATTGCCAGTAAGTTACCCTCGTTGTCTTTCTTGATTAAGCACACTCCTTCCTGATTCATGTTTAAATTTAACGAATGATAATTAGTTTTAATTAAATTTTATTTAGCAATTTAAAGATAGTGTAGCGTGTCAAAGTTGGAGTACAATTTCCTTATATAACTTGTCGGCTGAGGTAGATGCAAGAATATAATACATATATCAGAATTTAAAAAAAAAAGCACATTGACTTGATATAGTTGATTAGTGTTAAGTTTTGTACGGGCCAGCTAATAATGAAAAATAACGTCTCCCACGCCGTTGTTGACACCACTTCACATGCATATGATTTATGCATGCATATGTTTTATGTAGCTTTATTTTCATTGATTAATTAAACATCAGTTTGTTAAAAATTGTGTAGTTGATCCGAATATAAATTCATAGAAGTAAAAAAAGTCACAAAAAGTATAGTTAAACCAATGCACACAATTCCTCGAAACTTCAAATAAGTCAACAAAAAATTATATCCACGAATAATTAATGAAATCACAGTCCATGTATTGCAATGAAAATGTAATACATGAAATCCATCGAAAAAAAATATAAGGTAATATAAAGGATGTATAGCTTAAAGTGGCACGGTGACTCAAAAGAGATGTTTTACTTTTTGATTATGACAACGGAAATAAGAAGAGCTACTCGAAATTTCATCATACGGAAGGTTTCACGCACCATAAGTTATCACCTATCAATTTATAAGTCAAACAAACTCATCCGGAAATTGCACATGTAAACAAACCGAGTTGTTTTGGACATTGGTTTAGTGTCACGTGATTGCAATTTCTGTCTAAAAATAGTTACAGTGGGATTGACACACTGAAAAAAGAATTTGAATTCGAAGCTATTCGATGTCTGTGGTAAGAAATATGCATTAATAGAGAATGCATCTTAATAAATATATAGTTCTTGAAGACATCATGTTTCAATGAGAGGCTTCTGGCTCATGATGTATGCCACGCTGCAGTATTTACATTCCCCTGCGCTTGCGTGACTATGAAGCGGAAGGGAAACTCAATATTTTGATGTTGGCCCAACGCTTAATTCTATTTTTCTCTTTTTAATTTGATTTATTTACTTTTGAACACCGTAATTTTTCAAAAGTTCATCTTTTCATATGATATATGAAATATGTGGAAATCGTGTAAAAATTCGATATTTGCTAAATCATGTGTTTGTGCGTCACCATGTCCCTTTAAAGGTTTTTTTTTTTTTAAATAAATAAGGTTGTTTCTATCAAACTAAGATGATAATGATAAAATTTGATTCTCTATTTTTATGTCTCAGTAAATGTAAAACAAGATCTAAGGTGTAAACTATATGCAACCCTGTGAAAGATCAATACAATGGCAATAAAATAATATTATACGAATGCCTAACGTGTTCATCTTTATAATACAGAACATCCTCTAACTCGCCTGTCTGTTGCAGCATATCTCCTGTCTTCTGTTGCGTTATTTATAGTTGGTGTTGTCACCCTCTTCTAAGACTGGCGTGATGTCGTCGTCAGATATAACGCTATGTCCGAACAATACAGCGCCTTTGAGAACAGCTAGTCCCGCTTGAAACGGAACCAATACGCGGCATTCTGGGAAGGCTTCTCGGATAGCATCTTGCACTATTTCCCATTCAGAAAAGCTCCCAACCATTAAAATTACTTTTGTTCCCTTTACTTCTGGTTTTGAAAAAATCTCTCGGATACAATGAACTATTTTGTCATTCGCTGGATCGAAGAAACTCTGAAATAAATCTTTGTTTATTTGCATTTTATCTCCAGTCCATTTCAACGATTTTGCGTATTGGGTCTCCAAAGTTCTTTTGGAGATATCTGTACCCATTTCTTCTTTGTATTTTTCAAAAAAGGATGGCGAAATTCTTATATTTCTAGTTTTTAAATATTTATCTTTTCCCTCTTTTTTCTTTTCAAAAGCTCTTAACATATCAATGTAATCAGCAGTGTTATTTTGACGAAATGAATTCATGAATTCCTCTCCAACTATATCAATAATCATCTGTTTGAAAGTATTGTCCACCATTACATCAACACAGCTTGCTCGACTTAAAACGTGTAATTTCCTTCCAGGTCTTACATCGAGAACTGCCGTGTCAATGATTCCATCTATGCAAATAAAATAATTTGGAAAATAATCATTTGTAAAAAGGAATTATACAAATACAATCATGTGTCTTTGAAAAATTTATTTATTTTTCAGCTTTTCTGAAACAACAATTTAACATTTCTTAATCCTAAGACGCTGTTTGACTCTTACCCTCCGCGTTCAAGACAAGATATCTCTGTCCAAGAGAAAATACGTCAATGTTATCAAATCCATCCTCAAATTTCTCCACTGGTAAGTCTTTACAGAAAATGAATGCAGCCTCTGAATCCAATAAAATTGCTAAACGTGTTTCGTCAATTCCTGTCTGGAAACAGAGAGAAAAATATACAAAATGGTAAATGATTTAGGTAAATATGTTTTTTTTTGGGTGGGGGTGGGGGTTCGAACACCCTCCCTTCCGACGACCCCCTCTCTAGATCTGCGCATGCCTAAAACCGATATTAAAAAGTAAGATATTATTACACTGATACCTTCTTAGCAGCTTGTACCATTAACTGTTTTTCAGAATCACCCCACATTGCAGGTACTGTCAACACCCATTTTATATCTTTTTCCTCTAAAGAGGCATCCCGAGCTGTGTATGCATTTATGAAGTGATCCCTTAGGTATTTAATAGCAGTAGAGAAAATATCTATGGCAGGTGCTTGTTCTCCATTTATATCTGAAATCTTTGTTGTACTGGACAAATTCTGGAAGGGAATGGAGTGTATATATATATATATATATATATATATATATATATATATAGATAGATAGATAGATAGATAGATAGATAGATAGATAGAGAGAGAGAGAGAGAGATGCTTTGTATGAAATAAAATTATACTTCTCCTAAGCGAAGATTATCATATAGATTTATTTGAAATCTTTGGAAGAAGTAAAAGTCTTTTCTCTCTTCTGCATTCAAATCTAAGAACTTTTCTTCAGCTTCATAACCAAAAGCTAAGAGTTTCTGTCCCTCGTCCAATAGGACAGTAGTTGGAGTTTTGTTGTTGATGAAAGTCGGGCATTCCATGGAAGAGTTCCAGTTAGGGCAATATATTTCATTTGGATTGACCTTTGAGGAATACGCATAACCAGAATACGTTTTCCCAATGTCCAGGACACATACAAACAACGCGTCGATTTGTTGCTTTGCAAGTGGTCTGTTGTCAGATGGTTTGTTGCTTTCCCTGCTAAGTCTTTCCCACATTTTGTCAGTTCTTACATCGTACTTTCAGGAGCATTATAAAGGAATTGGTCCGTGTACTTAGTTCGTATTTGTTGACCTACAGCAGAGAATCTGAAATATCCACACTCAAAACAAACCAAAAAAATTACTTTTGTTTAAATATGTGATACATTTTTTGTTTCAACCAGATGTCACATATATACTATCAAAAGAATCCACACTTATACCGAGTATTCCGAGTTGCGCATGACATGATATGCTTGAATTTTTCTTAGGTTGAATAAATATTGCATGACATATCACACGACATTTAAGCATTGAATGCTTATTTTTGGATGTCGTCGGTCCTATGACACACCAATGCGGTGCAGACAAATTATCATACCGCGCTATACGCTCTCAGTCAGGGATATGAAACATACATGGAACAGCCATATTAACATGTTGTTTAGTACGCTTCCGCAGCTAAAAATATAGTGCCAGAAAAATCTTTTTAATTAAGGAGTAGATATAATTTAATGGTCATTTTTCAAAAGTACATATCAAATTGGTTATGTAAGGTTGAACGTTTCATTTAATCTTACAAAAATAGATATACTCAAAACACGTGGTGACGTTTATATTTGTGCACATGGCGCATGAATTAGTAAAGTGTATTCATAGGAAATTGAACGTCACAGATTTCCAATGCAAACATAAGGGGAAATATACACTGAATGTAAATATATACTTATGTTAAGAGATTAGAGAGATTTATTACGCCTGTCCTTCCGTGAGGAACATTCGCCGTTAACGACCGTCCTCCAAAACACGGTTTTGGACTGCTTTTACTGCGTCGTTCCAGGTTATGCTTATGTTGTACATATACTTAATTAATTCACAGCAGTGTTTATCAATAATACTAACACACTAAACGGATTTGTAAAACGCCGTTGAGAATATCGGTTTGTACTGTGCTTTTCCCTCTAGCCATTCCCCGCAAAACCCGGAAAAATGGCGAGGTAATTACCTCATGATTTTTTAAACCTCCTTTAAAAAGCTACTTAAAGGTGTTTATTATATACTTGGTATAAAATATAGCGTTTTTGCACCCCTGATATGAACAGAGGCACGCGCCTTTATCACATCCCCCGTATCATCACCCTTTATTTCACCCTTTATCACACCCTTTATTACATCTTTCCGGAACACCTTTGTAATTTTTTTCGAATTACCTCGGATCGTATTCTCTTTTTCTATGCATATCTGAAGTCGAAACTATGACGTCATGATCTGAACATTTTGGGGTATAGATGACGTCACAATACATTTGAACGTCGAAAATACTCGGTTTGAAGATAGTGATAAAATGTTTGTAAGTTTTTTTCAACGTTAAAATGAAAACTAGCTTTCTAAATTCAGGTATATAATAAAAACAACAATACACGTCAAAATCTGTATCACATCCCATATCAATCCTCGACCAATATCAGCCCTCTGGCCTTCGGCCCTCGGGCTGATATTGGAGTCTCGGGTTGATATGGGATGTGATACAGATTTTGCCATGTATTATTCTCTATGTATCATCTGAGAGAGATAGATGGAGCCAGATATTGTGATATGTATGACCCTATTCTCCAAAGAACCATACGTTTGAAGTCAACACTTTACCAATTGATGATCTTCAAAATTTTTTTCTTTGCTATTGGACATCTATCAGGAGACTTGGTACATTGATAGGATGAGAAATTACGAAGTTCGTGACTTCGGAAGATAAAGTTAATAGCAGGGGAGGGGGTACCCTTGATTTGGTCCCAAATTTAACGCACTTCTATGAAAAATTAAAGAGCTTGTTTTTTTTCTCAAAGTGCAACGCCATAACTCGTCTTTTCAATATGTATAGCGCTATGACAAGTCTTATAGTGTTTTGGAAAATACACTTTTGATTAATTGTCATAACTAAGACGAAGTTAAACCAAAAGGTTCGGTGTAAAAGTATTAATTCGACAACTGTAGAACATAAATCATTCTTGATTGATTTGATTAAATGTGGTTCAAATACTCCAATCTGCACTTTTTTCAATGCATACTTATCAATTTTCTACATGCTATAGCAAAACATGTAGATTTCGCCGATGTAGTTTAAGATAATAAGGACTCTTTTTGTTATCGTAATATCGTTATTTGCTCTGAAGATAGTTTTACTAAATATTGTGAAATATTGAATTCGACCGATGTTTGTAAAAGCGTTATATTGTAGGCGATATATCAGAGAATGACTGATTAATATTTTACTTTCTAAAATGTGTTTCAATGTCATTCAACAATAATTTGTGGATATATCTTTGGTAAACCAGCAAAACTCAGACTATTTCGGCTCAGGTAGATTTATCTTTAAAGAGAATATTGAAAATATGTTTGTCAAGTATGTGTCAAACACAATTTACACAAATTAATACAACGATCAAAGTTTGAAATTGTTAATATAATCGAATGTGTATGCTTTGAATCATCAAGGAAAATAAATATCTGTAAGGTAGATTGACGAACTTACCCACTGCACCGAATACAGTCCTTGCTTCTTGACAATATGATTGTTAAAACTCTTCCCTATCAGAAAATGTTTCCTTAATCAACACGTACGCTATCTTTGTCCAATATATGGACTACTCAACCAACCAGCCTTTGTTTCCATGCAACGCAACATGTATTTCATTTATGACCATTCTGAGGAAGTCTGCATGTACCGACATTGTATTCATACGTACATTAATATGTTATTTAATAATTTTATCACATTTTATCAGAGATTAAGAAATGCATACGATTTTAATGCATAACTGTTAGACAAAGGAATTTACCATGGATAACTAACTCTCTCTAAAGAAACTTTTTCAAAAACGAAACAGGGAACACTCCAAAGCCAAGCGTACAAATGTCCACATCCACTAGTCCAACTACAGAAATATCATAAAAATGTGTGCATAAAAAAGGAAATAGTGAGTATTATTTAATTCTTTCTTAATGGTTTGTAAGTTTATTTCAGAGAAACCGCAACTCTCAATACAATAAAGTAACCCCAGTGTTTCCAGGTTCTTGTGATCAAACTCAAGTGAGATATTAACCTCAAAAATGAGCCCGAACCCCCGGGAGCCACTTGGTGGTACCCCTACAGCCCATATTTAAGACCGAGAAATAATAGCCCTATAGGTCCCCTACACTACCCTGTTATCCGTTTGATGCACACTTCAAAGATATAGGAGATAATGGTCCACTTTTCACCCCTATATCATTGTGAAATGCTAAAAATGCCAAAGTTCGGGTGAGCTAAATAGTCTCTTGTATATATCTTTGCATTTTTTTCTTGAAGGTTCACGTCAAAACATGGCTGACACAAAATAATCCCAAATTAACCTTTGGATTTTTCTTGTTTGGTTTTCATTTTTGACAGAGGCTAATTTTTATTATGAGAATTAAATCACAATAATAAGATGTCTGATAGTCCTTTTTTGTAATAATTAGACTATTTTTCTGAATTTTCGATGCATGTTATTTCCGGAGAGAAGTAAACAGACCCGGGGATAAATTTTTAAGCACACGTATAGACAAATACCAATATTCATTAATTTCATTAAACACAAACACATTTATAATTCTTATTCAGGCGAGCTTTACTGTCTCCGAAGTTGTCAATGCCCATACAAATTATTCATGCATAAATCTTCTTGTTATTAATTAAAGAATGCCGATAATAAAGTAAAATGTAATTTTCGGTTCGAGTACTCTCAGTACTTTGATGATTTTCCTTATTGGCTGCTAGCTTCTACGGGCTTAGTGGCTGCTATTAGTGGCTGCTAGCTTCAGCCTGGTATAAAATTGCATTGGTTTGAGTGATATTTAAGCATAACACAGAAGACCCAGGCACCAAGTCTGGTGCGTATTAATACTATTTCAACAATATTCTTCCCACTTTCAATTCTCGGCGACTTCGGAGCGGATCACGACCTGATATTATACCTTCGCTGCACAGGCACCTGACGTCATAAATTTTTGTCATATCAAAAATAAATACCCTATACCTAATAATACACAAGGTACTGTAAACCAACTACAGTAACTATAGTATTATTCGCGACGACTTTATTTCGCGATTTACCGGAGATGAACTGGTTTGCGGCGACTAATTTTCGCGACCAAGCCTTATCCACACCTGTTTTTTTATTACAACTATATGGCAAATACTGGTCCGCGGCGAGAAATATTCGCGACAATGAGGCCCTCGCGAACCTCGAACGAAAGTTGGTTTCCAGTACCCATCGCCGCCATCTTGGATTTTGTTTTCACATCAGGTGAAATTTTTGCTTAAAACTCATCGGTAAAATTATTTTGCGATCTTCTCCGTCTCCCGATCGGTCATTCAACATCTAAGCTTACAACCAATTCAACCAAAAACGGTGCATTACACCTGTCATTAATAAATATCATCCTTCAATCTGCATCTACTGCCTTAGATATGCGACAAAAGGTTAAAGGGTGGACGGAAGTTTTTGATATTATACCAAAGGTTATATTCATCGAATTACAGATTGAAAAATAAAATTGTGTCATTAGAATTAATAGCGTTGTGCATTATTTCTGTCAGCATAATTCGGCTGTTCATATGGCTCTTCCGTTAATTGCGCATTTTTCATAAAATAAGGCGGGGATTTTGAAAAATAAATCATAATCGCGGACAGGGGAATAAGGCTTAAAAAACGTAAATATAAGAACTGAATCATTCATGTGGTCTCAAAACTGCAACGGTATATGCAAACAAATTTTCATAACGCGCTAGAGCGCGTTACTTAACCTGTATGCACACACCTTTGCAGTTATGAGACCACATCTTTCAAAAAGTAATGATTCAATGCTTAAACTCATTTGGTTAACCAAAAGAAACACCTTATAAAGTAGGCGGAATGGTCAACAAATTATCCATAAGATATACTTTAAATTTTTATATAGTTTTTTTTAAAGTCATTAACTATTATCTAGTGAAGTAAACTTAAAATTTTGTAGCTTTAAATTTTAAATATTTTTCTATATTTTTATACAAAGCCCCACTTCCATAGAAGTTTAATATAGTCTAAAAATGGCCATGATCATTAAGACATCTTTATGCAAAATTAGAATTAAAATAAATTGGAAAAATAAAATTGACAATTCTCGGCTCAAATCGTGGTCATGCCCATGAAATAACATTTTATAATAATATTTTATTATACTTACATAATAACTTTTCTCTGATTTTTGATTGGTCGATTTTATAAAGGTGCCTTAATTATTTACAATAATATAGTATATATTCTGCATCCCCTTCCCTTCCCCTTCATTACAATTAATAAATTTTTTTTCGGGGTGGGGGGGGGGGGG
>WFKH01011925.1:78795510-78820055 GCA_016163765.1 Magallana hongkongensis
GGTTTTAGCATTTAATGTAAAATATGATTGATAATTAAAAATGCTGAGACGAACGAGTATGTAAGAAATCTACGACTTTAGATTTAGTAGAATTTTAGAATTCAGTTAAGATTTTGATTATTTACTTAAATGGTAGTTTTGTGTTAAGTTAAGGCTATCAATTTTGGGTTTTTTCTATGCATGGATTTTTTGTATTTAATGCAAATTTAAGATAAAATTTCAACAAAATTTTCCAACTCAGGCTTTACGAGTCACCATAATGTTACCATAATACATGACTGCAGGTATATATGGCAGTGCATATAAAAAATGAAAATAAAAATAGTATTTTGTGTTGAAATGATATTAAACTGGAAGGATTCATACTGACATAAATAACTATAGATTGCTTCCGCAATACATCATTATTCATGAGCACAACGTAAGGTAAGTTCATATCATACTCTGTCCCGATTCTGCTTCCACCACTTTTTGCATAATACTTCGATAATCATAAATACCTTTGAGCTCACACTACACTCATTCAGTAAAACGAAAAAAATCTAGTTTTTCTGTTTTGAAACGCCCCTCTATCGCCTCAGGTCTCAATACATACCTAAAAATAGAAAGTCTTCGGTGATTCTGCACTGCAAACGCCATGAAAAGTACCCGGATAATAACGTTGAAAAAGGTGTGCGAGGTGTCCCGAGAATTTCCGAATGGAGAAAAGATGTCGACATTTTCCATTATGAATCTTCGTAAGAACTTTGTTTTCGTTCTCGTGAGTATCCCTGGGGAAAAAGAGATGATTCATCATGGAAGAAATCTTAGATTCCCCCCCCCCCTTTTATCGGTTCAATTTTACTTCATTTACAGATATGTTTATTTTTATTAAAAATCGCCACAAAGTAACGAAAGCAATAATTTGGGACAGACTATAAAGAAATAAACAACCAACAAAATGTTTTGCATAAATGTCATTTATGTTCATTGAAAACATTAAAAACACAAGATAAATAAAACAATGACATATTAAGAAAAGTATGAGATATATTTTCAAAAGATAGGATTTCTATTTTCTAGCCTTTGAGTCATTTTTCAGGCGTTTTATTACCAATCGAGAATCTACATCTATGTGAGAGATAATTGATGACGACTAACAAATTTTATGGCTATTGTTTTTATTTCCGTGTGGACGTTGATCGCTAGAACTGGTTTGTAACATCTTATATGAATATTCTGATAACATTTGTTGAAAAGAACATAAAAAACTTCTAGGTGTTTCATTTTTTTCATTTGAAGCTAAGTTACAGAAAAAACCTGAATAATTGGATTAATCATTTTTCTTTTACCTTCTTAAAAAAATTGTATTTAAAAAATCTGTGATCTCTATGTTATGTTGCAAATTTTGAATTTACCGGGTGACAGTAAATACGAAATTTACAACATGACAACGAGTTGTCATGTTGTAAATTTTGTATTTACTGCCACCCGGTAAATTCAGTTGTCGTGTTGTAAATTTTGTATTTACTGCCATCCGGTAAATTCAAAATTTACAACAAGACATCTAAACAAAAACAATAAATAGCGAACAACCTTTACGAAAATTGTCTATATTGAAATTATTTGAAAATCTTTTATTTTGTACTTTTAGTGCTTGCTTCCATATCAATAGAGATAGAACCTTTATTGATAGAGTTTGGAAAATCAGGTGTAGATATCAGATGTGTTGTTAATGGCACCAGTCTCATCGACATTTCAATCATTCAGCTGAAGAGATCCGAAAGCAATGTTGTATCAGTAACTAAATTCAAAATATTCTGGCAAGATAAAGCGTTAGAAAATAAAACGGAAGTAACAGTCAATGCCTCTATTAACAATAACATGACGTCGTATCTTCGTTTGGAAATATCAAAAACAGTGGTCATATCAATGCATTCTCAGCGCAGTAACTGCAACTGGTGAAATAAAACAATATCATTCCCAGTCGATAGTGCTGAACATAACAGGTAACCAAAATCAAAACTGTTTCTTAAATAATGTTGTTAAGCTTTTGTAGGTCACTTGAGTCACCTATTGAAATTGGTTTTCTTCCGTCGTCGAGCGTCGTCTGTCATTTGTTTTGCGTCGTCCGTTAACAATCACAATTTTACATTTTAAACTTCGTCTTGAAAAGTACAAGACCAATTAATACTATTTTGGATTGAAGCATCTCTAGGATAAGAGGAATCTTTACCTAAATTGTGAAATTCATGGCCCCTGGATCAGGGGTTCAGGCCTTTGGGCGAGACCAATATTGCCATATTGTAAAAATGTGTGTCATCTTAGAAGATCTTCTTCTCTACTTCCACATCGGGGAGATAAACTGAATGCACGGATATGAAGTCTATGAAACCATATACTTAAATTGTGAAGTTCATGACCCTTGGGTCAGGGCGTAGGGCCAATATGGCCAAATAGTGAAATTGAATGAAATTTAGTAAATATTTTCTTCTGTATTTAAGCTGAAAAATTCATTGGTTTAAATAATAAAAGCGGGGGTAACATTCAGAGGAGTCTCGGATAAGGATTAAGACTATAAAATTAAGCTTAATATGCAAACACGAGACTCTCTGGCAGGTCCGGCCATCTACAGGCTATGATACTCAGGTAACCGTCAAGGCCTGTGGGCCTCTTGTTCATTATGATTCCAGAGGCGTAACATTGTATTTTACCTAACTAATAGATTGCAGAGCGCGACTAAAATTTTATTTTAATGTTTATTTCATTTTTTGTTTATGTCTTATTGCCGGGTTTCTTGAATCGACCACAAAACTATTCTTTACAACAAACTATAAAAGAACTGAAGTATCTGTTCAAAAAGGTATGTTGCTAGTTCTTTAAAATGTAAAATTGAGTCCTATTAGGATGTTTTGTGAATTCATCATTGTTCATTACATAAATAAAAATATAAAAGGAATTGATGAAAGACCTGATATAAATGTCCCCATTTGTAGGCGTGAAGACTATTCAAAGGAAGTACATTTGCACTAGTCCTTGCATTGAAATCACATTGTACTTATTTTTAGCATCAATCTATCTCCTGAATTCACAATATTTATCGATAGTTTATGAAGATCATTCTCAGCTCAATAACTGCAAGTGATAAACTATTCCTTGGATAATGTTGTTATGCTTTTTTTTATTGTGATCTATCTGATCATTTTTAAAAGTGAATTCAAAATTAAATATCTGAAATAGATCCAAAATATAAATTTACATTTCTAATAGCTGCAGCGGAGCATTTGCATTGTAATTCTTTAATATATTGCAGAGCTCGACTGCTATTTTTTAAAATGTTTTTTTATTTGTCTTTTTGAAGGGTTTTCAGATTCGACCACAAAACTATTTTTTTCAACAAGCCATAAAAGCACTGAGATGTCCGTTGTAAAAAGAACTTTAATTATTCTGAAAAATGAAAAAAAAGGAATTTATTTAGGATATTGTTCCTGCTATAATCATTGCTCTTATCATTCAAAATAAGAACATTTTGAATTTAGAAAATCAAATACAACAATTGATAACAGACCGCATTAAAGTTTTCTGACATTTTAATGGGAAAAACCAGAACAAAATAAATTGTATTGAAAGCAAAGTGTATAATACAGAAACACATTTCGTCCGTCTAATATTCGTACCTACTTCATTCTTCTAATATCGTCTAAAATCTCAAATAACTGATAAGCGTTAAAAGTTTAATGTTTTGTAATTATATTTGTATTGTTAATTTTTAATTAATCGTATATATAAGGAAATAAATTTTGGCAAATAAGGAAATAATTTCCTTAAATCATTTTAACGATATAGATACATTGGTACAATCAAACTGTCCTTGCATTGAAATCACCTCCTAGCGAGTTTTTTTTTTCTATCTTTTATTTCAACGATATATCTCAATGATGAAAATGCGGTTTTAGCATTTATTGTGAAATATGTCTGACTGATAATAAAAAATGCTGAGACGAACGAGTATGTAAGAAATTTACGACTATAGCTTCATTACAATTTTAGAATTCATTTAAGATTTTGATAATTTGCTTAATGGTATTTTTGTGTTAAGTTGAGGCTATCAATTTTGGGTTTTTTCTATGCATTGGTTTTTTGTATTTGATGCAAATTTAAGGTAAAATTTTAAAATTTTCCAATTTTTGTGTTGGCTGGTTTAAGGCTTTATGAGTCACCATAATGTTACCATAATACATGACTGCAGGTATATATGGCAGTGGATATAAAAAATAACAAAATATATAGTATTTTGTGTTGATATGATATTAAACTGGAAGGATTCATACTGACATAAATAACTATTGATTGCTTCCGCAATTCATCATTATTCATGAGCACAACATAAGGTAAGTTCATATTATACTCTGTCCCAAGTTTCTGCTTCCACCACTTTTTGTATAATATTTCGGTGATCATAAAAACTTTTGAGCTCGCACAACATTCATTCAGTAAAACGAAAAAGTCCAGATTTTCTGTTTTGAAATGCCTCAGATTTCAATACATAACCAAAAATAGAAAGTCTACGGTGATTTTGCATTGCAAACGACATGAAAAGTACCCGGATGATAACGTTAAAAAAGTGTGCGAGGTGTCTCGAGAATTTCCGAATGGAGAAAAGATGTAAACATTTCCCATTATAAATCTCCGTTAGAACTTTGTTTTCGTTCTCGTGAGTATTCCTGGGGAAAAAGATGATTCATAAAGAAAGAAATCTTAGATATTTTCTACCTTTTATCGGTTCAATTTTACTTCATTTACAGGTATGTTTATTTTTATTAAAAATCGCCACAAAGTAACGAAAGCAATAACTTGGGACATACTATAAAGAAATAAACAACTAGCAAAATGTTTTGCATAAATGTCATTTATGTTCATTGAAAACATTTAAAACACAAGATAAATAAAACAATGACATATTAAGAAAAGTATGAGATATATTTTCAAAAGATAGGATTTCTATTTTCTAGCCTTTGAGTCATTTTCTAGGCGTTTTATTACCAATCGACAATCTACATTCCACGTGAGATAATTGATGACGACTAACAAATTTCATGGCTATTGTTTCTATTTCCGTGTGGACGTTGATTGCTAGAACTGGTTTGTAACATCTTATATGACTATTCTGATAACACTTGTTGAAAAGAACATAAAAAAAACCTTCTAGGTGTTTTGTGTTTTTCATTTGAAACTAAGTTACAGAAAAACCCCCTGAATAATTGGATTTATCATTTTTCTTTTACCTTTTTTCTGTTTTTAAATTTTGAATTTAAAAAATCTGTTATCTCTATGTCATGTTGTGAATTTTGAATTTACCGGGTGGCAGTAAATACAAAATTTACAACATGACAACTAGTTGTCATGTTGTAAATTTTGTATTGACAACTAGTTGTCATGTTGTAAATTTTGTATTTACTGCCACCCGGTAAATTAAGTTTTTATGTTGTAAATTTTGTATTTACTGCCACCCCGTAAATTCAAAATGTACAACATGACATCTAAACAAAAACAATAAATAGCGAACAACCTTTGCGAAAATTGTCTATATTGAAATTATTTTGAAAATCTTTTATTTTGTACTTCTAGTGCTTGCTTCCATATCAATAGAGATAGAACCTTTATTGATAGAGTTTGGAAAATCAGGTGTAGATATCAGCTGTGTTGTTAATGCCACCAATCTCATCGGTATTTCAATCATTCAACTGAAGAGATCCGAAAGCAATGTTGTATCAGTAACTAGATCCACAATAGCCTGGCAAGATAAAGCGTTAGAAAATAAAACGGGGGTGACAGTCAATGCCTCAATTAACAATATCATGACGTCGTATCTACGTTTGGAAATATCAAAAACAGTGGTCCGATATCCAGAGGATATGGGGCCATATCAATGCATTCTCATTGCAGTTACTGCATTTGGTGAAATAAAGCGATTTCATTCCCAGTCGATAATGCTGAACATAACAGGTAACTAAAAGAAAAACGACCATTCTATTCTTTGGCTAATGTTGTTAAGCTTTTTTTTTTTTTTTTTCAAATTGTGATTTCAGTATCGTAACATTGTATTTTACCTCATTTATAAATTGCAGAGCGCGACTTAAATTTCATTTAAACATGTTTTTCATTTTCTGTTTATGTCTCATTTAACGGTTTCTAGAATCGACCACAAAACTATTCTCCACAACAAACCATAGAAGTACTGAAGTATCAGTACAAAACAGTATGTTGCTAGTTCATTAAAATGTTAATCAAATCTTATTAGGATGTTTTGTGAATTCACCATTGCTCATAACATTATATATCTAAATATTAAATGAATTCATGAATGACCTAAATGTCCCAATTGATAGGCTTGAAGACTATTTAAAGGAATAGAAACAAAACCACTATTGTCTGCTTTTTAAAAAGCTAGTAAACTGTCCATGTAAAAAAAATATTGCTACTGAGTGAGTTAATACTCGA
Source organism: Magallana hongkongensis (assembly GCA_016163765.1). Classification (NCBI taxonomy): domain Eukaryota; kingdom Metazoa; phylum Mollusca; class Bivalvia; order Ostreida; family Ostreidae; genus Magallana; species Magallana hongkongensis. The sequence continues at coordinate 78,801,991 of WFKH01011925.1, forward strand.
CTATGACAGCGTATTTGCTGAAAAGCATAGAATGTAATTTCGAAATGTTTTTCGGGTGTATTTTCAAAACGGCTGGATTCAATCGGTTTTCTGCCTTTAGTTGCTTTTAATTAAAAAACATAAAACGAATTGAGTAAATTGCGGCCCATTTCTGCCCAAGAACGTGCAAGAGCAGATTGCATGGTCCAAGCAAGGCGCGCGCGGTTTACGGTAGGTTTGTTTGCTTTCACAATATTTGCTTAATGTACTTATAACCTTTGCAAATGCTGTCCTTAAAGATAAAAGACCTAATCTAAATTCATAATATATATTACAAGTCGATAGAATTTTTCTTTACAAAGATACAAAACCATTAAAAAGCTTGTCCGGAAATTCAGTGCTACCGGAAGTGTTGACGACCAACCTCTAAGTCCAATTATCATGTATCGACACGTCAACAGGACCGCTATATGAAGGTAACTCACCTTCGGGATAGAAACCTTACAGCACCCGCAACTACACGACACACTTTTAAAATACATGCAGGGCCTGTATGTATGGAACGAGATAGACAGGATAGTAAGACAGCTTCCTTAGCCACAGAATAGACCTAGAGAAAGACGAATAGACATAGAGAAAGACTCCGTTAACACATGAAATTACCTTTCACAATTAAAGTTTTTTTTAATTTAATTATGTAAACTCTTTGAGAAGCAGATGTCTTGCCGTTATAAGTGCGAATGGGCGAAACATTAATAATGTATTAATACAGTGATTTTTACATTCTAGGGTACATATACCTTCTTGATTTTGTAATAAAGCCCTTAAATAAAGTTTAATTGAGTTTTTGAAAAAAAAATGTTCTGTTACTCTTAATGATTGTAATTCATACATGCATACATATGCATACATATCCCTTTCAAAATTAAATAAACACAGAATAGACTCAAAATATAAATTTACAAATTCCTAATTTACATCAGTGGTATTTCTTTAATATTATAATATTGACTACTTGACTGCTACTGCATTTTTAAAAATGTTCTTTTGTTTGTCTTTTCGAAGGGTTTCTAGAATTGGCAACAAAACTATTTTTTAACAAGCCATAAAAATACTGATGTATCAGTTGTAAAAGGTACTTGATGGGATATGTTCCTGCTACAGTCATTGGTCTTCATATCCAATATAGATCAAAGTTCATATTGAATTTATAATAATAATTGATAAAAGACCACATTAAAATTAATTCCTGATATTTTCATGGGAAAAATCGGAACAAAATCATTTGTATTTGAAATGAAGTGTACAGAAACACATTTCTGCTAATATACGTACGTACCCTCTTCATTTTTCTAATATCTTCTCTAAAATCTCAAAAAAATTAATAAGCGTTAAAAGTTTAATGTTTTGTAGTTATATTTGTATTGTAAATTTGGAATTAATCACATATATGAGGAAATAAGTTCTGGCAAATCACGAACTAATTTCCTTATATCATTTTATTACATAGATGCATATATGTTAATGAAGAAAACGCGGTTTTAGCATTGAATGTAAAATATGTCTGATTGATTATTAAAAATGCCAAGACGAGCGAGTATGTAAGAAATTTATGACTTTATCTTCATTAGAATTTTAGAATTCAGTACAGACTTTGATTATTTGCTTAATGTTTGTTTTGTGTTACGCTGAGGCTAGCTGCAGGTCTGTAGCTCCCGGTCTGAAAAAATTTGGATGGACGACCGGGGAACTCCCAGGTCGTCCATCCGAATTTCTATCATATCAATAGATGTAGAACATTTATTGATAGACTTTGGAAAATCAGGTGTAGATATCAGTTGTGTTGTTAATGGCACCAATCTCATCGGCGTTTCAAATATTCAGCTGAAGAGATCCGAAATGAACGTTGTATCAGTAACTAAATTCAAAACAGCATGGCAAGATAAAGCGTTAGGAAATAAAACGGGGGTGACAGTCAAAGCGTCAATTAACAATACCATGACGTCGTACCTACGTTTGGAAATATCAAAAACAGCGGTCAGATATCCAGAGGATATGGGGTCATATCAATGCATTCTCAGCGCAGTAACTGCAAATGGTGAATTAAAGCGATATCATTCCCAGTTGATAGGACTGAACATAACAGGTAACCAATACCAAAACCATTCCATAGATAATGTTGTTAATTAAGCTTTTTATGGTGATTTTAGTAGCGTAAAAGTATTTTACCTCATTAATAAATTGCAGAGCGCGTGACTTAAATTTTATTCAAATGTTTATTTCATTTTTTGTTTATGTCTTATTTAAGGATTTTTAGAATCGACCACAAAACTATTCTCCACAACAAATCATAAAAGTACTGAAGCATCAATTCAAAAAGGTATGTTGCTAGTTCTTTAAAGTGTTGAATTGAGACCTATTGGGATGTTCTAGGAATTCATCATTGCTCATATCATAAATAAAAATAAAGGAATTGATGAAAGACCTGATATAAATGTCCTCATTTATAGGCGTGAAGACTATTCAAAGGAAGTACATTTGCACTATCAAATTAGTCCTTGCATTGAAGTCACTCTGTAATTATTTTTAGCATCACTATATCTCCTGAATTCACAATATTTATCGATAGGATATTATAAAGACCATTCTCGGCTCAATAACTGTAAGTGATGAACTAAAACTATTCCTTGGATATTGTTGTTATGCTTTTTTTTTATTATTGTGATCTGTCTGATCATTTTTAAAAGTGAATTCAAAATTAAATATCTAAAATAGATCCAAAATATAAATTTATATTTCTAATTTCTGCAGCGGAGCATTTGCATTGTACTTTTTTAAATATATTGCAGAGCTCGACTGCTATTTTTTAAGATGTTATTTTGTTTGTTTTTTTCGAAGAGTTTCCAGATTCGACCACAAACTATTTTTTTTCAACAAGCCATTAAAGCACTGAGGTGTCAGTTGTAAAAAGAACTTTAATTATTCTAAAAAATGAAAAAAAAAAATGAATTTTGTTACTGCTATAATCATTGCTCTTATCATTCAAAATAAGAACATTTTGAATTTAGAAAATTAAATACAACAATTGATAACAGACCGCATTAAAGTTTTCTGACATTTTCATGGGAAACACCAGAACAAAATAAATTGTATTCGAAAGAAAAGTGTATAATACAGAAACACATTTCGTCCGTCTAATATTCGTACATACTTCATTTTTCTAATATCCTCTAAAATCTCAAATAACTGATAAGCGTTAAAAGTTCAATATTTTGCAATTATATTTGTATTGTAAATTTTTAATAAATCTTATATATAAGGAAATAAATTCTGGCAAATCACGAAATAATTTCCTAAAATCATTTTAACGATAAAGATACATTGGTATCAAACTTGTCCTTGTATTGAAATCACCTCATAGTGAGTTTTTTTTAATCTATCTCTTATTTCACCGATATATCTCAGTGATGAAAATGCGGTTTTAGCATTTAATGTAAAATATGATTGATAATTAAAAATGCTGAAACGAACGAGTATGTAAGAAATCTACGACTTTAGCTTTAATAGAATTTTAGAATTCAGTTAAGATTTTGATTATTTGCTTAATAAATGGTAGTTTTGTGTTAAGTTGAGGCTATCAATTTTGGGTTTTTTCTATGCATGGATTTTTTGTATTTAATGCAAATTAAAGAAAATTTCAACAAAATTTTCCAATTCGTGGCTGGTTTAAGGCTTTACGAGTCACCATAATGTTACCATAATACATGACTGCATGTATATATGGCAGTGGATATAAAAAATAAAAATATATAGTATTTTATGTTGATATGATATTAAACGGGAAGGATTCATACTGACATAAATAACTATAGATTGCTTCCGCAATACATCATTATTCATGAGCACAACATCAGGTAAGTTCATATTATACTCTGTCCAAAGTTTCTGCTTCCACCAATTTTTGCATAATATTTCGGTAATCATAAATACCTTTGAGCTCGCACTACATTCATTCAGTAAAACGAAAAAGTCCAGATTTTCTGTTTTGAAACGCCCCCTCTAACGCCTCATGTTATAAAACATAACCAAAAATAGAAAGTCTACTGTGATTTTGCATTGTAAACGACATGAAAAGTACCCGGATGATAACGTTCAAAAAGTGTGCGAGGTGTCACCGAGAATTTCCGAATGGAAAAAAGATGTAAACATTTCTCATTATAAATCTCCGTAAGAACTTAGTTTCCGTTCTCGTGAGTATCCCTGGGGAAAAAGATGATTCATCAAGGAAGAAATCTTAGATTCCCCCCCCCCCTTTTATCGGTTCAATTTTACTTCATTTACAGGTTTGTTTATTTTTATTAAAAATCGGAACAAAGTAACGGAAGCAATAACTTGGGACATACTATAAAAAAAAAATAAACAACTAGCAAAATGTTTTGCATAAATGTCATTTATGATCATTGAAAACATTAAAAACACAAGATATATAAAACAATGACATATTAAGAAAAGTATGAGATATATTTTCAAAAGATAGGATTTCTATTTCCTAGCTTTTGAGTCATTTTCCAGGCGTTATATTACCAATCACCAATCTACATTCCATGTGAGATAATTGATGACGACTAACAAATTCTATGGCTACTGTTTTTATTTCCGTGTGGACGTTGATCGCTAGAACTGGTTTGTAACATCTTAAATATGAATATTTGATGATAACACTTGTTGAAAATAACAACTAAAAACTTCTAGGTGTTTTACATTTGAATTTAAATTATAGAAAAAAACCCCGATTAATTGGATTGATCCTTCTACTTTAATTATCTTCTTTTTCCAATTTTGTATTTAAAAAAAATCTGTGATCTCTAAACAAAATCTCAAAACAACTAATAGCGAACAACCTTTACGAAAATTGCCTATATTGAAATTATTTTGATAACCTTTTATCTTGTACTTTTAGTGCTTGCTTCCATATCAATAGAGGTAGAACCTTTATTAATAGAGTTTGGAAAATCAGGTGTAGATATCAGCTGTGTTGTTAATGCCACCAATATCATCGGCATTTTAAGCATTCAACTGAAGAGATCCGAAAGCTATGTTGTAGCTGTAACTAAATTCAATATAGCCTGGCATGATAAATCTTTAGAAAATAAAACGGGAGTAACAGTCAATGCCTCAATTAAAAATACAATGACGTCGTATCTACGTTTGGAAATATCAAAAACAGTGGTCCGATATCCAGAGGATATTGGGTCTTATCAATGCATTCTCAGCGCAGTAACTGCAAATGGTGAATTAAAGCGATATCATTCCCAGTTGATAGGACTGAACATAACAGGTAACCAATACCAAAACCATTCCATAGATAATGTTGTTAATTAAGCTTTTTATGGTGATTTCAGTAGCTTAACATTGTATTTTACTTCATTAATAAAATGTAGAGCGCGACTTAAATTTTATTTAAATGTTTATTTCGTTTTTTTTGTTTATGCCTTATTTAAGGATTTTTAGAATCAACCACAAAACTATTTCCCACAACAAATCATAAAAGTACTGAAGTATCAGTTCAGAAAGGTATGTTGCTAGTTCTTTAAAATGTTGAATTGAGACCTATTGGGATGTTCTAGGAATTAATCATTGCTCATAACATAAATAAAAATAAAGGAAATAATGAAAGACCTGATATAAATGTCCTCATTTATAGGCGTGAAGACTATTCAAAGGAAGTACATTTGCACTATCAAATTAGTCCTTGCATTGAAGTCACACTGTAATTATTTTTAGCATTAATCTATCTCCCGAATTCAGAATATTTATCGATAGCATATTATAAAGACCATTCTCAGCTCAATAACTGTAAGTGATGAACTAAAACTATTCCTTGGATATTGTTGTTATGCTTTTTTTTAATTGTGATCTGTATGATCATTTTTAAAAGTGAATTCAAAATTAAATATCTAAAATAGATCCAAAATATAAATTTATATTTCTAATTTCTGCACCGCAGCATTTGCAGTGTACTTCTTTAATATATTGCAGAGCTCGACTGCTATTTTTAAAAATGTTATTTTGTTTGTTTTTTCGAAGGGTTTCCAGATTCGACCACAAAACTATTTTTTTTCAACAAGCCATAAAAGCACTGAGGTGTCCGTTGTAAAAAGAACTTTAATTATTCTAAAAAATGAAAAAAAAAAAAAATTTTGTTAGGATATTGTTTCTGCTATAATCATTGCTCATATCATTCAAAATAAGAACATTTTAAATTTAGAAAATTATATACAACAATTGATAACAGACCGCATTAAAGTTTTCTGACATTTTCATGGGAAAAACAGAACGAAGTCAATTGTATTTGAAAGCAAAGTGTATAATACAGAAACACATTTCGTCCGTCTTATATTCGTACATACTTCATTCTTCTAATATCCTCTAAAATCTCAAATAACTGATAAGCGTTAAAAGTTTAATATTTTGTAATTATATTTGGATTGTAAATTTTTAATAAATCGTATATGTAAGGAAATAAATTACAGCAAATCACGAAACAATTTCCTTAAATCATTTTAACGATAAAGATACATTGGTATCAAACTTGTCCTGGCATTGAAATCACCTCCTAGCGAGTTTTTTTTTTATTCTATCTCTTATTTCAACGATATATATCCCAGTGAAAATGCGGTTTTAGCATTTAATGTAAAATATGATTGATAATTAAAAAAATGCTGAAACGAACGAGTATGTAAGAAATTTACGACTTTAGCTTCATTAGAATTTTAGAATTCAGTTAAATTTTTGATAATTTGCTTAATGGTATTTTGTGTTAAGTTGAGGCTATCAATTTTGGGTTTTTCTATGCATGGGTTTTTTGTATTTGATGCAAATTTAAGATAAAATTTCAAAATTTTTCAATTTTTGTGTTGGCTGGTTTAAGGCTTTACAAGTCACCATAATGATACCTTAATACATGACTGCAGGTATATATGGCAGTGCATATAAACGATAAAAATATATATAGTATTTTGTGTTGAAATGATATTAAACGGGAAGGATTCATACTGACATAAATAACTATAGATTGCTTCCGCAATACATCATTATTCATGAGCAAAACCTAAGGTAAGTTCATATTATATTCTATCCCAAGTTTCTGCTTCCACCACTTTTTGCATAATATTTCGGTGATCATAAATACCTTTGAGCTCGCACTACATTCATTCAGTAAAACAAAAAAGTCCAGATTTTCTGTTTTGAAACGCCTCAGGTTTCAATACATAACCAAAAATAGAAAGTCTACTGTGATTTTGCATTGCAAACGACATTAAGAGTACCCGGATGATAACGTTAAAAAAGTGTGCGAGGTGTCCCGAGAATTTCCGAATGGAGAAAAGATGTACACATTTCCCATTATAAATCTCCGTTAGAACTTTGTTTTCGTTCTCGTGAGTATCCCTGGGAAAAAAGATATGATTCCTCAAGGAAGAAATCTTGGATTTTTCCCCCCTTTTATCGGTTCAATTTTGCTTCATTTACAGGTATGTTTATTTTTATTAAAAATCGCCAAAAAGTAACGGAAGCAATAACTTGGGACATACTATTAAAAAAAAAATAAACAACCAGCAAAATGTTTTGCATAAATGTCATATATGTTCATCGAAAAACTTTAAAAACACAAGATAAATAAAACAATGACATATTAAGAAAAGTATGAGATATATTTTCAAAAGATAGGATTTCTATTTCCTAGCCTTTGAGTCATTTTCCAGGCGTGTTATTACTAGTCACCAATCTACATTCCATGTGAGATAATTGATGACGACTTACAAATTTTATGGCTACTGTTTTTTTTCCGTGTGGATGTTCATCGCTAGAACTGGTTTGTAACATCTTATATGAATATTTAGATGACAACACTTGTTGAAAAGAACATAAAAACTTCCAGGTGTTTTACAGTTGAAGCTTAGTTCTAGAAAAAAAAAATAATTGGATTCATCATTTTATTATCTTTTTTCAATTGTCTATAATGAAAATATTTTGCAAACCTTTAATTTTGCCCTTTTAGTGCTTGCTTCTATATCAATAGAGGTAGAACCTTTATTGATAGAGTTTGGAAAATCAGGTGTAAATATCAGCTGTGTTGTTAATGGCACCAGTCTCATCGGTATTTCAATCATTCAGCTGAAAAGATCCGAAAGCAATGTTGTATCAGTAACTAGATCCACAATAGCCTGGCAAGATAAAGCGTTAGAAAATAAAACGGGAGTGACAGTCAATGCCTCAATTACCAATATCATGACATCATATCTACGTTTGGAAATATCAAAAATAGCGGTCCGATATCCAGAGGATATGGGGTCATATCGATGCATTCTTGGCGCAGTAACTGCAAGTTTTGAACCGACGCGATATCATTCCCAGTCGGTAATGCTGAACAAAACAGGTAACTAAAATTAAAACTATTCTATTCTTTGGCTAGTGTTGTTAAGCTTTTTTTTTTTTTGAATTGTGATTTCAGTATTGTAACACTGTATTTTACCTTATTGATAAATTGCAAAGTGCGACTAAAATTTTATTTAAAGTTAACGTGTTTTTCATTTTTTGTTTATGTCTTATTGAAGGGTTTCTAGAATCGACCACAAAACTATTCTGTACAACAAACCATAAATATACTGAAGTATCAGTTCAAAAAGGTATGTTGCTAGTTCATTAAACTTAAATTGAGTCGTATTAGGATATTTTGTTATTTCATCATTGCTCATAACATAAATAGAAATAAAGGAATTGATGAATGACCTGAGAAAAATGTCCCCATTGATAGGCATGAAAACTAATCAAAGGAAGAAAAACAAAACCACCCTCGTCTGCTTAAATGTCCATGCCAATAAAATGTAATTAAGTGATTAATTACTCCACCATGACCATATTTGTTGAAAAGCGTGGAACGCAAGTTTGAAATGTTTTTCGGGTGTGTTTTTCAAAACACGGCTCGCATCAATCGGTTGCCTTAAGTTGCTTATACAAAACATAAAACCAGTTGAGTTAAATACGGCAATTGTCTGCCAAAGAACGCGCAAAAGCAGTTGGCATGGTCCAAGCAGGGCGTGGTTTACGATAGGTTTGTTTTCTTTCACAATATTTGCTTTATACTTGGCAAATGATGTTCTAAAAATAAAAGAGCCAATCTAAATTCATAATGTTTATTACAAGTCGCTAGAGGTTTTTTTTTACAAAGACCACAAAGCCATTTTAAAGAGGCAGTCTACGAAAAAACCATGCAGAAAGCTATGAAAGGCTTGTCCGGAAATTCAATGCAACTGGAAGTGTTGACGACCTACCTCGAAGGCCAATTGTCGTGTATCGACACGTCAACAGGACCGCTATATCAGGGTACCTCACCTTCGGGATAGAAACCTTATGTTACAGCACGTGCAACTACACGGCACACTTTTAAAATACATGCAAGGCCTGTATGTATGGGACAAGATAGACAGGATTGTGAGACAGCTTCCACAGCCACAGAATAGAGTCTGACCTAGAGGAAGACCCCGTTAACACATGGAATAAACTTTCACAACGTTTTATATTCAATTATGTGAACTCTATGAGAAGCAGATGTCTTGCTGTTGTAAGTGCGAATGGGCGAAACATTAAAAATGTATTAATACTGCAATTTTAACATTCTAGGTTACATATTCCTTCTTGATTTTGTGATAAAGCCTTTAAATAAAGTTTAATTGGTTGTTTTGAAAAAGTGTTTTGTTAAATTGTTTATTCTTTATACTTACTCATAGTCATGGTCAAAATGATAAACATTGAGAACAGCGTGATACAACTTGCCTGGGGCGTTAAAAATTTTGACTATTATATTTCACCCAAATCTGCTTAAAGGTCCGTGGATTTTAACGAGTTATGAGCCACTCCCATATTGTGACCTACTTCAATTCGATATAGACTTGAAGGAACACTTGTATATAACAAAAGAATTGACCTATAGGGGAGATCGATTTCCCGGAAAAAAATCACATATAAAATCAAAGTTCATGTGATATTTTCTACTGTACATATTTCTGAATTTTTCAAATTTTCATTTAGAACCTATCATATTGCGTTTTTAATTCTTAAATTAACCTTCAAAGTTGGCTTAAACATAATTTTTGTAGTAAAACTGTCTATTTCTGCATGGATTTTTGGCCTAAAAATCCATCAGGGCAGGCCTTCACCTAAAAGACTAAGATATTTTGATAGGTTTTGATCAAAGGAATAAATTAAGATAGGATTTTTTAGGGGCTCTCCTGCCCTGAGGTAGAAATTTGCAAAAAACCTACGAAAAAGTTTAAAACTTATTTGTATTATAGTGATTTGTGTATACGTACACATGTAAGGTTTGAATAGCTCAGTTGGTTTCACCGCTGTCCCTAACCGCATATCTAAAGGTTTTTTGTATCCTGATTCGATTCCACCTGTTGCCATGATTTTTTAAAATTATCGGTTTGTGTAAAAACCTTTTTATTTTTTTTATACAGGATTATGCATTTTATACTTTACTCTGATTTTCTTCACGTTTGCTCTTCAAATTGAAGATATTTATGAAAAAGTATGTACTGAACTGAAAGCAATCAACCGTAACTATACCTTAATGTAAGCACGCTTTGTTTGAGGACAATAATCTTTCACTCTGTGTTACTCGAGACAGGTGCCACGTAAAAAAACTGTTGTATTTGCCTTTCTAGAACATCTATAGGAAATGGTACAATTGTGGGAGAAGTACTGCAAAGTAGATGCAGTTTGTTCTTTGCAAAGAACGTGTACATTGGTGACATTTTAGCCAAAAATGCAGGAGGAAGATTTATATATTAGAAAAAATGGAGGTGGGTCAGTTAGAGTTTTCCGTCCCCTTGCCATCCCGGTATCAGGTACGTCCCCTTATACAAAGGATGCAGCTGTTAATACGGAAAAGAATTCAGTTGAATGTACAGTGAATGACGATAGTGCTCGAAAGCCTCGTAAAAATCCTTCTACATCTACAAACATCCCTCTTCCTGTTATTTCTGTTTGAAAAAACTAAGGCTAAGTGCATTATTTGTCGCAAAGAGTCAAAGGGTTTGCGTAGCATTCCACGTTCGGCACGTGCAAACATTTTCATACAGCAAGGTGTGCTAGTTCTAGATGGGGTCAAGTGTTGTGTTTCTCATTTGAGACCACTTGCGAGTGGGGCATGACATTGACACGTCTAAACTTCCTCAGAAGTCAATCAAAATGAAATCACAGATTTACTTAGTGATATGAGGGAAAGGATACTGCAAGGCTTCTATAAGAAATTTGATTTTAGAAATACTATAAACGTATGCAAAGAAGATTAATACAATCTAACGGGTCTTTCGTATGATCAGTTTGAATATTTGGTTAATCGTCTTTCGTCTTTTCCCCATCTACAGTTCTATCTACTGGAGAGGCCACTGGGCTTTTGCTTACAAAATTTTGTACAGGGTTGTCTTATTCTAGCTAGATCCGTTTTTGCAACTTTGGTTTAACTGAAATACAAGTTTCTCAAATTGTTGCCTCAGCTAGGAAAGCTTTTCTTCAAGATTTGGTACCTTTATATCTAGGGTTCCCCCATATCTAACGTTTTCAAATCATCGAAAATCACACTACTGATTCTGCAAAAGAACTTTGTTTTTGACTGGATAGAAGATACAGCCAGGCTTGTAAAGGACGGTATCTACATATATATAGAAAAAAGTAGTTCCTTTGCTCATCAGCGGATATGTTTCTCTATGCACAAATGTCGCCCTGTCATAAAACCTATGATGATCACTAGTACTGATGGTTATATAGTGAGTGTTATGGGGCCATTTTTTTGCAGTTGGCAAAAATAGCGACGCTCACATTTTGAATATGTTAAAATCTAATGCGGAAGGAATAGTCGATTGGCTAAATGAAGATGACATATTTATTCTCGACCGTGGGTTATGCGATGCAGTTGAAACAATTACAGACTTCGGTTTTCAGTATGAGATCCCAGCATTTCTGAGCATAACTATGAAACAGCATACCACAGAAGAAGCCAATAACTCAAGGCTTGTCACAAAACGTCGTTGGGTGATAGAGTCTGCTAACAGTAGATTAAAACGTTGTTACTAATACACAACTACCATTCATCGGAGACTATGTCAAAATTGTTGCAGCCTTAAAGGTATAGGATTAACGTTTGAGGTAAATTTGCGCATGTGCACTGGAATAGTAATTCACAAAGCAGCAGGTAACGAGGTAATACGACAGTTTTTTAAAAGTTGTTTGAATTCATATTAACAGGTTTGTGTGTTGTTGCAAGGTCACGATTTTAGTCAAATTTTATTTTTCATTTTTTTTTGTTAACAGGGCTTTAGAAATGCATTTCAAATAATCGACGAAAATTTGAGTACCAGTCGTAGAATTATAAGCAAGCAACAGAGCTCACAATTCTTTTTTATGTAAACAAAGCTCGTCCCCTGTTTTTGTTTACATTGGTTAAATAAACCGGTTAAAGTTCTTTTTCAAGCTAATTTCTCTCTCTTTTAATTCGTTTTAAGCATAAAATTCGTTTAAAGCATAAATAAATACTTCCTAGTGTTTATCACATTCATTTTAGGTCTAAAACTGGAATTTTTACTTCAACTTTCAAAACGTAAGCAGAAGCTTTGTTTACATGACAGAGAATTGTGAGTTTTGTATCTCGCTTATAACGTAACACGACAAATTACACTCAAATTTTGGTTGACTTTTAGAAATGCCTTACTGACGCATTGTAAACATTAAAAACAGAAATATAATTTCTACCAAAATCGTGACCATGCCCCTTTAACATATGCTTATAGACCACCCCTTGTTTCTGATAAACCATAAGACGAATTGATTGCCCAAAAAACGCTATAAATGAAATCTAAACCAAATCATGTTATGGAAAAGGTGTTAAATATTAATTTTACAAAGAAAGAAAATTGGGTTAAGCTTGATGCAGAAGCAGAAGATGTCAAAATAGAATTCCCTGTCTTTTTAGAACAATACTTAAGAGACATAACTTTGGGCATATATCAGTTGAAACAGGCAGTTACTTATGTAAATGAACATGTTAACGTACAGAGTAGGTACGAGATTTCTGTGACTCAGAATGAAAATCATTTAAACCTTATTCATGTTAAAATACAATCTCGCCATGTATCTTGAAAACAATTGTTAAATAAAAAGGGTCAAACAGAGAGAAGTCCTAAATCTGGCTGGTACTGCGAATGCAAAGTAGGTGGTAGGTGCTAGAACCGTCGGGTGCTGTGCCCATGTTGCTTCTGTTTTTATGGTATTTAGGCTATGATCTTAATCCGCCACGCACACAAGTTCCTTCAAAAATCCACAAATTCAACATGCCGCAAATACAATTAGGTAAATCTTTTTAAACAAGGTACCGTATTCACGACTCCAAACTTCGAAGTGGTATGCTGTTTCATCGTTTTGTTCAGAAACGCTGACATCTGAAAAACGAATTCTGTAATTGTTTCAACAACAGTGCAATAACGTTAGGTGCCTGTGGTTCTGCTATATGTTTTTAATATAAAGGAAGTTCAATTAGACGAACAGAAAAAATGCACCAATCAAAAGAAGACATTCAAAATTGTAAACTTCTACCATTTCTTTAGCAGTTCGTAGAAAATCAGAAGTAGAATGAAGAGAGATTTTTTATGAATAAATGAGGTAATATGCCTTTTTAGTTTAATCGGTAGCAAGCTAAGGTGTTGGGTGATCAATCGGATGCGGGTGATGAGCACCAAAAAAGGAACACTTGTGTACAACAAAAGACTTGACCTATAAGGCCGGTATTGGTTTCTATCTTTACAAAAAGCATATCGTTCCACTTCTTGATTTTGGCCATACACAGTAAATTCTTAGGTTCTATTTCTCATAATGTATAGTGATTGAGAAAAAAAGTTTCACGGTCGTTGTCCTAGCAGTATGAGTTATGGACGCTTTGTTTTACTTTATTATCCTTGAACTTTATTTTCAGTTTACTTTCTATAATACGATACATTTTCTTTATATGCGTTTATTTATAACCGAGGACAAATTAGCAACTATCGAAAGTCTCGAAATGTCACCAACGCTCATGTTCCGAAAAATAACTTACAAATCTTTTCTTAGTTTTAGAGAGAGTAGGGATCAAGGAGTGGAAATGTATACAATTTTTAATAATATAAAAAAATTTTACAATAATATTTACAAATTTTTTTAAAGTCAAGAAGGTCCGTGTGTTTTTAAACAAATTATTTATGAAATGCAAGGTTTTAAATTGTAAACATTTTAAAGCAAATGAAAGTGGCTTTTTTATAACTAGAAATTAGTTGGTTTCTTTGCTGGTCACTCTGGAAAATGTGAAATAGGGCCTGGAACGTAATTTAGAAACATATCAAACAAGAAATACGAGAGAAGGTCACGGCGCAGTGGGCAGCGGACGTGTTTTCGATGACCTCTGTCGATATGACAATTTTTCGCCGTTAAAAAGCGATTACTACAGTCCTGGACCTAGTGTTAGTTCTTACGGGAGCAACCTTTATATCTAGGAAGGATTTACAGTGTATATAGTGAGCGTATGTATATTTTGATGCATTTGTAAATACAATTGTGACAACAAAGAGGCGTAATACTGCCTAGTGAGTACCTACTCACTCGTGTTGTTGACACCCGAACGGTATTCATTGTGTGTCTGTGTATATTTTATACGATTTTCTTTCTAATTAGACGGTTAAAATAAAAAAAATTAAAATGGCACAAATGTTAAAACCAGTTTATCTAAAAAACAGTGAGCTTCCATCAGAGAATGATGAGCGTATAACCAACTTTGAGTTGCTTCAAGCTGTTTCATTGTGTGTCGAAGATGCAGTAAAATGTATTCAATTAGATAGAGATCTGTGGCGGATTTACCTCAACAACGCCCCCAGCAGAATCAAAATCTTGTTGGAAGGTTTTGATTTCAAAAACTAGCATATTACACCTTATGATTCGAATCCTTATTCTGCGGGCTTAGAGAGTCCGAAAGACCAAGCAATCAAAGTAACCATCTGTGGCGTCCCCCTGTCAGTGGACCATTCTGCAATATACGAAATGCTATCGAAACTAGGTGTTTTCCAAAAAAGTGATTTGAAATATGAAAAAATCCGAAATCCCACCAATAAAAAAATGACCAATGTCTTAAACGGCAATCGTTTCATCTACATCGATCCGCCCTCAAGAGGGCCTCTTCCCCGTTTCAGCTACTGTGCGGGTTTGAAATGCAAAATTTTCCATTGAGGTCAAGATTTCGAAAAGCCAACGTTAACGTGTACAAATTGCTGGTAAGCTGGTCACCTCTCCCGCAACTGCACTAGCGAACCCAAATGTGCCGCATGCAAAAACTCCGGGCATGAGCCGGGCGCGCAATGCTGTCCACAGTACGTATCTGGCAATCCAAAAAATGTTGAAGTATTCAACGGTGATAAAAGCATCCTTTCTAATTTCTATCCCTGTCAAATTAATGTATTCGGTGAATCCTTCAGTTCTGCGGAACAAGCCTATCAACTCACTAAGGCCATTCGTAACGGTAAACTGATCGCAGCTGAAAAAATACGGGAGGCGAAAACAGCTCTGGATTGCAAAATGATCGGCAAGACCGTCTCCGAGTCTCCACAGTGGCGTCTTGAGGCGAATCTGTGATGGAGGAGATCGTCGATGCAAAAGTGAACCAGCTTTCGGAAATGAAGAAGCTACTTTCATCATCCAAACCCAGCGTCATCTTTGCGCACTCCGTTTATGACCGGTACTGGGGCTCCGGATTGGATGCGGAAAAAATTCTACATACCAATCCTGATGCCTGGCCTGGCATAAATGTATTGGGAAAAATTATCAAGCAATGTGCCGAAAAATGCAGAGCTAGGCCGCGCGCGTGGTCACAACCTAGGCATCAGCGCAAGACACGTCAGAATGAGCTACTGAGGGTAAATGTTATCTCATTTATTGACTATCCTGTCCAACAAATTCTTTGTTTTTCTTATCTTCATTTTTCACTTGATAATTGTTCATTTCTTTTTTGTCTACAATGTCTAATATAAAATGCTTATCACTAAACTGTAGAGGGTTAAACGATTTTAACAAAAGATTAATATTGTATGATTGGCTGAAAGACACTGATTGCGACATTGCCTTTTTGCAAGAAACACATTTTGTATCAGATAAGGAGGCTAACTATAATGCTAGATGGTTAGGTTCTTCATATCACTGTTTTTCTGACTCTCCCTATTCCAGGGGTGTCACAATATTGTTTAAAAAAGAATTCTCATTTAAGATCCTTAACAAACACAGATCTGATGACGGCCGTATACTTTTACTGAATATAATACATGACAACAAAATTATAACACTTACTATTATATATGCACCAAACGCCGAAAAACTACGGTCTTTAAAAAAGTTTCTAAATGGATTTCTCAATATAGTTCGAACGACGAAAATGTTCTTCTTGTTGGTGATTTACATTGTGATACAGCTAGCAAGAAGGATAAGAGTTCAAAATTAATGCAGGATACAATTTCTAAGTTTTCTTTTATCGATCTCTGGTAAGAATTAAATCCCCAGAAAAAAGGTTTTACTTGGTGTGATGGGCAAAATATAGCTAAAAGTAGAATTGACTATGTATTTTTCACTGACAACTTTTGCTATAAACCTGTAAAATGTTTTTACGCAAACCCCCGAACGTTTCCAAAGTTAGGTTAACTGATCACCTTGCTCTTATTTTCAAATGTGAAATTTCCGGTAACAAGCGCGGAAAAGGATTCTGGAAATTAAATACGTCGATTTTGAAAGAATCATCATACTGTAACCTAATAAACAATTTTTTTGACAAATTACCTGATGATATAATAAAAACTACAAATCATAAAACTAAGTGGGAGCTCATAAAATTTAAAATAAAAACAATAAGTATAGAGTACTGTAAAAACAGGTCTAAAAATTTTAAGAAACGAATACAATAAATAGAAAACGAAATAGAGCAAATGGAAAATCAGCATTTTACCGAGATAAATATGATACGAAAAAAAGATCTTGAAAATCAAATTGATAATCTTTATGAAATTAAGGCTAAGGGAGCACAAATTCGATCGAGAGCTAGATGGTTGGATGAGGGTGAAAAAAATACAACATACTTTTTAAGGCTTGAAAATAAACACCAGTCACACAGTGTTATAAACAGAGTTAGAATTAACGACGAATTGTTTAGCAAAACCGGAGATATACTAAATCAGCTATGTAAATTTTATGAGAACTTATATTCATCACAGGGCATTTCAGATGAAAAGATAGGCGATTACCTACGAGATATTGAAATAAACACTAAGTTAAGTGACGAAGACAAAGAGTTCTTTGATAAACCTCCAACAATACAAGAATGCTCTGAGGCCGTACTTGAAATGAAGAACAATAAGTCTCCCGGACTTGACGGCTTGCCTGTTGAGTTCTATAAAATGTTTTGGAAACACCTAAAGCAGTATATGTTCGATGCGCTGATAAAATCTTTTGAGGATAACGAACTAACAAATACACAAAAATGCTCTGTTTGTGTTTGATTCATAAGAAAGGTCAACTAGACGAACTTCAAAACTACCGTCCTATAAGTTTAACAAATTGTGATTATAAAATTATTGCATGTGATTTTTCTCGACGTTTAAAAAAAATTATAGACAAATTAATCAACCCCGATCAGTCTGGATATATTAAAGGACGTTATATAGGAACCAACGCTAGACTTATTTTAGATATTTTTGATTATTGGGAAAAAAGCAATGAATCAGGAATCCTCTTATTTGCTGACCTTCAGAAGGCATTCGATTCTGCTGAATGGAAGTTTCTGCTGCAGTCAATGAGGAAATTTAATTTCGGCGACAATTTTGTTAAATGGATCAAAATTTTGTATACAAATCCATATTTCTATATAAAAACAATGGTTGGATCTCTAGAAAATGTCAGATGTACAGAGGTATTAGACAAGGATGTCCTGTCTCAGCGATTTTATTTCTATTTGTAATGGAAATTTT
>WFKH01011925.1:78820155-78831930 GCA_016163765.1 Magallana hongkongensis
TAAATTTCACGAATTCGCTTACTAAGTTGCATTTCTATTTTGAAGGAGAGCTAGAAGATATTTCAAATAAAAAGTCTAAATTTTTCTACAGCATTCTTATAAAAAAGAAATCCCAAAAACCTATTATGGAAAATATATGGTGTAAGGAATTCCAAATAGACAAGTACTATTTTAATGTAATTTACAAGAACAAGATTCGGTCATTATTTGATAAATCTGTATCAGAGTTTAGTTATAAATTGCTTCACAACCTGTTGAGCACGAATCTGTCAGTTAGTAAATGGGATAAAAACGTTAATGGGAATTGTAATAACTGCAATATGCCAGAAAATATAAAAAATTTGATCTTTGAATGTGACTTGTTAATGCCACTTTGGCGGAAAATTTCACTGATACTAAATATTGATGTTACATGGAAATTAATTATTATTGGCTTTATTTTCACAAGCAACAAATATACGTTTATCTTAGATAACACTTTGTCATTCATTGCATGTAAAATTTACAAATATATAATGAAATGTAGAATCTTAAACGAACAAGTGTCATCTGTGCTGTTTTTAAAAAAAATGTGCTAATGCAATTGTATCTTACTGTAAATAAATCAAAATGAATAAATTTAAACTTTAGCATTCTTGAAAAGTTATCAAATAGTATATGATAAATGAAATATTGTAAACTTTATTATAAGTACTATATAATGTATAAGAGGGAGACCTGCCCCTCTTCACATATATGTGGTAGGCAATTTAAGACTGTAGATGTTGATGCTAGTCCTGCCGCACATTTGCTTTATGTTCCGATTGTTCTTCATAAATATGTATATTTATTACTAAAAAATATTTTATTGAATATTTATGTTCTAAAAATATATGTACAATATTGATACGAACATTATATCAATGAATGTTACCTCCCCGAATAGTTCTCTTATTTTACATTACTATTATAATATATACATGTTTGCATATATATCATGTGTTAATTCATAGTTACGTCTATTTATGGACAATGAAACATCAAAGAAATTAAAACAAAAAATATCATACTTAGCCTGTTTTTCTGTGATGAGCAGACTTGCTTTTTTACTTTGATAGCTTGTTTCTCTAATAAACTGGGAAGTAAAATAATTTTCCGTTTATTGAGTGCGCTATTGTGGAAAACACAGAAAGTTTAATGCACAGCAATAAAAATTGCACAGAAAATCAAATAAATAAATTAATGAAAAAAAAATGAAATAAACACAATTAAGTGGTTCAGTATTCTAAATCACTTCTTTTCTTTAGAGTTAAAGTTTAAAAAGATTAACGAAAGTTTCCTTATATTCTATTGAACAGTCTCCGAGAAGCTCTATGAGCATACGCTCCATATATATATATATATATATATATATATATAAAGCATAAAAATGGTAATTCACCAATTTTAAGATAAAAGAATTAAGACAGAGGAAAAAACCTCAGTTATTATGGCGGTTGAACCCGAGTCACCTAATCACAAACCATTAATTAAGTCCCCGTCGCAGCAAAATTTTAAGGACAAAAATCCAGCATATGCATCAGTTTTTATACATTTCTGCATTCAAAATCCAATCTTTATAAACCCCTAAAAATATAAAAAAAAAATTTAAAAAAGAAAAGATTCATTATAACAATCGCTTTGTGTTAAACGAGAGGATAAAACGACTGACGCTCTGATGTTTAAAACCCGTCCGCTAAAATAACAGTCACATCATATAACTATAAAAAAATCTAAGCATTGATTATAAATCGAAAGATATCTTGATTAAAGCTGCTTGGTCCGATTTTAAACGATGATTATGCTAAGTGTGTGTATAATAAGTGTTCCCGGTCAATCAAGCCATAGTTCAATGAAAAATGATGTACAAAATTTGTTTTAAAAACAAAAGACACAAAAAGGGTACCGCGTAATTTCGCCTCATACTGAAATTCGCCCCGGTTCGAACTCGAATTCGAGACGGTTATGACTGTATTACAACTTTGAAATGATGTCATCGCTATAAATAAAGGTCATAATGTTTTGGCAAATCAAAAATAAATTTGTGTACATTTTGTCCAGAAATATTTCTGAAGTGTGCTTTGTTTACAATCGATGCATAACATGCGGGTTGAATAAACCTGATTATGCGGGGGACGAAAACAAACGGTTCCCTTTTCTAAACATTCCCACGATGCAGTTTGGTTTGGGTTTTTTGTATACCCATAACGAAATTATTTTATTTACTTTGAATGTTTCTAACTTTGAAAGGAGATCAACTCTGCTAGTGTTAATAGGCGAAAGTCTATAACCTTCTAGGACAATTGGTTTGTATGGAAAACTATTTGATACTGTAATAGCGAAAAAGTCGGACCATGCAGCTTTATTGTTCTCGCGTAGTTGCAATTCAATGTAAATTCATACGATTTTATTTTTAAATGCGATTCAATTGATTTCGTATTTCGTACATAAGCGCTTTATTACATTTGTAAGTCCAAATATTTAAATGAATTTTTCTTATCAAATCTAAGATATGAACAAAGAACATTTTTCCCCACTCTGACAAAAACCATTTTATAAATATGTCTTCTCAAATTCTTTATCTACTTGAAGGTGATATATACCTTAGAATGGTATCAATTATCTTGCCTAGATGACTTAACCCACTATTACGTCATGAGCAATCTTTCAGTTCTTCCAAAGATTCTCTAAAACAGAAGTTTAGCCCGGACAAAATTGCACAGACATACGGACCATACTCAATGCTTAATTAATGAAATCACGGTACATGAAAATGTAATTGCAATTAAAATGTAATACGTGAAATTGACAGAAAAAAATATATTAAGGTAATTAAAAGGATGGATAAGGTTTATGTATTAAATAAGGTTGTTTCTATCAAACTAAGATGATAATGATAAAATTCAACTCTCTCTTTTTATGTCTCTCTGTAAATATTAAACAAGATCTAGGATATTTACTATATGCAACCCTGTATAAAAATCCATAGAATGACAATTGAATAATATGATTATACGAATGTCTCTCGTGTTTTTCTTTATAATATAGAAAATCCTTTAACTCCCCTGTTTTTTGCAGCATACGATCTCCTGTCTTCTCTTGCGTTATTTAGTTTGCTGTTGTCTAGAGCAACAACTGGCCTGTTGTCACCCTCTTATAAGACTGGTGTGTTGTCGTCGTCGGATATAACGCTATGTCCGAACAATACGGCGCCTTTGAGAACAGCTAGTCCCGCTTGAAGCGGAACCAATACGCGGTATTCTGGAAAGGCATTTCGGATAGCATCTTGCACTATTCTCAAATCAAAAAAGCTGCCGACCATTAAAATTACCTTGATTCATTTTACGTCTGGTTTTGACAAAGTCTCTCGGATACAATGAATTATTTTTTCAGTCGCAGGATCGAAGAAACTATGAAATAAGTCTATGTCTATTCGCATTTTGTCAGCAGCCCATTTCAACGATTTTGCGTATCGGGTCTCCAAAATTCTTTTAGAGATATCTGTACCCTTTTCTTCTTCGTATTTTTCTAAAAAGGATGGTGGAATTGCCAAATTTACTATTCGAGTTGAAAAAAATTCAGCAATTTTTTCTTCCTTTTTCCTTTTAAAAGCTATGTACATGTCAATGTATTCAGCAGTGTTATTTAGACGAAATGAATCCATGAATTCCTCTCCAACTATATCAATAAGCATCTGTTTGAAGGTATTGTCCACCATTGCACCACCGCAGTCTCCACAGCTTGCTCGACTTAAAACGTTTAGTTTTCCTCTAGGCCTTACTTCGAGAACTGTCATGTCAATGGTTCCATCTATGCAAATAAACAAATAAAATAATTTGGAAAATGTTCAATGGTAAGAAAATAAAAAGGATTTATACAAATAAAACAATGTCGCTTTGAAGATTTAAGAGTTATTTTGTAGCTTTTCTGAAACAACAATTTAACACTTCGTAATCCTAGAACCCTGTTGTTTGACTCTTACCGTCTGCGTTCAAGACAAGATATCTTTTTCCAAGAGAAAATACGTCAATGTTATTAAATCCACCCTCAAATTTCTCCACAGGCAAGTCTTTACAGAAGATGAGTGCAGCTTCTGACTCCAATACAATTGCTAAACGTGTTTTGTCAATTTCTGCCTTGAAACATTAAAGAAAAATACAGAGACTAGTCAATGATTGAAATATATTTTTTTCTTTTAAAATGTCTTAAAGAGGCAGAAATCCGTTTTGATTCAAAGATAAGCCTTAAAGTAATATAAAAAAAGAATGAGAATTATTTCATTTATACCTTCTTAGCAGCTTGTATCATAAACTGTTTTCCAGGATCACCCCACATTGCAGGTACAGTCAACACCCATTTTATTTTTTTTCCTGTAAAGAGGTACCCCGAACTTTGTTTTCATTTAGGAAGTGATCCTTTAGGTATTTGATTGCGGTAGAGAAAATATCCATGGCAGGTACTTGTTTTCCATTAAAATCTGAAATCTTTGTTGTAGTTGACAAATTCTGGAAGGGAATAAATAAATATATACATATATATATATATATATATATATATATATATATATATATATATATACATACACACAGAGAGAGAGAGAAAGAGAGAGAGATATGCTTTGTATCAAATGAAATCATACTTCTCCTGATTGAAATTGATCACATAGATGCATTTGAAATCTTTGGAAGAAGTAAAAGTCTTTCCTGTCTCCTTTTCTATAGCTTCATAACCAAAAGCTATGAGCTTCTGTCCTTCGCACAATAGCATCGTGGTGGGAGTTTTGTTGTTGATGATGGTCGATGTCCCCCAGAAAGGGCAACATATGTCATTTGGATTTGACCTTGAGGAAAACGCATAACCAGAATACGATTTCCCAAAATACAGGGCACATACACACAGCACTATGTTGTCCTGCTTTCCAGCTGGTCTGTTGTCAGATAGCCTGTTGCTTTCCCTGCTATCTTTTAGTCTTCCCAACATATTGTCAGTTCTTAGATCGCACTTTCAATGATAATCTGGAGCATTATATAGAAAATACTAGTAGTCCATGTACATATCCACACTTATATCAAGGGAAAACTTTACTTTCGTTTTAAATATGTCATACCTTTTTTGTTTTAAACCAGATTACACAGTAGAATCCACATTATGGAACAGATCCCTTGGCGAGGATGACAGTATATATCCTATAATACCGGATATCACAAACTTGAAATAGCTACCTAAAGTATAACGAATTGCGCATGATATGCTTGAGTGTTTCTTGAGGTTGAATAAATATTGCATGACAAATTACACGACATATGGTTATGTTGAGGAATAAGAGAGATTTAATAGGCCTGTCGTATCGTGAACTGTTGTTACTATCAACGACCGTCCTTCAATGAACACTGTTCTGGGCTGCTTTTGCTGCGTTGTTCCAGGTTATGCTTACATTGTACATATAAATTATGTAATTTAAAATTTTTATCCCATCAGAGATTAAGAAATGCATTTGATTTTAATGCATAACTTTTAGACAAATGATCCACCAGGGATAACTAACTCTCTCTCTACTGAAACTTATTCAAAAACGAAAAAGGTAACACCCCAAAGCCAAGCGTTTAAATTTCCACATGCACTAGTCAAATTACAGAAATATCATAAAAATATGTTTGAGCATAACAAAGAAATTTTGAATAATATTAAATGCTTTCTTCATGAACAAATGAAAAGAAGAAATAGTCTTATTGGGAATAATTAACTGTCATGTCGATTGTGCCATTTCAGGAAATAAAACCTGCATAAATCATAAATGAAAACAAAAATATAGAGGTACAACCATAGGTCGTTGTGAGAATGTTTAAGGACTTTTTTCTGCACTTATATGTAAATGTGTAAAAACGAAAATTTCACACGATGATCTCGTAATCCTTAGATACTGTTTGACTCTTGTCCCTGCGTCAGAGACAATGCATCTTTGTTTGAGAGAAAACAGTTCAGTATCATCAAATCCACACTCTCATTAGGCAAATCTTTGCTGTAGATGAATGCAGCTTCTGGATCCAATACAATCACAAAACTTTTTTGTCAACTTCTGCATGGAAAAAATAGGGAAGAAATCGATTGTATTGTTTATTACCAAGAAGCATACGGTTCTAAAATTTAATTAATGTATACACGTGTAGATGAATAACATTTTTGTTAAGCAAGTTAAAAGACACACGAGATTTTATAATAATTTCTTATTTATTCGTGAAATGGACAGTTTAAGGAGACTGAGGGTAAAAAAAAAATGTCTCCAAAATTCACCAAATTTGCAGAAATGTTTCATATAATCTTAATTTACATTTTAATGTGAAAGACCACATCACAATCATCGTTAATTTTATCATTTATTGCATCTGAAGAAATTCCACATTATGTAAAAAAAAAATGAAAAATATATGAAATATAAATAAAGGCAAAAAACATACCAATAACATCACAAAAAATTAACACAAAAACAAAAACTTAACATTATTTGTTATAAAGAAAAATATCACAATTTTACCAAAAATATATATGTCACACAAATGCAAATATGTAAAACAAAAAAAAAAGTAGCCACAAGATTATTTCCAAATTTTAACATAATAATAATCAATACATATGTAATAAAGATTGAGTATTAAAAAAAATGTCGATGGTGAAATTAAAAAAAAAAAGAAGAAAATATTTGCACAAAATACATGTATTTAGAGTTTTACAAATTACCTCCCTTTGAAAAGTTAGAAAAATGCTGAAAAACAGCTGAAATGATTTTTTTGCATCTTGTAACCCTTGGTTTACCATCAATTGACTATTTAAATAATGCCTTAATACCACCATATCCATTTCTTTCAAAAGACAATTTCAGTATGATGTAAGAGTTATTGAACATTAAAGTAAAAATCTTTTTTGTGTAGGGATGAAAACGCTTTAAAATAGCATCCACCACCCAGCCTCGTTAAAATAAAATGAAACTACATGTCATGTTCAAAGATATTCTGTATAGATTACTGTTTCGCATTTAATTGATATTACGATAAAATCAGAGGCGGATCTTGGAAAAGTTTCGTTGAGTTATATTACAAGATTTAACATTTTTCGCAGAACTGGGGGAAGGGGGCCCAGAATCCTCCACCGGAAAAGTGAAACTTTAAATTTACATACAAAAATCACCGAAGATTGCCCCCTCCCGCACAAACAAAATCATCTCTTGGACGCTCTTATGAAAAAAAAAACTGGATCCGCACATGTGAAAGAATTATTTCTGTAATCGTAGCATCAGTTTATCGCACTTTTATTGTTTCTCCGTCACACATCATCAATCTTCAATAAAATAAAAACTATTTGTTATAAGAGAGAGAGAAAGAGAGAGAGAGAGAGAGAGAGAGAGAGAGAGAGAGAGAAGATAACACATATTATATGAATTGTATATACATGTACTAAATTTTTGAAAAGAGCTGTTTCAATCGTTTAACTTAACTTCATGAAACCTGAGCATAATGACATTATGCTCTGCTTGCTTAGATTTTATACATGCTACACCCTAAATCATTTTTTTTATTGTGATATAGTATACAATGACCAAGCATTTAATTTTAATTCTGTATATCTTATGTACTTTTGATAAGAACTTTTCTGCTGTATGTAATTATTTATGCTGCCTGATGCATTAACTTTCTATACAACCATTTATACATTGGTTTATTTTGTGGGAACTGAAGTATATGTTCGGTTGATTTTGCTTTCTTTACATTGATATGCTATAATGCCTATGCTTTATGATCTACATAATAATAAAGATATATTGTTTATTTTATTTGAATTTATACTCATTCCTTTTGTTTCAGTCATCATTTAAAAGAACCGTTAAGGAAATAAATCATTACAAAGGTCTATATGTATAGTCAATTTAGATATTTTCTGTTAAAAGTATACAGTTAGATTATATGAATTATATTGACGCATCTAGCGCAACAGCTTTATGCAGTTGACTGTTGAGATACTGGTCTGCCGTTACTTGACATGACAACTAACCTTTTGTCGCCATTTGCAATAATTGGTTGGTCGTTTTCTGTAGCAACAACCGGTCTGTTTCGTCTGTTTGGATATCTAGTTTGTTGCTGTTGTGCAAAACCTCAACTTCTATTACTGGTCTGTCGTTTTCGGATATAAGGCTATGCCCGAACAACACGGCGCCTTTGAGGACCGCTAGACTTGCCTGATGTGGAACCACTACTAGGTATTCTGGAAAGGCCTCTTTTACAGCATCTTGTAGAATTGTTGATTCAGAAAAGCAACCCACCATCAAAATTATTTTGGATCCTTTAACTTCTGGTTTAGATAAAATTTGTTTAACATTATATACTATCTTTTCACACGAAGGATTGAAAAAACTTTGAAACAAGTCTTTGTCTATTCGCATTTTGTCTTTAGCCCATTTCAACGATTTTGCGAATTGGGTCTCTTTAACTCTTTGGGAGATATCCTTACCCGTTTTTTCTTTGTATTTCATTACAAAGGTCGGCGGGACTGTCAAATTTACTTCTCCCATTTTAATGTCCTCATCTACTTTTTCGTATTTCTTCATTTCAAAAAGCCGTAACAAACCAATATAATCAACAGTGTTATTTTGACAATATGAATCCATAAACTCCTCTCCAACAATATCAATCATCAATTGTATGAAAGTCGTGTTCACAATAATACCACTGCAGTCTTTCCAGCTTGCATAACTCAATACGTGTAGTTCCTCTTCAGGCTTCACTTCAAAAGCTGTCAAATCAATGTTTCCATCTTTGCAAATAAAACAAAACAAAAATAGTAGTTGGAAAAAACAAGAAATATAAAGTATAAACACTCGTCTTTAAAAAATTTTCAAAACTTTTTTCCACTTGTGTAACGACACAATTTAACACCTCTAAATCTTAAGGTTTTAAATGTATAATGAAGTGATATTGAACAATTTTAAATCATTTTAAATCAGTTAAATATGTATCGCTAGATGACAATGAAAGTGAAATGAACCAAACTCACATAACTGACAACATATAAGAAGCAGGTCATTTTGCACCTTTAACTTTTTTAAAAGTTATCTTCCCTTGATGAAAAGAACAAAATTTTAATTTTGTCAAAATATCTACGGTAAATGTTTCATTTTATTTCAGATTTTAATAAAGAGAAAGTTTATGCATATACACTGTATTCACAAAGAGATTTGTATGAATGTCAAGTTACTTTTTACAATATCTTAAAGGAAAGGAGAGTCAAAAAACCTTTGCATTGGAAATAATAAAGTGGTTTACATGATACCAGTTGGTCATACTGTTTTGAAGATAAAATAGATAATTAAGCATTTATGCTCGTTTGAAGTTAGAGAAAATCACTATTTACTGGAGGATGACATGATGTAGAATTTTTTTGTATTGAAAACCAAACAAATCAATTATTTTGCCGTCACACCGTCTATTCCCGTTTACCTTATGTACACGTTGTTATGTAATAAACGCTGGATTGTGCCTTTCTGTTTCTCAAGTAATCAACTAACTAAAACTGAAAAAGTATGTTATAATTATAATCGGGATATTTTAAAGGGGCATGGTCACGATTTTGGTCAATAATTATTTTTCTGATTTTAATGTTTACAATGCTTCAGTAAGGCATGTTTAATAGGCAACCAAAATTTGAGTGTCATTCGTTGAGTTATAAGCGAGTCACAGAGCTTACAATTCTTTGCTATATAAATTAAGCTTTTGTTTGCATTTTGAATGTTGAAGTGAAAATTCCAGTTTTAGACCTAAAATGAATGTGTTAAACGTCAGAAACTGTTTCTCTATGCTGAAAATGAATAAGAAGATAGACACATCAGCTTGAAAAAGATTTTTACTGGTATATTGAACCTATGTAAACAAAAACAGGGCACGAGCCTTGTTTACATGACAAAGAATTGTGAGTCCTGTTTCTTGCTTATATCTCTACGACTGACTCTCAAATTTCATTTGCTCATTAGAAATGCATTTCTAAAGCATTGTAAATAATAAAAACATAAAAATAGAATTTGACCAAAATCATGACCATGCCCCTTTAAAATAAATTCACAATTCCCTGAATTCGGAATTACCATGTCGAAATAACGACAACAGACACTTTCTTCGATGCTTGGCATCTGTTTACAATTCCTTCAACTACACGGAGATTCCTCTATGACAATGTGCACAAATATAATCGTCAAGTCAACGAACATGCTCTGTTTGTTATTGTTTTGTAATTTAGCGGAAAGTCAAAGGCAAAAGCTCCTGTCGATATTGTTCCATATTTTCACAACCTGTTAGTTTAGAGCGAATATCATAATCAGCTAATACTGATGCTACGTTGATAAAACATACCGGAATTGATGGTGTGACGTCCTAGATTAGAGTTCAATGGCAGCTCTCATAATGGCGGGAAATTTAAATTAAGCAATCGATATTCTTGATTATTCATTATTCCGGAGGTTTTATTGAAAATAGATACGATTTACAATCACAGTGGATGTTAATTAATCGACTTATTGTACAAAATCTGTATAGGTTCCTTCCCCTTTAATAAAACATGCATTGCCCATAGTCTTCAATGTAAAATTCAAGGTGTAATTTAATTGGACAATAATTAAAATTATGAAGAATCCTTTGGTGAAGTATTTTTATTTGATAACTATTTCAAAATGATATCATGGATAAGAATATTGGACTATTCGTGTATTAGGTACAACATGTGGTCGTTATACATTGAATACCTTATAGAGTTGGTGTTTGATTCTTACCCCCTGCGTTCAAGACGAGACATCTCAGTCCAAGAGAATACACGTCAACATTATCAGACTCTTCATGAAATTTCTTCACAGGCAAGTCTTTGCAGTAGATGAATGCAGCTTTTGAATCCAATACGATCGCTACACGTTTGTTGTCCATTCCAGCCTGAAAAATAGAGAAAAATAGAACCTAGTGAATGATTTAAATATAATTATATGTTTTTCGTCTTCAGATATGTTTAAGGAGACAGAAACCCCTTTAAATGATAAGGAAAAATCTGAAATTGAAAGAATAAATTTCATTTCATTGATATTACCCTCTCAGCAGCTTGTATCATAAATTGTTTTCCAGGATCATCCCACATTGCAGGTACAGTCAACACCCAATAAATATCTACTTCCTCTATTGTGGTTTGTTGAGTTATGTGTGCATTTAGCATGTGATATTTTAGGTATTTAATAGCATGAGAAAAAATATCTACAGCAGGTAATTCTTTTCCTTTGACATCTGAAACCTTTGTTTTAGAAGACAGTCTCTGGAAAGAAAACAATTTAAATATAATGCACATAATATATGCTTTAGTAAGTTACTAAAATGTAAATTAATTATGAAATCATACTTCTCCAGATCGAAGTTTATCATACAAGTTCATTTGAAATCTTTGGAAGAAGTAACAGCTCTTCTTTTCTTCTGCATCTAGCTCTAAGTACATTTCTTCAGCTTCATAACCAAAAGCTAAGAAATTCTGTTTTTCGTCCAGAAGAATTACAGTGGGGATCAGGTGGGTCGTACATGCAGTTGATGAGATCCAGTAAGGGCAGAATATATCCTTTGGATCGACCCTTGTGGAATACGCATATCCAGAATACATTATCCCTAAGTCAAGAGCATATACGAACAACACGTTGTTGTCGGGTAAAACAGGTCGGTTGTCAGTTGTAACAATTGATTTGCTGCTTTT
>WFKH01011925.1:78854423-78894251 GCA_016163765.1 Magallana hongkongensis
GGCTTAGCTAGCCTGGCCAAAATAGGAAATTTCGTATAATACAGTTAAAATGGAATATCTTTCAAGGGGCTGGCTTACACCCTGTATCCCCTATCTGGGCCTTCATATTTGGTGAGTATGGGGCCCCGAGAAAGCCCAGTCGACCCTTAAAAGAAATTGGGTTTACACGATCATTAACAGGCTTAGCTAGCCTGGTCAAAATAGGAAATTTCGTATAATACAGTTATAAATGGATATCATTCAAGGGACTGGCTAACACCCTCTATTCCATATTTGGGCCTTCATTTTTTGGTAAGGATTGGGCCCCGGGAAAGCACAGTCGACCCTCAAAAGGAATTGGGTTTACACTACTATTAACAGGCTTAGCTAGCCTGGCCAAAATAGGAAAGTTCGTATAATGCAGTTTTAATGGAATATCTTTCAAGGGGCTGGCTAACACCCTGTATCCGATATTTGGGCCTTCATATTTAGTGAGAATTGGGCTCCGGGTAAGCCCAGTCGACCCTCAAAAGGAATTAGGTTTACACGACCACCAACAGGCTTAGCTAGCCTGGCCAAAATAGGAAATTTCGTATAATACAGTTATAATGGGATATCTTTCAAGGGGCTGGCTAACACCCTGTATCCCATATTTGGGCCTTCATATTTGGTGAGGATGGGCCCCGGGAAAGCCCAGTCGACCCTCAAAAGGAATTGGGTTTACACGACCACTTACAGGCTTTACAGGCTTAGCTAGCCTGGCCAAAATAGGAAATTTCGTATAATACAGTTATAATGGGAATATCTTTCAAGGGGCTGGCTAACACACTGTATCCCATATTTGGGCCTTCATATTTGTGACGATGGGGCCATGGGAAAGTCCTGTCTTTTGTTAGTGTAGCGATTAATAATGAATTGAAAATAAATTATATACACCTTATTTTACACGTGGCTTTGTTATCTGAATTTCTTTTTGTATTTATGTCTGACTATTTCTTCTATCTCTGCTGAAATACGAGATGCTCATTCATATCAAACCTTAGGTTGAAGAGTTTTTTTTTCTGTGGAGGAAATGTGAAGGAGATCCTGGTCGTATTTCTGTTTTATATTTCGGTGGTTTTTTAAATTTGTTTAAACTGGTTTACATGTATGGGAAGCATGGTCAGGGCTCCTTCATTTCAGAAATTTCAGAATAAAACATATACAACTTATATAAAACATTTATTAGAATAGCCTGGGGCGATCTCAAAAGTTTCTGAAAAATTGCCCCCTTTTCTTTTTTTCATAAACGATGGTCCCAGTATACACTCCAATCCCAGGCGACCCCCATAAGCTACGATAGGATTTGTAGGTTAATGTTTATCCTTGCAAATTTTTTAACAATTGATTTCAAATCGATCACATTCCCTTCGAGTGAGATTTCATGTTCTGTCTCCCTCCTTTCCATTATAAAATCGAAAGTGAAATTTAGGCCACAGTTTCGCATTTTCTATCCATATCTGATAAAAAGGGCTGATTATATCCACAAAATAAATGAAATAAATATTTAAGCAATTTATACCCCTCAAATAACCACTCAAACCTCACATTTACCCCTTTTTGTAAAATTTGACAGGATCTTTCCTGCGAAATTGTCCCATGCCACCTACCAAAATAGCTTATCAGTTTGTTGACATGAAAGTCAAGGTCGCCTTGAATATATTAAAATAACCGCCCGAGACAAACATTTGACTAGTTTTGTTTATTTCTAAACAGGTTAATCAACACTAAGCATCCAAATAGTTTATAATCAATAATCAGCAATGAACCTCCCCTCCCCACTCCCCCCCCCCCCCCCCCCAACTACACCCACGAAATATGCCTTTGCTTCGACCAATTGCCCAATGTTTTACAACTTTTTTATGTAAAGGAGGCGATGTGTATATGACATTGTCAATTGACATTATATATATATCTTTATAGATATCAAAGAAAAAATCAGTGTACCTAGAGTGGGCAACTATATGCGTAGATCTACATGGAGGGGATCGGACCCTTCCCCCGGCGAACAAAATTATATTTCAGCCCCCCACCCCCCCGCCTTTTGGGTGAATTTTTACTTGATCTTGAAGGCACCCTCTCTCTCTCTCTTTCTCTGTCTGTCTGTCCGTCTGTCTCTCTCTCTTCTTTCTTTCTCTCTTTCCCTCTCTCTCTCTATGTTATACCAACATATTAACCATGGATACACAGGTATGAAATGTCCACTTAGTTTACAGGACAATGCCCGGATTCAGAAAATTTCTCTCGCGAGGGGGAAGGGGGGGGGGGGGTGGTTCGCGCTACGCCAGAACAAATACTCCCACTCTTTATCGACATGCAAAATTGGGATAGATTTGGAGAATCGAACTTATATGCTGGCAGCAAAATATGTCAGATATTGTATAATTATCAAAGACTAGTACATGTATGCATTTATTTATATATAACAATTTATCGTTTGAAGAAAAACAGACAATCCAGGAAAGGAGTGGCTTGATTACAGCCCCCCCCCCTCCTCCTCCTCGTAATCTACATGATTGCCAGATCCGAGAGTTTAAATGACTCTAAATTAGTCCTTAAAAAATCAATTAATTTATCTGTTCGAACATTTAGCAAATTCGTCAGAACTTAAAATATTTTTTTTCATTTGGTTCTTGGCTTTTTCACGCCGCCGTTCATACCAAAGCATATTGTGTTTTAAAGAAAAAAATGTGGTGTGCCTATATCTATTTCATGATTTTAATTTATATTGCACTATTTGTTTAAATCAATTTCGTTCGATGTTATGAATCTAAGTTTTTCCTTCCACCACTACCACCACCTCGCTTGCGAATCTGAAGCATTTGCGTGCATTTGAGTCACCACTATTGCGCTGTCCTAGCTATACATATTCCTAGTCTGCACGTGTTCTAAATTGTATATATCAGGCCCGTAACATCTGTTTTGAATGTGGGTGCCAGAATTATCCTATATTTTGATAAGCAAATACTTTTTCTTATAATTATAAAAAGTCTTCAAAATAATAATCTATCATAAAAATTTAATAATTCGGTACAATTATTCTTTAAAGCTGTAAATTTCAATTCAAATTATTTATTGATTATCAACGGCCCTCATAGGGGTAACAGAAAGATTTTACAATAAACATTCATAATGTACAATACACACATCCACAAGAGGGAGCGATTGTATGATTGAAAGGTTACAGACATAAAGCATTAGCATACATGTGTATTTATATACTTAATACATGTATGTATATTTAAATATACATGTATTAAACTCCCATATATAGATAAGTCAAAATACATACAAAGGACTATGTGCGGTATTATGCATTTCTCGCCCCCAAAATTAAAGTTCTAAAAGATCTTTAAAATAACGTTGAAGATAGTTGAAATCATTTTGAAAGTGAGTGTATAAAAGGTTATCACCACAGTGACGTCATAATGTAGAAAAGACGTCATGAAGATTGTCTTATTTTGATAATTTAATGCCTTGGAGCAAAATACTGGTGTTTTCCAATGGTTTTTCGACTGGGAAACATCGAGCGCATGCTTGCTCAAGTACCATTTTTAAGTATGATTTTTAAAATTATATGAACAAAAACATGTGTAAAAATCGTACTTGAGCAGACCTGCGCTCTATACTTTCAAAGGCAAAATATGAAGATAAAAATGACAATATTTTCATTTGTTTGCAAAATTGCGGGAATTAGCCCATATAGGTGACGTCAACAACAATTGAACAATGAAAACTAATATCAAGATTAAAGTGATAGACATCACCTGTATAATGTTTTACGAAGATTTGGTTTTATACGATACTATTTAAAAATTGGTTAAAATTGGGGGGCATATATTTGACCATACCGCACATAGTCCTTTTGAATGATATATCACATGATGAGAAATTAATTATCGACTCATAAATACAAACTAAGGCAATGTCAATTACTTTAACACTCAACAAATTCCGTTTTTAAGCCTTATTTTTGATAGTTGATTAGTAAATAGTAAGTTTCAACTAGGAAAGAAATATATTAGTTACAGATTTATTATATCTTAAACAAAAGACAGTTTCTCCCGATTCAGCAGTATTAAAGCACAACCAGAGCATTTAATAATCTGTAAAGAGGTTAACAAATTTAATGGACGTATTTGCATTATTAGCTGGTTTCCGTGATTCTAATCGGATGAAAATCAAAGACTCCCTCTGGATGGGACACCAGTCCACCGCAGATTAACTTCCAGCCTGAGCTGGGACCCAATTTTATCTTTGTGGACTAAGACAAATGTAGATAAAGTGCCTTCTACAAGGACACAACACACATCAAGTGGCCACACCAGGGCTTGAACCGTCGACCTTTTCATATTTTTATATAACACTCACATAATATATAATACATCATATGGCATACGAATCGTTATTAAATAGCACATCGTGTGAACTCTGGTATATGTATTGATAGATAACACAAGTCTACCAAAGACCCATATTGACTTAGATATTCGTTTAACTTCGTTCAAGCGATTAAAGAACATATTACATAACCTCTTGTTTCGTTATCGATTTTGTATACTATAAAAATCAAAACGTACTACATACATGTACATACAAATGTTATTACATGAAATACCTAAAATTATTAATCTCTGCTCACTTTCAGAGTGATAGTAATGACTTTTAATATTAAATTTAAAAAAGGGTTAAGTTAAATATTGTGATAGTTGTATTACATAAATGTCCTTATACATTCACAATAATAACTCCTTCTTAAATGTCAATTGATTTCAGCAAGTACCACATTTTGATATAAGAAAATATGAATATGTAAGTCACTCCCTATTATAGTATTCCAATTATAGCCATTTACATCAAATTTGCTATTTCAAATAGCTATCTACATATATGTCTGTTAGTGGTCGTTTAAACCCAATTCCTTTTCAGGTTGGACTGGACAGCCAGCCCCTTCAATGATATTCCCATTATAACTGTATTATACCAAATTCCTATTTTCACAAGGCTAGTTATGCCTCTTTGAGGTCGTGTAAACCCAATTCCTTTTGAGGGTCGACTGGAAATTCCCGGGGCCCCAACATCACCAAATATGAAGGTCCAAATGTGGGATACAGGGTGTTAGCGAGCCCCTTGAAAGATATTCCCATTATAACTGTATTATACGAAATTTCCTAGTTGCTTAGGGTCAACTGAACATTCCCAGGGCCCATCCTCACTAAATATGAAGGCCCAAATAGGGGATACAGGGTGTAAGCCAGCCCCTTGAAAGATATTATTTCGTATTATACGAAATTTCCTATTTTGGCCAGGCTTGCTAAGCCTGTAAATGGTCGTGTAAACCAAATTCCTTATGAGGGTCGACTGGACATTCCCGGGACCCTATCCTCACCAAATATGAAGGCCCAAATATGGGATACAGGGTGTAAGCCAGCCCCTCGAATACTATTCTCAAAGCAACAGAATTTGATGATTTCTTACCTTCTCGCCAGGCTAGCTAATTATGTCAATGTTCAGGTCAGGCCAGCAAGGAATAATTTTTACTAAATTAATGTTTCTTTCGATTTAAAAAAGGAGTTTATATGGAATTTTGAATTTACGTTTATTAGCATTTTTACGGTAATTTGAATAGTGAACCGACCAAAGAATTCTATTTGCTATTCGAATAGTGAATAGCGAAAAGGGAATAGAACTCCAACTTCTGAATGCCCTTAAAAATAGGTTCTCAGTAAATATAAAAACACAACACAAATTAGCATATGCCCTTTTTTTTTTTTTTTTACATGGTCTTAAATTGCAACACCCACTGGTTGATTATAGTTTTAGTGAAATTTGCATCAATTCAAACTGCTTATAATTTTTTTTTATATATTATTTCTAATGTACAAAATCCAACAAAGACTATTATACATGTTTAACTTCATACGCTGCATAAAGAAACAATTAAGCGTCACAAAAACGACGTCATAAAATGTCTGACGTTTATGACGTTTTCTTTGTATTATGACGTTATGTCACAAGACCCCTTTTCTCATAATCAAAATTCGGTGGCCACGCATAGTCACTGATTTTCTTCATATTTTACAGTTTGATACACTTTGATGAGTAAAAAAAACTTTTCACCATTTTATTGTTGATATGTGGTCCCGTTGCCATAGTAACAGAGGGTAAAGATGTCAAAATGGCATTTAAATGCTTAATTGAGAACATTGTGAGTATTGTAAACAATTTAAGATTTTTAATCAAAATTTGTCATTTTTTAGAAAAAATATTTTGGAGAAACGCATATTTTTAAAGTGTTTCCATGGTAACTAAACAGAAAATTCAAAATATGATTTATTCATTTAATTTAAAATCAAAATGCAATCTTGATTTTTTTTTTACACACTATTATGATTGTGGATAAAGAATTTGAAAATGAGAACCGTTGCTATGGTAACAAGCTGAAAAATAAGGAAAAAATTAATATTTCAAGTATGTCCTTAACTTAAGTGCAATTCGAAAAGAAAATCCGAATTTTGCTAAAAATAATTGCCTTTGCTATGGACTTCTCAGAAAGTAAGAACTTCTGTGTGATTTTTTAAATGGTGCTTTAATTACCATAATAACAACACAAAATTAGAATTTACAATATACCAAAGGTCGTTTTATGTCTTTGATAGCTTATATTATTGGGCAAAACCTTATTATATGGCTTCAAAGGTAATTTTGCATATTTTCCGTCTTTAGTCTCTGTTACCATCGCAACAGTTACCCCCAGCAACCAATGTTTAGTGTATTTTTTGCATTTTTCACCTAGGTGTATCCGTGAAAACTGTTGACTATGCGTGGCCAGACCCCTATATAAATCTTTTATTCTTACATAGAATTGATATTAATATTTGTATATTCTTTAGGCTTCATATGAAATATGCAGGTCGAATTTAAAAGAAAATGTGGCTTCATAAGAAACATGCAGGTCTAAAGATAATGTTCAATCCATTTCTTGTAAAAAAAAAAATTAAATAAAAAAACAAAAAAAAAAACAAAAAAACCCAACAAGTTTCATCAGTACTTCCATATGTCTTAATCATTCTCAAATTCGAAAGAGAGTATTTTACATTGTACTTTTTCTTGTCGATTAAAATATAAACACTGACTTTTTTAAATCATTTTTTATTTTATCACACTACCATAACACTACCATCACACTATTAAAAAAACCGTGTGTATTATGAAATGTAAATTATAGCTAATTATTCAGGGAAATATGTTGTCTAGTTGCACAACTATTTCGCTAATGGATGGTCTTTGCTGAGCGTTTTTATTTAGACACTTCCTAACCAATTTATCCAACTTGTCTTCAGTTTTTTTTTTCAAAACGCGTTGCT
This sequence comes from Magallana hongkongensis, assembly GCA_016163765.1. NCBI lineage: Eukaryota > Metazoa > Mollusca > Bivalvia > Ostreida > Ostreidae > Magallana > Magallana hongkongensis. The sequence continues at coordinate 78,861,809 of WFKH01011925.1, forward strand.
CGATAAATCTTTCATTTTCTATAAGTTTTCCATGATACAGCTCCCACAACATCAATCCAAAGGAGTAAATATCAGATGCTGTAGAGTGTGGGTGCGAGAAGTCTCGAAGTTCTGGAGCGAGATACAAGAGAGTCCCTCGGCCACGAATTGTCTGGACACTGTCCATGTGTTTAGAGTGACCTACGTCACAGATTACCACATTGTCGTCATCATCGACCTTGGGAAGAAAAATAAAATTAAAAAAAAAAAATTAAGGATGGCGTTTAATCGGACTGAAAAAAAGAAACCCACTGATGATAATGAAAAATCATCTATTGTATGTTATAAGCCTTTGATTGTTGTGTTATTTTTCACTTTCAAAAAATAGGTCATTGACCTATTTTTTAAATTAGTGACCTTTGAATATATTTTGAAAATCTCTTTTTAAAAAATCCGTCAAAATTTAACAGTATGATTGAGACTTTCTAAATTGTGAAAATAGACAAAAACTTAACTCTTTGAAAAAATGAAATACAATTTATGATGGCCAATGTATCTAAATAGATAAAATATTAGGTTTTGAGCAACAATTTTTAAAAATATCCTATCCAAATTTTCTCTTACTTATTACCAAACGCGTCCCAGTTTTTATTCAATTTTACAATAAAAAAATAATTGATGACAACATTAAAATATTTACAGTTCTAAACTTTTTATATTGACCTTATTCTGCTGACATTAAATATATACATGTATGAAGTAGATCATCAAAATTTTGAGATATAGTGGGGAGTTTTATTTGTTTTAAGCATTTTTCAATATTTTTGCATTGCGTGCCATACAACTATCTTAAAACCAACAGGAAATGTGCAAAATTACATTAACAAATAAAATCTTAACTTTAATCATATTCCTGTTAATATTATATAAGTGCAGACAGAATCTAAAAAATCAAGTCCGAATCTCCTCTGTTTTGCTACAGGTCTATTTTTGTTTGAGCCGAATTTGATGATATTCTAAATATATCGAGCGTTCTGTCAATAATAATTATTTTATAAATACTTTTTTGTGTTTAGAACAAATTTTAATCATGGCATTGAACTACTAGTATATAACAATCCGAATTCGACAACTCAAACGCTGAGTAGACAACATCCTTAAGAAACAAATTATTTATTTGCAGGGGTTTTAAACACAACTTTTTTCACGTTACATTGTTTTCAAACATTGGTTATTCAATGTTTGAAGTTGTCCGTTTAATTACAGATAGGGGTAATTAAGATAATTATTTGACATACCAAATAGTTTGAGAGTTTCACATCTCGATGCATTACTTGGTGTTTATGGACAAAGCGCAGCCCTCGTGCGGCTGCTTTAGCATATTTTGCTTTCTTTTCGTCGGTTAACTTTTCATATATAACGATCCATTGTAAGCTATGTTTGTATTTTTTCATGATTAGTTGTAAATAGAAATGATCCTCATCAACACGGCCTGCAGATCCCTCGTATTGTGCAAAGTATTTATGATCTTCATCCGCCTTCTTCATTGACAAATGCCTGAAAAGCAAATTGATATAACCAAAGGTAAGAAACAAACGAAACAAAAACAATAGGCCCATTGGCCACATCGATAACCTTTGCAACTATGTTTAAAGTTGATCCTTTGACTATAACTGTATATGTCAGGAAGCAATGTCATGGGGGTTGAATTGTCAAACAAACTGGACATACCATACATAAGCTTATGTAACAATATTAAATTCAAACAACGTATTTCTGTTAAATATTATATTGCATATTTCTGTGTTAAATGTCGAGTCCCCTCCTCAACATATGAAACCTTCTTGACCTATCCATGTCTTGTTTGCACTAGAATTAGACTCTCTCCGAAGTGACCTTTTTTAATTGCATAGTAATGGTTTAATTCAATGAAATTTCTATATATGAGTATGATTTTACGTTAATAGTACAGGTCATTCAAAAGATTTGTTTTTTGCTACTTTGGACTTCACTTGAGCCCTTTCATAGTTCCCCGTTAGTCATGGTTTGAAAGCACCCATGTCTATTTTATAAAAGGAAATTTATGTGATTGTTTGTGTGATTTCTGGTTATCTTTTCCCAAGAAGAATGTTTTTAACACTACATCCTATTTCATTACGTCCTAATTACTTGAATATCCTTTTGGAAGGGAGTTTTGTTTTTAATTGGAAAATACTCTAAAATCCTTATCCCGGGATACTTAATACTAGTTTTTTTTTTTAAATCAATGGGTCTATGGAGAAAATAAACAACAATAACAAACAGTCAATGAACGACAGGTAAAAAAAAAACAAGCAACAAAAAAAAATAGTTCACTTAGTTCTATGGTTCAGATTTGTGACATAATTTGATAGTTTTATGTCTTTAGAAAACAGTATATACTGTATAAGAGTTTTTCTCTGAGTTCTGATTTATTTCCTTGGTTTTCCATTAGTTTCTGGGGACAATTTGTTCAAATAAATAAGGCAGAATCCGGGTCTAAAGTCCTGTTTACCTGCGCTATTGCAATAGCTATGTCAATCATTAGATTTTGATCGAAGCTAAAATGAAGTGTTAAAATCTGCTATTAGAAAGACCGTACGCTAATATGTTGGAGAAGGATACGACTGGTCACAGAATCTTTTATGTTGTGAGAAGGAGTCCATTTTACTTCCCAAGCACAGAATATCTCATATATTGGTTTTGAAGAACTAATAATATCGTAAATCACTTCAGAAATCTATCAATAGTATATGCGAGAAAACAGAGGTCAGAATTCTTAATTATAAGCAAGACTGTGCCTTATTTTTTGTGTTTTTTAAATTATTTTTAAAAATAAACTATTTAAGCAGATATTTCTCCTTGCTAGTTTGTTAGGAACACAAACGTTTTAGTATGGTCGACTAAAAGAAATACCTTTAGTTATTGTAGCAGCCTTAACATAACAAAATGGAAAAATAAAACTAGAAAATTTTCAGCCCATATCGTAGCCATGACCTGAGCATTTCATTATATTAATATTGTATCATATTTACAGAAGAACTTTTCTCTGTACATTTATCAGAATTGGTAAATTCTGATTAAGTATCTCTTAGTGTCCTTTATGTAAACATTTATAACGATTTGCATGATTTTTTTTTAAAGATTCCCACCTCATTCCATTCATTGCCGTTAATTTTTCATTATTTTGGGTAAGAAGATTATTGACTCTGGATTGTTGACTCACTCCTTACAAGGCAAAACTTTTATTTTGTGTAATTTGACTATGAAGATTGTTTATTTGTAATCTTTAAAGGTATTTTCATGTTTATGGCATGGTCTTTCAGTGCTATAAAAATTTTATATTTTACATGTAGATTTGCTTTTTACATGCATGTATACTTTTTAAACGTATGTTAGAGTGAAATATTTTCAAAATATACATGTAATATGGTGTTTTGTCCTCATTGTATCATTCAGATTAAGTGTATATCATAATACAAAACATGTTTTATTGTTTGGTCTTTGTCGTTGCTTGAGTCATAAGTAAATCCAGAGTGGTTCGAATGAAAGTTCAGGGGACTTGATTCGAGACACAATACTTAATAAGTTGTTATCAATTTTAATTTGATAATTGTAATTTTGTATATTCAAATATAAAAAAGGATATATAGAGTAGTGTTGTTATTGACATTACCAAAATTAGGATGTTCGGAAAAGAGTTCTCGTTACTGTCCATTAAACGACACGTAATTAAAAAGGTATCATAAGATTGATTAATAAAATAAAAGCTACATGATTGTATTATGCTCCTGGTGTGCATTCTCATAATTTCCAAAACAGTTTATGAATGTCTGAATATAACCTTAGTATTGCATGTCATGTTCAAGCAATATTCTGAATAGTTTACTGTTTCGCATTGTGTTAATATAGTTACAAGATAAGAGAAATAACTTGAAATAATTTCTTAAATTAAATTAGAGATAAAACAACTTGCGTGGAACTGGGGCTGGAAAATTCAACTATTTATACATTGGTTAATTGCGTGGGAACTGAAGTGTATATACAGTTAATATTGGTTTGTTTGCATTGGTTATGATTCATAATCTATATAAAAATAATTTAAATCTATTTTATTTAAATTTATACACCTACTTTTTGTTTCAGTCATCATTTATCTTTGGTGGAGCACATGGTTCAGTGGTTATGGATGTTAGGCCAGTAACCAAAAGGTCTCTGGTTCAAACCCCGCTGTGGTCACTTGATGTTGTGTGTTGAGCACTTAGACAAGGCACTTTATCTACATTGTCTCAGTCCACCCATTGGGTTAACCTGCGATGGACTGGTGTCCCATCCAGGGGGAGTCAATGACTCTCATCCGCTTAGCACCACGGAAACCGGAGATGAGCACCGGCCCTATGCGCCTTCATGGCACGGAGAAGGATTTAACATCATTTAAAAGAAATGTTACGTAGACAAATAATTACAAAGGTCTAACGTCAATTAACATTTATTTTCAGGAATATGTTTGAAATAGTAGTATATGGCAAGCATATATTAAGTCTCATACAAAGTTCTTTTTACCGGAATTTAACAATTTCCACTTCCAGTGATGATTTTCATATATCATAAATAACTATATTTAATATTGCACACGGGAAAACTGTTGTCAGTCTGTACCAAGATTAACAAGTTAATTGAATTTATCAGTTTTATTTTCAATCAATTTATCATTTTTATTTTCAATCAAGTAACACAAGATCTAGAACTGATTTTGATATGATTGAAATATAAACAATGTGCTCAAGTTTGCTTTTATAAAGATGTGATAGTTGTGTTTATAGACTGCTTTATATAGGAATATAAAAGGTAGACATGTCAGAGGTTGAACGTTATTACTTTGCGATAAAAAATAAACGAAAAAAAACCCCTGTAAACTAGTTGTATACAAAAAATGATTAGTAGTGAGGGAAGTTTGGGTTGGAGCTAAAGTTACCAGTACTTCTTTATATGTTAGCGCATCAGCCGAGAAAACTATCATGTATATTATTTTCGTAGCGTTTCTTTGATGAACATTAAGATAAAACCAAAAAAATCCACAAACTTCTGTTAAACTGATATTGATGAATCTATATAAAGTAAATCAGGGAAGTATCATACCATTAAACAGCCATATACAGCATTGCGGAGGCAATGTTAGTAGGTGATAAAAAATAAAGATCTGATTGACAAATAACAATTATCTTCTTTTTTTTTTACAAATTGCTTACATGTACGGCATGAGCCAGAGGGTCTGGCTGATACTGGTGTCTCGAGCCGATATAGGTTGTAATATGGAAAAGGATATGTATTATCATCTGTTTAAACATTGTAATGAATTTCTTGTTAATGGGATACAGATATATCGACGCAACAAACGCAACCGTTGGTATGCTGTTGTCTGTTGAGATACTGGTCTGTCGTTGCTTGACACGACCACTGGCCCTTTGTCACCATTTGCAATCATTTGTTAGTTGGTTAAATTGTTTAATGGAACAGCTGGCCTGTTGTCAATTGTTGCGATATCTAATATGTTGTGTTCTGATACAACAACTCAATTGTTGCCCTTATTTTCTATGGCTGATCGTTGCCGGCGGATAATGTTATGTCCGAACAACACGGCGCCCTTGAGAACCGCTAGTCTTGCTTGATGGGGAACCACTACACGGTATTCTGGAAAGGCCTTTTTTACAGCATCTTGTAGCATTGCTAATTCAGAAAAGCAACCCACCATCAAAATTATTTTGGATCCTTTAACTTCTGGTCTGGACAAAATGTGTCCAATATAATGGACTATCATTTCACACGAAGGATTGAAAAATCTTTGAAACAAGTCTTTGTCTATTCGCATTTTGTTTTTAACCCATTTCAACATTTTTGCGTATCGGGTCTCTTTGACTCTTTGGGAGATATTTTTACCCATTTTTTCGTTGTATTTTTCAAAAAATGTCGGTGGAAATGACAAAGTCACTATTTCAGTTAAATGAATTTTATATAGTTTTTCGTATTTTTTCAATTCAAAACGCCTCATCAACTCGATATAATCAGCAGCGTTATTTTGACAATATGAATCCATGAACTTCTCTCCAACTATATCAATAAGCATCTGTTTGAAAGTATTGTCCACCATAATACCACTGCAGTCTCCCCAGCTTTCTTGACTTAATATATGCAGTTTCCCTCCAGGCCTTACTTCTAGTACTGTCATGTCAATGGTTCTATCTGTTCAAATTAAACATTAGGTACAAAAAGGAAAACAAAGAGATACCTGTATACAAATGCAACCATATACGTCTTTGAAAATTTTCGAGAACTGTTTTTGCATTTTCACACTTTTTAATCTTAAGATGAATTTCTTTGACTACCTCTTACCCTCTGCGTTTAACACGAGATATCTTTGTCCAGGAAAAAGCACGTCAATGTCATCAGATTCATACTCAAAATTTTCCAAAGGAAATTCTTTGCAGAAGAAGAATGCAGCTTCAGATGTCAATACAATATCTAAACGTTTTTTGTCAATTCCAGCCTGAGAAAAGTAGAGGAAAATAGAACCTTGTAAATGATTAAGATAAGTGTGGGTTTTTTCCTTCAAATCTGTAATATAGAGAATGAAACTCTTTGTGCTTTAACTTTGGATGATAAGCAGAAATTTATGAATGAAAGGGATAAGATATTTTGCAATCACATTACCTTTTCAGCAGCTTGAATCATTAACTTTTTTTAGGATCAGCCCACAATGCTGGTACAGATAACACCCAATAAATATCTACATCTTCTAGTTCTAAGAAGATTCGCCGAGTTTCATTAAGCATGTGATCTTTTAGGTACTTAATCGCATGAGAAAAAATAACTTCAGCGGGTAATTCTTTTCCTGTGCAATCTGAGACTTTCATTTCAGTAGACAGTCTCTGGAAAGTAAAAATTTGATATTTTGTGTTGCTATTCATATGACAAAACAAAATTTAATGTTGACTGGGATTGAAAAGGACATTGATTATGTGGACCCTTTTCCACGGACGAAATATTTTATCCCTCGGGGGCACATATAATCAATGTTGCCGTCAAGCTCATTCTACATATGTGTAATACATGTACACAAAATGTTTTGGTTCTCGACAAAGCAAAACATGAAAAATTTTTACTGACTGTGCATATAAAATTTTTGGCCTAACCTTCTCTGAGCTGAGAAAACTCCGCAATCTTGTAGTTTACAGTCAGTTTTAAACATCATAAGTAATATATATGCAATTGTATAATAGAAAAGATTATGCTAATCTTGAGTAAAATCATACTTCTCCTGATCGGTGTTTATCATACAGATTAATTTGAAATCCTTGGAAATAGTAACACTCCTTTCTTTCCTCTTCATCTAACTCAAAGAACTTTTCTTCAGCTTCATAGCCAAAAGCTATAAAATTCTGTTTCTCGTCCAGAAGAAGTACTGTAGGGGTCTTGTCGATCGTACTTGCACTAGAAGAAGTCCAATAAGGGCAAAGTATATTCTTTGGATCGTATCTTGTGGAGTAAGCATATCTTGAGTATGTTTCTCCAATGTTTAGCGCACATACAAATAATACGTTGATGACTTGTGCAACCGGTCTGTTGTCAAACGCGACAACTGATTTGTTGGTTTTCCCAATAAGTCGTTGCGACATTTTGAACATGCATACGATTCAGCTCTCGCATCAAATTTTTAAAGAATTGCATGTATCAAAATAAACAAACATACTGTAATAGGAAACGTACCTAGTTGGATGTTTATTTTTCCTAGTCTGAAAAACTGACAATATCTGACTAAAAATCTCCACTTTCATTTATGTATTTAGTGTATGTCCTTTTTGTTTGTTTCAAACCAGATGTACATTAATATTATTATCAATAATATTATATCATACCTACAAATAAATTTACACTTTGGAATTGATACCATAGCGAGAATAAGAGTAAATCTGATAATAATGTATATGTTATCACAAACTATAAATTATACTTGGTTACATACGCGTGTATAACGTTGAGATTTTTTTTAAATATTGCATGATAAACACTGAAATATGTTTATCTAGTAGATGTATTTAATTTACGGCAGTGTTTATTAATATACATGTTGTAATGTCTTTTAAAATCTAACATGTCCTTAAAACATCTCCAACAAGAGGCCCATGGGCCACATCGCTCACCTGAGTAACAATGGCTTTATATGAGCGTTCAAAGGATATATGGCCCTTCGGTAAAAGAACAAAAAATAAATATCCGAATTTTACACTTATTTATGCATACACTTAATCTTTGACATATGCACCTTTATGCAATACAAATTTTACCGAAAATATGCAAGATATATAACTAAATTTTCGGCAGGTGTACACTGTTAACTTCCAATTCCCTTTGTTTTAGTTATGCCACCCCCCCCCCCCCCCGCCCCTACACACACTTTATAAAGTGATCAAAATATATGACATCATATAGGTGTATTTTCTTCCTCAACTTCTTACAAATCATTGTAATTTATTTTAAAAAATCCTATAAGTGAAAGAAGAAAATTGTACTTCAATACACTCAAGTCCTCAAATTAAAAACATTCAAAAATTTAATTGGTATTCCCCATTATAAACGACTGGCGTGAACGTTTTAAAAACTTTACTCACTTGATCGATGAATACACTTATAAAATGTTGTCATGTGATATGTCAAAGAGCTATTCTTATCAATATATTGACAGGCATATCACTTTATTGTACTAAGGCCCACCCATTAATTTCATCTTTATTTAAAAACAACAAATGGTTACAAACCAAATATGATTTTCCGCTGTAATATTTACCTAAGAACAGCGATAATGCATTTAATTATCCCCATTACAATATTGTGTCAGAACTATGGAAATGATTAAGATTTAAAGACGTCGTTGTTATTTACTCATGTCTGAAAAACTATCAAAATTGGTGTTGATCTCATACAATTCATTATATAAAAAGGAAAATGTAGTTACAGCATATCTTCCTATTAATTATTCTGTACGAGGATTTAATATTTAACAAGCCATTTCTAATGATCAACCAAAATTTTAGCGTCAATCGTAGAATTATAAGCAAGATACTGAGCTCACAATTCTGCTAGGTTTGAGTCATGTTTTTGTTCACATGAGTTTATTACATTCAAATTAAGATTTTTAAACTTGGTATTTCCTTTTCAGCATTTAAAATGTAAACGAAAAAAAGCAAGGCCTCGGCTGTGTGCAAACATAGAATTGTAAGCAAAGTTCTGTATCTTGCTTATAATTCGAAACTTGACACTCAAATATGGTTAGTAAATAGAAAATTTCAAACAGTTAAAACAGAGTAAAAATGCACTAAAACAAAGAGCACAATTTTTTTAAATGAATCACATATGTACCAACATGCAGAGACATACGTAACAATTATTTATGTCTCTGCTACATGTACATACATTTTGTATTTCCATCTGCGAAAATAATCTATGTTTAGACTGAATAGACTCGAGAAAATACTAACAACTAACAAAACACATTGCAGTAATCCACCATTACGCAAAGATCATACCGTATTACCAATAGAATTTGTATTTTATTTGTTATAGTCTGTCCCAAGTTATTGCTTCCGTCACTTTTTGGTGATTTTTAATTAAAATACATATACCTGTGAAAGAAATACAGTTGAAATTGATGAAAGGGAAAATATCCAAGATATCTTCATTGACACATTATCATTTTTCACTCATAAAAGTTCACAGGAACGAAAACAAATTTATTACGGAGATTCATAATGGGAAGTGTTTACATCTTTTCGCCATTCGGAAATCACTCGGAATACCTCGCACAATTTTTCAACGTTATCATCCGCGCTTTTTCATGGCTGATGCAATGCAAAATCCCCGTGGACTTTCTATTTTGGGTTCTGTATTGAAACCTGAAGTGGTAGAGGGGGCGTTTCAAAACAGATAATCTGGACATTTTGCATATTAGTGGATGGACGTAGTTTGAGCACAAAGGTATTTATGATTATCGAAATATCAAGCGAAAAGTGGTGGAAGCAAAAACTCGGGACAAAGTATAATGCACGGTACCCGTTAATGTATCTTATTTTGCGCAAGTAAACAGTCAGCTGCCTTATTTACCTATGTCTATGTTTGATTGATACGTAAAAATTACAAAATACAGGCGATAGTTCCCCAAGTTACAAAGCGTAATTCATGAAAATGAAACGAAAATCAAAACAAGCTAAAACCACCGTCAAAGGTGAAAACAACGTATTGGAATATTTAATCTCAATTTACTTCACTAAATCGGCATTAATGTATCTTGCATGTTTCGAAGATTCCCTTCGTACGCGAACTGTTCCACAACAACCAAATTCATCTTTGTCAGATTGACCGATTTATCATACGTTCAACATGGCCAAAGAGGTTTTTGAAATATGGAATACCGAACCCGAAGTTATAAACTGATTGAAGCCCACCCCCCCTTACCATTATTATTTTCTTAATAACTCAAATTCGGAAAAAGATTGGCCCTTAATTTTTGCAATTTATGTTTTCCTTTCAATATGGATGATTTATACTAAATTACGTTGAATTTGACTCAGTAGTTCTTGAGAAGAAGATTTTTTTAAAACGCACCCTCCCCCTTTTTTTTTTTTTTTTTACAGTTTCGGCGTTTACTCCGCTTTGAATAAAAACTGGCCTTTCATTTCCGCAATTTATATTTAACTTTCCATAGTGATGCTTTGTGCTAAATTTTGTTGAAATTGGCCCAGTGGTTTTAGAGAAGAAGTTCAAAATGTGAAAAGTATACAGACGGACGGACGGACGGACGGACGGACGGACGGACAACGGACAAAATGTGATCAGAATAGCTCACTTGAGCTTTCAGCTCAAGTGAGCTAAAAAGTAAATTCTAGTCCACAATAGCCGTGCATGACATTAATGCAGGGTTTTGTTTTTGTTTTTTACATCAAGCAGAATTAGAAAATTATTCAAGCGAGGTAGAAAAATTACATATATGTATAAACACTTCTCTTGGTACAAATACATGTATTTTGTTCATTAGTTTTATTTTAATCATAATATTAAAAACATTATATCTATCGATAAAGGGAATAAGAAGGCATGAAACCAGGGTCACAGTTAATTTGTTCCCTTTTATAACGGCTTTTTGGAAAATAAGCATCATCTCAGTATTTTGAAAATATGGAATATTTACAACAAAAAAATTGTGCACCATGTCATACCACATCTTTATTTTTGATTTGAGATTTTCAAAAATCTTTCATTCATATTTGTATTTACAAGAAGATAACGTAGTACTGATGCATTAAAAACAAATAAATTATATAACATGATTATACATTTCATCTACAATTCATTCAAAGAATTGATTCCACTAAACATTTAATTTTTGTATTTTAGGCAACATATAAAAATTAACAGACCTAAACAGTATGTTCAATCAGTTTTCTGTTTGAAAAAGTCAACAATATGTTATAACTGTACTTCCATATGTTTATAGCATTGTCACATTCAAAAGAAAGCATTTTGTATGTTCTATTTATTTACAATATGAACATGACCTTTTAATATCATTTTTCACCTTCTCACATTATCACAACCATATTTAGGTTATGAAATGCAAATTATAACTAATTAATCAAGGAAATATTTTGTCTAGTTGCACAACTATTTCGCTAATTGTTGGTCTTTGGTGAGCGTTTTTATTAAGACACTTCCTAACTAATCTATCACACTTGTCTTCAGTTTTTTTCAAAACGCGTTGCTCGATAAATCTTTCATGTTCTACAAGTGTTCCATGATAAAGTTCCCACAACATTAATCCAAAGGAATAAATATCAGATGCTGTAGAGTGTGGGTGCGAGAAGTCTCGAAGTTCCGGAGCTAGATACAAGAGAGTCCCTCTGCCACGAATTGTCTGGACACCGTCAATGTGTTTGGAGTGACCTACGTCACAGATTACCACATTATCGTCATCATCGACCTTGGAAAGAAAAATGTAATTGCTAAAAATATCATCAAGTAATAAACTTTTAATCAACAAGTGGTTTGGTCACGACATTTTTCAAGCTAAGCTTGGTTATTTTAATGTTTTAAGTTGTCCTTTTAATTACACAGAGGGTTAATCAAGATAATTATTTGACATACCAAATAGTTTGAGAGTTTCACATCTCGGTGCATTACTTGGTGTTTATGGACAAAGCGCAGCCCTCGTGCGGCTGCTTTAGCATATTTTGCTTTCTTTCCGTCGGTTAACTTTCCATTTTTAACGATCCATTGTAAGCTATGTTTGTACTTTTTCATGATGAGTTGTAAATAGAAGTGACCCTTTTCAAAACGACCCGCAGATCCCTCATATCGTACAAAGTATTTATGATCTTCATCTGTTTTCTTCACTGACAAATGCCTGGAAATATTTGATATAACCAAAGGTAAGAACAAACGAAACTAAAACAAGAGGTCCAAGGGCCACATCGATAAATAACCTGAGCAACTACCGGTAAGTTTAAAGTTGATCTTACTAACAAACTATACCTTTTCTTGCATATTCTGTGTTATAATTTGAGTCCCCTCCCCCAATTGTGACACCTTCTTGTCCTATGAAGGTCTTATTTGCACTAGAATTAGACTCTGTTTAAAATGACTTTTATATTGCTTAGTAATGGTACCAATTCAATTGAATTTATATATATAAGTTTAATTTTACGCAAATATACGTATAGCTTCCAAGTCCTTCAAAAGATTTGTTTTTGTTGCTACTTTGGACTTAAGTTTAACCCTTTCCTAGTTACTTGTTAGTCATGGTTTGAAAACACCCATGCCTATTTTATGAAAGTCAATGTATGCGGTTGTTTGTGTTAATATTTCTAGTTATCTCTTCCCAAGAAGAAATATATTTAGCACTACATTCTATTTCATAACGTCCTAGTTGCTTGAATATCCTTTTGGAAGTGGTTTTTGTTTTGAATTAGAAAAAACTAAAAAAAAAATTTTCCCAGGATACTTAGTGTTAATTTTTGTTGAAATCCATTGGTCTATAGAGAAAGTAAATTAATTAGTGAACAATAGATAAAAACATAGTTCACTTAAGCCTTTGGTTCAGATTTGTGCCATATACTTTGAAAGTTTTCAGAAAACGGTATATACTGTACAAACCGATCATACCGTAGAATATATCTTTCCCGGAATATCGTAGAATCATATGGGATTGAGGTATTATCAATATTTTTCTCGTTCTCTCTCCCTGCAAAGTCTTCACTACTTCGATCTCTTAGTATGGTTTGGACCTCCTTCGCCACAAAATATTCGTTCTTCCGAGAGGTTATGCTTGCATCATATACAGGTTTACCGGAATGACTCTTTTCGTAGTATACTTCAATTTCGTCTGGTGAGAAGTCATGTTTCATGACTAAACCGACGTACGCGTCCCAGAGACGTCTTGCAATGTCGTCAAATTTTTTCGACATGTTCGTTCGGTCGCTGCGTATCGTCAAAAGCCTGCTTTTCTTGTTTTGGCCGAGGATCTCCACAAGGTCGAGTCGTTGTCGGTTTACCTCTATCAGAATTTTGGTTAGTTTAGCTTTAATGTTTTCTTTTATTGTTGCCACAACCTTCTTTATCAGAGTTTCCTTGGAAATGACGTCATGTTCTTTAATAGATTTGACAAATTCAAAAATGGCAATCGCAGCTACACTTAACCCAATTGGCCAAAAGAAAACCGCTATTAAAGAAACACTGAGCATTTTCAAAAATAGAGAATCATTTTCAGTTTTATTTTCGATGTTTTTTATTCCCCCATACAAGAGTGTAGTTTGAATGTTGTCTCTAAGCTTTTCTACCACTATTTCAATTTCTTTATCACAAGCTTCCTGAAAGCTACTTAACCCTCGTCCAATACGGTCGCCTATAGAAGAAACATCAGATACTGTCAATTCCTTTAATTCGATTTCGTGGTCTAAATATCTGCGTATTCTATCTTCGTATTGTTTTTGAATGTCTTCAATTTCCTGTATTGTACTGGAGTTGCTTGTGAGATTGTCATGAAAACGAATCAAGCCCTCGATGACTTCTCGTGTTCTTGTATCAATGCGGGCGACGTCTTCTAAAGATTTCCACTTATTCCCAAATTTTAGGTAAGCTGAGGTGCTTTCTAGTAGTCCCATCAGCCACCTACAATTGAGTCATGGTGACTTTTTAAATTCATCAATTGCAAACAAGTTTCTTCCAAGATCAAATAACCTTCTCGATACTAATCTTGATGTCTTTTTTAAAGACCTTTATAAACATGTAATTTAGGGTGTCTCATTTTGACTTGCTGCTTACTGATAAAAAAATGAAAATATGGCATGATATTTAGTGGCTTAAGAACATAGCTTTTATTACATGCAGTGTTCCTCTAGCAGCAGACGTTCGGATTTCACAAGAAAATTTGTTAGACCCCTCTGCAAATTCGTCAAACTGGATCTATTTGGTGCTTTGTTAATCTAAAAAGAAGACATGAAAGATTTCTTTCTATTCCAAGGAGAGAGACAGAGACAGGGGCTCAGAGAAAGATGCGGCAGAATCGTCAAATATCAGCAAAAGTGCCATCAATATGGATGACCTCGTTACCCGAACATTTGGGACCCAACGAACAATAGCAAGGACATTGATTTTATACCACAACGTTAATAAAATTGTTACTTGTCTGTTTGTTCTGGCAGTACCATTATTTTATATTTTTGAATATCATTCAAACAACACTAGGCCAATCTCCGTACAGGATTTCAACTATTGGTATGCAAGGAAAAGAGTGAAGTTGTTAGTTTTATTATAAAACCCACCTGCTCCATATCATCCATAAAGATAATTTGACTTTTCACCACCATTGGCCAACACATCTGAATTCTGTTAAGAACCTTTTCTGTCAGTTCCGATATCTTTTTATCGTTTTCCATTAGTTTCTTGGGACAATTCGTACAAATAAATAATGCAGACTCCGGGTCTAAAGTCGTGTTTTCCAGTGATATTGCATCTGCTATGTCAGTCATTAGTTTTTGAAGCTAAAATGAATCGTTAAAGTCTGTTATTAACAGCTCTACGCTAATATGTTGAAGAATGATAGAGATTTCATTGTAATGTTGTGAGAAGGAGTCCAATTTCCTTTCCAAATACAGAGTATCTCATTCGTTGGATTTGATGAACTAACAATAACTTAAATCACCAAGATATTTATCATCATTAACATTAACATACCCGGTACGTTCTGGAGTTTAGCAGATCATTGATAACGCAAATGCCTACATTATTTACATTTATTAGATTTAACCATGTGCTTCTCGTTGGCGAAAAAAGCAGTGCTACATGTATGCTATAAAATTAACGTATATATACGTAAAATGTCGTAATACTATATACATGTTTATAATATATCTTGATAACAAAACGGCATATATATTTCTAAGAAATAAAATTAACATTCGCCTTAATACAATGGCCAATATAGTTTACATGTGTATAGTCGAATGACATTAAATGTTAAATAAAATCATGACAAGACAAGAAATAGTTCATAAATTACACAACCTAACACGAGAATGGAGAATAAATGAGAATCTGTCATTTATTCACCATTTTAATTTGCATTGTTTGTATACATATTGTGAACCTACTGTTGGCCCATGAACTCCATGGTCTCTGTGTACATCGATGATGAAGATAAACGTATGACACTGGTCAATGTGTTCAATATAAGGTTGGAACAGTTCCTTGTGGTCAGGATCAACCCCGGGAAAATCCATGAATATTACTGGAAGTTTTCCTTTCAACTGAATGTAAGTCAATAATTACATTACATCATGTCACGAAACAAAATTTTACATAACGTAATCATATAACATATAAACATACATTTAAATTATGCAGCACAGTGTATAAGGCAGGCAGGGAAGGGATACTTTCAACTCCTAAGAATCTTGTAACGAACATCGCAATGACCAAAACAACAATTGAAAATTATTTTTACAACGTGCCAAGTCACTCAAGTATGACGAAACTACAAAATGCTATCTTTAGTAGTTTTGTCATACACGAGTGATTTGGTGCGTAGTATAAATATATATAGTTATTGGGGGCTAGTTTTCCTTTTCACTAAAATGTTTTTTAATTAGGAATTTTACGATCAGCTGAATGTTAGTCGAGAAATACAAACTTTGTACAAATTCTGCTTTAATTAAAATTGTAGATCTATGCTTGCAATCAGATATCGTCTACATGTGTATAGTCGTTTAAATTTAGTATAACTTACCATCCCGACTTCGTCTGACCCGTACTCTAGACTGCCACTGGAAGCCCGTCCCTAAAGCAAAGGTTATCGTTTGAAAAGATTTGAATTTTGAAAAAATCTGGTATACCTGGCCCAGGATCATGAAGCTGTTACAGTCCAAGTCAAAATTGTACAAGGCATAAAAGTTTTATGATTGAATTCAAACAAAATTCAAAATGTAATTTAGGATTGCTTCTCTACCATGTCGCTACTTACACATCTCAATTTATGATTATTAGTAATAAGTATTTGGTGAATGAATGAAATATTGTTTTAAGTCTAAAATCTTTAATGATCCTGGGCCCAGTATTCTAGAACTCTTAAGTATACAGATGTTAAGTAATACATATTCATTTCATGTTCTGAGCATAACTGAACTGTTGTATCTATTCGCTGGTGTTACAGAAGGTGTTTTTCAGAATGATAAAATTATTTGAAAATTTTTACCATGTCTTTTGGTTCTGTTTGTTGATAACTCTGGAAAAAAGAGGGGAAAATCTTTTATCTAAAATGTTTCTATGAAATGCAAGTACGAACACCCCGACCTCAGTTTAAATCCATACCTTGAAAATATCGATCGGCCAAAAAATTCTGACTTTGGTGACTGTAAGAAAGTTGTCCATTTTGCTTGTAATACAGGCGCTTATACGAAACCATTCTTCAGAATCCCAATTTGGAGATAAATGAATTTCTACTGGGGCTTGAGTTTCGTAGTAAATTACTCCAAATCTGGAAAGAAAGTTTTTTGATGTCTAAAGTATTTTACTTACTGCGATATACATCAATCATCTTGAAAGCATTTCCCGCTCTGAATACATTTAAAAGTTAGTAGTTTAAGCGTGTATATCATTACTTAAGTAGACACTTGGAATAAAAAAAACAAATGCTTATTGAGTTTACGTTTGACGTTAATCCATTAAAGACAGCTAAAGCACAAGTTACTCCAGTCCAAACCATTCCACCCAAATCGAATGCGTTCCATTACGCATGCTTCAAAAAAGTTGTTGTATGTTCTCTAAGCGTAATTGACGCAGAAAAATAATAAATCTATTGAGTATTTTCTGCCCGATTTCTTCTGAAATTAGAATTTGGCCATACAGCCACAGACAAAACCGAATCACGATCTAACCAGTTTCAGTCAATTTATCCGAGTATGAATATACAATTGTAGCAGTTTTCAGTGCTTAAGTTCTTTTCTTAAGGAAACGAATAGGATTTCACCTATTTGCTTCGCATTTCAAAGCCAGACACACTTTGTTGGATAAGGAAGCAAAACAACCTCAGACTGTTTCATTGTGACCAGTAAGTTATGGTATTAACAGAGGCAAAAGATTTTTTGAAATGAATTTTTTTAAAAGTTATGCCTAGTTAGAGGACAATTGTAAGTAATGGCAGTGGTTCAAGCTATCGAAGTCATTCCAAGATAACAAAAATGTCTACAAAATAATGTAAACAGTACTTAGCTTAAACTTTTTGTTTCAATATTTAGTTTCTGTAACTATGGCAACGAATTTTTAGTTTAACCAATTTATGGCGTTTTCTTACTTAAGACACAAAATGTCTATCAAAATATGTGACGTATTAAAGGAAATCGATTGCTATGCGTGCCGGGGCCCCTGTGAAATATCTTTTTTATAAACTGACATAAACAAACTACCTGGAGGGATTGTTGTGGACTTCACACAAGACGTTTGTACAGCTCCCGTGATCCGTGGGGAGGTAACTGCCTCCCATCAACAAGTTCATAAAGGTCGTCTTACCCACCGCTACTTCTCCTGTAATTATAGCATTCTGATGCTTATTGGTCGAAAAAAAATTATAAAAGCAAACTAGTAAAGTAATCAATCTGTATCTTGATATTTGTCTGTCCGTCTGTCTGTCTGTCTGTCTGTCTGTCTGTCTCTCTCTGTCTCTCTCTCTCTCTCTCTCTCTCTCTCTCTCTCTCTCTCTCTCTCTCTCTCTCTGATACTTAGTCGTCAACTACTCCCGGGGGTCTTAATCAGTTTGGATGGAAGGGGGGCCGTAGTCAAGCACTGTGGGAATTAAGGTTTTCTCTTAGCAGGAGGGGCTTGCCTGCTATATAAACTCGCAGTTCGCGGTTCCCTTCCTTGAGGCCCTCCATTCTTCTGTTGAGAACCTCTGTGAGGGAGATGGGGGTATCCTTCATCACGTGATACTGGAGGGTCAGTTTCTCCAACATGTCCAGGTCGCTCTCCTCGAACGCTTCCTCGGCGTCTTTGTATAACTCATAGCAGGCCTTATATTTCTCATCCGAAAACATCGACTCAAGCAATTTCTGAAAAATTTAAAACAAATTTAAAAGAAGACATTTCATAATAGAAATTTAAACATTAATAGTTTTACACGTTGTCTTATCAATCAGAAGTGAATTCGGATTCACCATCAAGAAAACGGAAGTATACATAACATACACTAGTAATTGCAATTTTCAATAGTTAGATTAATTAACGATATGATCGCATTCGAAAAAAATATAGATGCCGTTACTATTAACTTTACATATTTAGATATAAAAGAAAATTATAAGCAAGAAAATTGGAATTTTATATCTATCTACATCTTTACCATAGAATCACTTACTGATGGATCATCCTCTGTATGTGCAATGCTGGCCATATCACATGTATAATGTATCCTCCAAACCCCCGCCAAGAACGATGATCAAATTGACCAAAGGGTCTTATTCCAATCAGACTATTGGTATATACATATCAATTACATTTGTAATACATGGTTTTACATACGAGATCAGATATACATGCACATGTCCTAGTATTGACAGATCGGGTCAGTCCAACTATTGTTATTTTCTACTGTTATCAATGTATGCATGTCATGATACACTTATACACCGACTATATTTACATACGTCAGAACTGTCTAACTTTATCACATTTCCCACCCCTTTGATATCAAAGTACCTCAGTCCTGTTTGTTTATTTCGTGATTTACATGCATGCAACTGTACTGTACTCAAAGTGAATTATATTAACTTTATAGCAATCAAATTTCTATTAATTTTCTATAATAAGTTACACCAGCAGCAGCTCCATTATGTATATTCTTGTTCAAATATATATATGTATCTAAGATATTATAACATGCGCGGATCTAGATATTTTCTTCCCAGGGAAGGGGGGGTCCTATTTTCGATAACTTTACCATGTGAATTGAATAAGTTTGATTTTCCAGGGGAGTACGGACCATCTGTCCCCATCCCCCTCCCCTCTCTAGATCTACGCGTGTATTAAATTGAGAAACAAAAAAAAACCCCAAAAAACCGCCAAAACAGTTATAATTTTAAAAGGGAAGCAACTTTTCCCATTTGATTGACAGTTCTACGTCTTAACCAAGGTAACTGATGCAAGATAACAGGCTTTTTTCTCAAAGTTCAATTGTCGACTAATATTTGATTTATCCGCCTTAGGGTTTTTACGTGTTTTGGTTTCAGGTTGCATCTAAAATAATCATTCCTAAATATCCACAAATTAAGCATACATACACTATGAACTTGACCTGCTACCCACTTCCGCGTGTATCTGTGTTTTATCAAGTTGAAATTTAATAGGCTGGATTAGACAACTGTAATATGATAGGTTATCTTAACATCCAATCAAACCCATAGAAGAAGTAGTGATCACCCAAATAAATGGTATATACTAGCTGGCATAATTATATAATCATCTCAGTTT
Source organism: Magallana hongkongensis (assembly GCA_016163765.1). Classification (NCBI taxonomy): domain Eukaryota; kingdom Metazoa; phylum Mollusca; class Bivalvia; order Ostreida; family Ostreidae; genus Magallana; species Magallana hongkongensis. The sequence continues at coordinate 78,881,867 of WFKH01011925.1, forward strand.
GAGCCATTATGGGAAAACAATGATAGCATGACGTGTCACGTATGTGTTGTTTTATTGGCTAGCACGTCGTTACATGTCAGTAGACCAATATTGACAGGTTTTATACAGATCAAGCAGTCACATAGTACCACACACACTCAACGCAATGGACATTTCTCAACTTATTGAGTGAGATCGGAAAAAGGGAGACAGAAAAATTATACAAAACGTACCTTATTTTCAAAAAAACTTTAAGAATAAATAGAGAAACAAAATGAAGGATCATGAAGCAATATGAGACTTAAGTCAAAAATTGTACACTGCCTTAATATTTCTTCATTGAAAACACTGACTAAATTAAAATTCTATAAAAGGCGTCTTCATATTAAGTTATAAATTACAAATTTCAATCTCATATTATGATAAGCAATCTTATGACCGACTTAAATTTTGACTCAAGTCTGAAATTGCTTCATGATCCGAGGCCAGGAATTTATAAAACAGATCACTGTACATGTAGTGGTTACTTAAATTCAATAAACTACCTCTGAGTGGGACAATCAACAAGCAACATTTAAACAAGCATACTTTTTCTCACAAATATAACAATCATCATAATATTCAAGGAGTTAAGTCAATGTGTATAAATATAAGACGTATTTACAATATATGTTAACATGTGTTCTAATATCTATCAAGTCATTTATCTATGGAGACTCAAATCTACAACCGTACATGTACATCTACTTTCAACAACAAAAAAGAGAACAAAAGTAAAAGATTAAAATGTATCACATTTCTAGATTGATGGTTGTAGAAAGAAATCAAACCTCGGATATTTCTTAAACTTTTAAACATCATGCACTTTCTTCTTCTAAAAATACTTGTTTCATGTTTCAGTTTAGAGTCTTAAACATGATAAAAACTACTTGACTTTTTTTTCCTACAAGTACAATGTATTTGCATTCAGATTGTCCATAATAACATTTCAATTTGTTTTAATAAATGGTAATAATAATTTCAGGTGATTTTTGTTATGTTTTGTACTATTCAATGAATGCACAAGACACATGTATACTTAAGTGTATCATTGGAAATAAACTACAAAGGTTACAAAAAAATAAAAGCTTAAATATGATCATGTTTCTATATTTCACATCATAGAATTTCCATGTTCGTGTAACTAAAATTTTTGTACAGGAAATTATTTTATAGTCTCCTTACCATTTAAGATGAGTCTGGAAAAAATTCAAATCTTGTAAAATATATATAGTATTTGATACACACATATAACATTCTATTTTCTTCAAATAATCAATAAAATCATCTGTCACTACAAATAAAATGAACTAAACAATGTAAGGAATCAGCCGAGAATGCTTAACGTGATAGATATACAAGTATATAGCTACATGTAGTTTGACATATCTCTAAACGGACGGACGTTCTGGCGTGTGAACACAATAGATTTATTATGTCATCATAAAATCAGGGCAAATTCATGGACGGAATGATCTGGTAGCTGATATGTTTCATCCTTCCTCCTTACACACCAATAAATAGTACACAATAGCTCCAAGACTAGAGAGTCAACATACAGATCAAAAGAAAGACTTGAAAAGGTTCACAAGCAAAATCACCCAGGAATGTTAAGTACAATAAACATATGTAAATAAATTGTTTGGATACATTTAAGTTTAGAGTAATACTTGTAGTATTTCATGAATGAAATCATACTGCATCATGAGCAATGATCGATCATATCCTTAAACGGTTATGTGTCTATACAGAAAAAAAAACTGCATTTTAGTAACACATGTATTCTGAAAATTTCATCACAAATGAATTTCATCACAAATATTTGTAGACAAACTTAGAAGATTTTGATAATATACATGAATATGCAAATAATTATAAAAGTGAATTTTGTGTTTCAAAAATAAATTTAAAAATCCTAGGTCAAGGTCGCCACTATGAGCCACTGGGGTTATCTAAAGGTTCAAGGTCAGACTGGTGAGTCTCTATTCTCTGTAACAGCTGCTCTGCCACTGGACAAAACTGCTCTGTCCAGGTTTCTTCAAAATAGTCTGTCATTTCATCATCAGCCTCGTCCTTGAAAGATAGATCCAATGCAGAATCCCGATCTGTGTGGAAGAAAGACTGAAACAGTGAAAAACTAAACCTACCCATTTCATTTTAGTATATATATCATTTCTTTGTCTAGGTACATTTTGTGTGACCCTTTTTTAGGTTTACAATTTTAAAGCAAAAAGTACCTGGTAACTGTATATGATATATCTTGCATGTATATGTACATAATTTTTTAAATTTAAACTTATTTAACATCTGTGGACAACCAATTGTAACTTTTTTGATATCTCTAGGCAGTAGGTGTGACTAATTACCCAGTAACTCAGTGAGCAGCTCTGTCAGGTCCTGTGACTCCTGTTGACCAAAGCAGTCGTTGGAGCTGGTGATTTTACCACTGTAGTTCCACAAAATCTGACACACCAGACTGGCTAGCTCCCAGTCCGTCCGACTGAAGTCTCGTAGTACCTCAATCAGTCTAAACAAAGTTCAATGTATTGTCAACGCAGCTTCAGCTTTTTTTGAGCATAGTATTTGCGGTAATGTGAGAATGGTTATGTAACAAACAATTATTTACTTGTTGGCTTCCATTACTGTGGTTTCTTTAATATTTGTAAGTCTAAATTTTCATGTTAAAGCAGAATTAAGTTTCCAAGATAGGTAAATTTCTGAATCTAAAGTTTTGTACTGGTACATAACAAGTGTTGGCAAAGATCTACTATGATGAACATTTCATAATGCAAATCAACTCAAGAACAGAATTCCAAGAAAATGATGTTCAAAAAATATTGATAAAAACACAGTTTCGACATTGCCATATCACAAAAAAAAAAGTTATATTCATATATATTTTTATAAATGATTTAAAAATTGACTTACTTTCTGATGCCATGCTCTTGTTTCAACATGGGCCTATTTTCTTCATCCACCATGAAGTTAATCAGAACTCCACAAGAAATATACACCACTTCTCTGTTTCCTGAGTCCAGCATAGTCACCAGCATTCTGTCAACTTAACAACAATTTGTTGTCATAAACACCACAATACATTTTTATCATTCCATAACCTTTATTACCCATTTATAATAAATACTAAAGGACAGTTTAGTGTTACTATTTTGCACAAATTATATATGAAAAAGTTTAAGAAAATGATTACACTAAACCAAAATTTATGTATGCCTACAATGATTAAATCTTCAACTTAACAACCCTCATAAGGTTGCACTGCTGACTGTAACCAAGACATACTTTTCTGATATAACCTACACAACAAACATTAGGTTGTACTGTGGACTAATCTGACTATAAACAAAACATACTTTTCTGTTCTGCCAGGAAGTCCCTGACCACCTTCTGTCTCGTCAGATTGGCAAACACACGACACGCCTCCACCATTGCCTCCATGTTGTTTGCCAACACTAGCTTCAGGAGGACTGAAGAACAAAATAACACTAGTCATAATAACATACATCATAGCTTCATCTTAAAACAACACAGTACTTGTTCTAACAGTCAAAATACATCAAATCCTTAAACAATTACAGCTATCAACTACAGAGAAAATCTATAATTATAAGAGTTTGTTGCATGCATTAATATGAATTTTTTTAAATAAATACATCAGGCATATGATAGTAAATTAACTTATACACATCTGCAATAAGAATTGCATCATGGTAAGTAAAACTCTTATATCTGCAATTGAAATTCTATCCTTGAAATCTTCTGTTACATGTATTTTCAAAACACATACCCAAATGGGACATGTATGGCCAATGTGTGTAATGTTACAATTTTTCCCTGTACATGTAGATGCAAGAGTCTCTTTCAATTTAAAATGAGAATCTGAATTAGGTTTGCTGAAAGATAACAGAACATTTTGCAATCAAGATGTGTACCTTCTAGGACCCGCACTTGAAGAGTTGTTATGGCACTGGTTTTTGTGTTGTAGAATGACAAATTGTTGATGGTTGCTACGGTATTAAGTACAAGTTCTTCACTACTGGAAACCTCTTTAGTTTCTGAAATAAAGGAATTATGATTTATTTTCAGGTGCATAATTATTTAATCTGAAAGGCTTGTAATGATATTCATACAAGAATAGAATTCCTGGGTCCCCCGCCGTTCTAGCAGTATACTAGTATACTGTACTGTGGAATCATTAAATTTCGTGGGGGCCAATTTTCGTGGATTGCTTAAATTTTACAGGTTCGTGGGGACGTAATTTCGTGTATTCTCTAAAACCTACAAAGGAAATATGATTTTATTACCCTTATTTATTAATTCGTGTAGGATGTTAAATCGTGGATGAGAGGTACCCACGAATTCCACGAAAATTGAACCACCACGAAATCTAATGATTTCACAGTATATGAAATTGCAGTATTTTCAAACATTCAGGGCTGTTCCAGAATTAAATGTGTGGGGAGGTTGGGAGGAACATTTTTTTACCCCGACCACCCATTTTTTTTTCTATTTTTCCTGTCGCAAATATATCCAAATACTACAATCTAAAATCAAACAAATACCTATTAACATATATAAGTTTATTTAAAATGTACGTTTGTACTGAATTACAGACGGAAAGGAGTAAAACAATATGCCCCTCCAGCTCGTCTTTGTGTGAGCATAAAACATTTGGTATAAATTTTATGAATATCTTAAAATTTGTAGGCATGAAAGCACTTTCAAGGTCAATTTTTGATATAATGAAGTAATTATTGTGGTCAAAGTCTCATAACTCCAACAAAAAGTATCGACCAAGGCTGATTTAAGAACTTAACCAAGGTATTAGTGGTATAAACATTTGGTATAAATTTCATGTAAATCCATCAAAATTTGTAGGCATGATAGCGCTTACAAGGTCAATTTTTGGATAAAACGGAGTCATTATTGTGGTCAAAGTCCCATAACTCCAGCAAAAAGTATCGACCAATGCTGATTTTCGAACTTGACCAAGGTAATAGGTGTATAAACATTGGGTATAAATGTAATGAAAATCCGTCAAAATTTGAAGGCATGAGAGCGCTTACAAGGTCAATTTTTGGATAAAACGGAGTCATTATTGTGGTCAGAGTCCCATAACTCCAACAAAAAGTATCGACCAATGCTGATTTTCGAACTTGACCAAGGTAATAGGTGTATAAACATTTGGTATAAATTTAATGAAAATCCGTCAAAATTTGTAGGCATGAGAGCGCTTACAAAAAAGTGTGACGGACGGACGCACGGACACACGGACCCACAGACCCACGGACACACGGACCCACGGACGGACGCCCGGCATTTCTATGTACCCGCTCCGCGTTGCGGCGGGGGACAAAAACATGTAGATAGGATTGCAATAGTAACAAAGCAATGTTACAAGTCAGATATGCAAATCGAAGTAAAAGCAGTACCAACTTCTTTTAATGAGAACATACATATATTTGTGAATAAATGACAAGTAATCCTCAAAATCATAAAGTATGATTTAAGCATAATGAATTTAATATCTTTTACAACAGGTTAATCATTCTTTTAAATGAGTTTCCTTTTCCTCCAGAGTTTTAAAGTCATATTCATGCACATGACCTGCCAGGGTGTTGCTTTATGAATGCAGGTCACATGTATCAAAAGAACATAATATTATTCTCCTATCAAAACAAGGAACAAATTAAATTCCGTCAGTACCTAATACTTTGAGCAGGAAGTCCACACACTGGTAGTTGGAGCATATGACTGGTCCAACATTCTCATTGATTGACAGGTTAGCTATGACCCTGATGACCTTTATCAATACATCCTCCGTCTTGTTGACAGTGCTGCCATCTTCTGCCACTTCTTTCTTGGTCTCTTTTCCTTGGTTCTGAATAGATTGTAAAGAAATTATGATAAGTAAGTGAAACACATTTGATAAAAATTCCCATTTCTTTGGTAGAAAGTAATTAAAAAAATTGAAAACTGAGTTATAAATATGGCAATAAAATTAATCAATATCAATTAATACAATGTGGAGGTGTTTAAGAGACTGATCATTAATTAATTTTGGCCTAGGCACTACATAGAATAGTGAGCAGAAATGCTGACTGAAGAATAAAGTTTGTATTTATATGAAATTAAATAAATAAATTAAAAAAAAAAAAAAAAAAAAAAAAGTTTTACTATGACATCAATTCAAAAATCTCAATTAGACACATTCTTAATATATCTTTACATTACTATAACCAATTTCATAAGATTGATTGTTAATACATTGGGCAGTGAGTAGTTTCTGGTGTTGAATAGATTAGGTAATACATAGGACAATGAGTACAGATGCTGAATGGATTCACACCTTGACATCCTGCTCCAGGTAGAACCGGAACAGGGACAGGAGAATGTCGAAGGACCCCGCCTCCTGGAACAGCCTCAGTCTGGCCACCTCGTTCTTAGCCGTCATGTTACCCAGCACGAAACTCACCCGCACTACCACGTCCTGGAAGCAGAGGGCAATATTGATAATTACATATAAAGTATAAACTATATGTACATTAAACTTCAGAACACATGGAAAAAAGATTTTCTTTTTCCTGTAGAAAAGTTTATTGATACATGCTGTAAATCTATCCAAACGTACTATATTTCTTTTGTTTTGTTCATAATCACTATCAGCTACATGTCAAATTTCAGTCCTTGTTATATAAAGACCTGTTAAATGTACTGTAATGTTTTTGTTTCCTGAAATAAATCTAAATGTATTAATATTTATAGTGTCATAATTGGTAACATTAATATCATATCACAAAAAGCCACAAAATGGAAATCAAATTTACACAGTTTAGTTACTGAAAATAACTCTCTTCATTTTTCTAGTAACAACTCTTTAATAATCCCTTAGGGCTGCGTTTTACCAAAGAACTTACGACAAAGTCGTGAATATTTTTAGTCTCATTGAATGCTCTTTCAGTAACATAAGTTATATATAACCATTAATTTACCCATATTTTGATTTCTATAATTATATTTTACAGCCATTAAATTCAAATTTTGATTATTTTGTAATTAATAAGCATTCATTAATATGGTCATAAGTCTTAACTTCTTTTTGTAAAACGCAAGCCAGAACTCTACTGCTACTTGAAACTTCTAACACAGATTTGTGTATGATAGTGACTACTGACCGACTTGTGCTGATGTTTCTGGAGGATGCTCACAAACGATCTGTAGGAGGTGGGGTGGTCAGCCAGGGCAGTGCAGCAGTCCGTGTGTAAGGTCACCTTGCTGTAAAAATAGTAACAACATGAGTTTCAACATCTGTGTCCTAGGTAAGGTGCCGACATTAACAGGTATGCTTATCATGTTTTTTCTTTTCTCATAATACTGTAGATAGTCCTAACACTATTTAAATTCTGATATTATAGTAGTTTTCAGTTCTATTGGATTAATCTTGAAAACTCACTGATTTCTAATTTTTCTTATTTAAAAATAAATGATCATAACATTGGTACCGAAACATTGAAATCTAACTAATGTCAGATTGACTACATTCACTTATTCAATGGTAAATCAGTATTTACAAGTTGGGAACTAAAAATACTTAATCCACTGTCAATGTTTCTGACCTGAATATCCTGGAAATGTTGAGCATGAGGTCTCCGTCTGAGGTGAAGCTGTCGATGATGAGACATAGGGCCTCGATCACCTGACATCCCAGGAGGCGCTCCCTGCTGGAGCCCGTGTCAGCGAGGTTCCTCAGTGCAGCTGTTGCCTAAAAAAAGTAAAACAATGTTTATAGGGGACCTTAAACTCAGCTACACACAGTCAACACTCAGAGGGGACCTCAAAAATAACTAGTAAGAAGAATGCATTCCAGTTTTCAGCATATATGTATTTATAAGGGGTTATTTTTCAAAGAATGAAGACTTATTTAAATTGTTATGGATTTATCATGTATACATGTACATGTATTCACATTCAATTTTGTTAGACTTACCTGGACTAGAATATTTCCCAGCTGAGTTGAGGGTTCACTACCTTCTCTGATCTGAAAAGTTTGATTGACATTGACTTTGAAAATCAAACCAGTACCTGTGTAACTCTTAACAACTGAAGCAATGGTGTGAAGGAAAAATGGTTGACTTACAGTTTTGTTAATACTGTTGAGGAGGATAGCCAAGTTTTCTATGCAGTCTTTTTTGACTAACTGTTTGACTATTGTGGCATTTCCGGTTAAGAGTTTTAGTGACCCAATGCAGAAAACCAAGGCTTCACTGGCACTGAAAGGGTCGGTACTTTTTAATGTGTCCAATAATACATCTACAACAGAAAGATTAGCTGTTAAGCCCAAACAACTCAACATATAATCTAATTATATATTCAATAGCATTCAAATACATATTCATGGTTGGTGTTATATGGACTATTTCACTTGATATCAAAACCTTTTTAATTCAAACCTAACAGTGGGCACTTCGTCCAAATCTCAAAGTGGGCAGTTTGATGAAAGGTACAATTTTATGCTGGAGTGTTAACAAAGGACCTGCATTGTTTCATTTTATCGGTAGTATCATTCATGCTAAACATTGATTATAAAATCGTCAATTCTTCAACTAGCTAAGTATACATACCAAGAATATCTCCTTTGAGAAACTCAGGGTCATTCTTCTCGTTCCTGCTGATTTTGAAAACAAGTTTGCAAGCACTTAGAAGATTATTTCCTGTCACTTTGAACTGTAATAAAAAAAATAACAAGAATAAATTTAGTGGTAAACTCATGGGAAAAATATGATCTAATCGATCTAATCAATCTTGGGTTATAACTGTTATTTTATATGATTGCTTACAGCAAGAATTAGTCTGGCCAGTTTGAGTTGAATCCGTGTGTCATCTGCATCAAGGAGTTTGAATATTGATTTGAGTATGGTTGTCCGTTGTTTACAATTCCTGCCCAGTAAATTTTCCTTCTGAAGGAGGGAATAAAGGTCCTCTGTCACCTGTCCTAGTTTCTTTAGGTCTTTCTCTGCATATAAAATACAACAACAATGACTACTCCTTACTGTACAAAATAATTTGTGTAGCCTTCTTTCTATAGAGGCTACAAACACACTGTGCTTAAGAACATGTACAAACTAATGTACATAGGAAAAGTAACACTCACTGCTACTGGCTGCTGTCATTCGTTCCAGGAGTGGAGCAATGTTCTGACTGTAAAATAGAGCTTCCTCTGCTGTTTCCTCCTCTCTCTTACCCGCTGAACCTACAGAGTATCAATTATACAAATCATTACTTGTTACTTTCAATCTCTAGCAAAATGGTACTTCTCTGACAGCATTTGATCACCCTCTGTATCACTGAGGGGTCAATCAACATGATTTGCCTGCTTTTCTTTCTTACCTCCCCTGCCTGTACTTCCAGCACTGGATGTTCTTTTGGTTCCCCCACTTCCTGTCCTACTCTCAGCACTGTAAAACACAAAATTTTAAAATCCAAAATAAAGAACTACACCACTAGAAGAAGGAAGTAATGCTTCACACAGCTACTTTTGAATAATAGTGGTATATTTCATAGATTCATTGGGATATTTCTCGGACAAACAATTTTTTGTAGAATAAATCTGTTTTCCTTTGCGAATTTTCTTAAGTTTTCTTTGGAGTTATTTTGTGGTAATGGGTTAGGAATCTTGCAGCATATTGAATTTTAATAAATCATGAAATCTTTTACATCATGCTGTGTAACTACCTTCTGGGAGGACTTCTGACGGAGGCGGAGCTGGGGGCTCTGTAGGGCATTTCCCGTCCATCTCCCTCCCCCCTCTCCTCCACCGGGAGCGATGACCTCTCCTTGGGGCCACTGTGTACTCTCCTGACAGGCTCATCCACTGTCTTGACTATAAAATGTAATACATTATTTGATAAACTGTATTAGAAATGGCATCCACAGTATTCACTTCTCAAATGCGACACAATAGCACAATGGTAAGTGAGAGAAATGGCAATAAAAAAGCTTTGATCAATAAGATGTATTCTTTGTGTAGTTTTTTTTCCATCAGTGTCATTTATTTGGTGCCTTATTCAGCAAGATAAGCTTAGATAATTTCATTTGAACAGATTAATGGAGTTAAAGGTTTAATTATGTCATATAAATGGATAATCAGCTAACGAGTCAAATTTGTAAATAAAATATTATGTTTCAAAAATATATCAGAGCTTCTCAATACATCATACGTTAAGTGATGTTCAAATGACAAATGATTTTCCATGATAATTTAAATTTGGATACCTATCAACATTTGATTTATAACAGTAACTCTGTATACTATGTATCAACAGTTACCATCACTGGGACTGGTATCCTGGCGAGATTTGACCTCTGAACTCAGAGAGCTTTCTACACTGGTGGACTGCTGTAAACGTGTTCTGGTGGCCTTCCCTCGTTGGACTTTGTTGGGGTCTGATGGTGGCTTAGGGGGAAGTAACCCTGATTCTATTTCCTCTTCTGATGGGAGTTTTGGTTTCTGAATTCAAGACATAAAACCTAATTTTTTCATCCTGAATGATTACCATCTATTTGAAAATAATCATGCATGTGTTACATGTACATGTACATATAAAGTATACAAGACTCAAATGTAAAAACAAATAAAACTACATAAACAAAATCAAAATAAAACTTCTTACAACACATAATAGTTCATAAGAATATAAAGATATAGAGTAAAGGTATTTTCAATCTTTGCAGAAGGAGACAATTAACAGATAAACAGGTGCTAAAACATTAATATTATTCACAAGAAAATGAAGAGTTCAGTTAGGAAAACATTTTAATTTTTAAATTTGTTTATAAATTTCCACTGTCAATTATTCCTATTTAAATGATATCCTGAGGATATCATTCTAATACAAGTCTACTTGTATAAGAATACATAATTTACATAGTGTAAGCACCCATTTCCTTCATAATATAGAGAGCCACTACTTTTTTATGTTGTTATCTGAACCTCAGGCCTAAAGAAGAAATTCATTCACTTTTTACCACTATTAACTTAAAGCAAGAAACCAGAGAGCAGCTATATTCTATTTGGAACATTATTTCCCCATTTTCCACTCATGGAGACCCTTTGTTTTTAATAGTCTACAAACATATTATTTCAGCATGCTACAGACAGACAGAACACAGATGATGCTTACTTCTTCAGAGAGGACAGAGAAGGAAGGAGTCTGAAATCAATACATGGTTACATTAGTCCCGCATACACTGTCTCTTTGTCAGCTAAGTGCCCAATACTTTGTTGTTGAAGAGGAGAATAAATACAGTAATTGGACATTTAGCTTGCAAAGAAGAATTGATTGGAAGTTATGCATATATAAATCACAGAATGGTGCAAAAAAAACCCCAACAGATATAAAGGTCAGGGTCAAATAATCACACCCAGCAAAAGGAACTTTCTATTTATACTACACTACAATGTATATCCATCGCATTTCAAGTTATTACTTGTACACATCAGTACATACAATGCATACTTCATGAATCTTCTACTTATCAGAGAAAGTGCAAAAAAAAAAATCAATAATCTGGCAGTAAAGGTATACTTTTTTCAACTGTGTGTTTCTTAATAATTAATTCTCTTATCAGATCGGAAAGTCAAGCAATAAAGAACCTGCCAGCAAGACAAAATTCATTTTCCTGATTAATGTCCTATAGAAAGAGCGTTTGTTGAGATTCATTTTTCTTTCATACTTTGGAGACTATATATTGATTTGTATCAATGAATTTTCATCCTCTATATAAGAATACAAAAATTTACAAGCTTGATCAAAGTACATATACATTTCAAAATTGATTGAAAAATGTTATCAACAATAATTAAATTTCAACCCCTTTTTTCCCCATCCAACCAAATCAAAGTAGATCATTAAAAACTTAATTACCAATGAAATCAAATTGTTGACTTTTTAAAATCATATACGGGTAAAAAGGAGAAAATCAAATCTGATGATGTTTAAAAAAAATTTGTAAAACTTGTTATCATGTATGTACACCATAAAACTATTGATGTAACAAATGTATTTCAAACAAGATTGTGATTGTTAATGCATTAACCTCTTGAAATGTTTTACAGTGTGCATTTTTGAGAAAGTGCTGTAAAAGCCTAGTTGTTCTATTTGTTGTGATTTACATGGATGATGGGTGTGAAATTACATGGTTGAAGGGTGTGGACTTACAAGATTGATGGATATGAACTTACATTATTGATGGGTGTGGACTTACATATATTGATGGACTTACATTATTGATGGGTGTGGTCTTACTGTGGAATCATGGTGGCTTAATTTTCGTGGTATTCATGGGTAGC